>BROG01000167.1:152500-620000 GCA_030159075.1 Atrina japonica
TTGTTTAAACACGATAGTTAACATCATGTTATTACAACATATCTTGTGATAATATCTTGTTATGACAAGATTATTTATTGTCGCTGTATAACATCATGTTGATTACATTGAAGATGTATGTCGTTATAATGACATTCTGTATTGCTACTTGTGGCACGTATCGGCTTCCGTAGGTTCGCTATTCTTCATGATATTCCAACTCTAGTATATTCTTCTATTTTACTATAGTATAATTTTCACCACACACACACACACACACACACACACACACACACACACACATATATATATATATATATATATATATATATATATATATATATATATATATATATATATATATATATATATATATATATATATATATAATATGTGTGTGTGTGTGTGTTTGTGTGTATATATGCATGCATGTATTCTGAAGTTGGTAAATTGTGGTGTCAAATTATTTTTTTTCTGTATAGAAAATCTTAAATGCACTTATGAAATACCTCACACTGGCACGCATACACTATTACATTTTATTTTGATATACTTAGGATTCCATTTGAAATTGTTTCTTATAGCTGAGCTTGGCCTGCGGACATTTTGTTGAGCACGGGGATAATAAGATAAAGGTTCGCTGTATATTCAATATCTTACAGCTGAAAACGCTCTTATTTCTAATGAAATGAATGCCGCGGGGAAGTTAGCTCTAGACGTGGGATAACATTTTCTCAAAAACGTCGACAGTGACAAGAAAGATTACCTCTAGGGTAGTGCAGGAAAAGATTTTAATTGGAATCCGAAATGAAAACTGAGCTAGAGATGAAATTACGCCCCAAGGCTGTACTTAAGATCGAAGACGACTTGTCTGATAGCAAGATGATTGTGTTTTCTGTATTTCAATTTAACGAAAAATAAAAAGAAGGAACATGTAAGAAAACAATAAAAATGTTTTGGGTTTGTAAATCTTTCTGATATTGTTCCTCAACCTTTACGTGTTTTAAATAAAATATTTTATCGAATAATAAACACCCATTATTCTTCCCTTTATCATTATTATTATTATTATTATTATTATTATTATTATTATTATTATTATTATTATTATTAACCCGGGCGGTGACTGAGCGCCGCAAGCGAAGAGATTAGGGTTTGAACCCGAGTCAAGTCTGAGACAAGTATTTGGTATCAAATGATATTTCACAAAGTGCCACAAATAAAAAAAATCGAAGTAATAGGTAGAACTAACCAAGTGTCACATGATGATAGGTTTTGCACGACAAAGAGAACTTATTGAATTGGCATAATTCCATAGTAAATGTGAACAAATTGTTGTACGTCCTTTGCCTATATAGTTTCTCGCAACGTGTCAATTTGAAATCAGAAATTCTTGACGGGAATCACGACTGACACTAAGATGACTTGGTTGAATTCCGTTTTTTTTTTCTGTTTTCATAAGATAAATACTTTAGATGAAGAATATCTAATAATACAGATTCATAATCATACTTTCAATAGTCTGCCATACAAATTTAATGAATGATTTGAACAGGGAAGCGAATAAAACATAAATGCAATGATGTATGTCTTTTATGATAAAATATTTGATAAATAATTAGTAAGTACTCTAGGCCTTCATGGTTTATAGTACAGAAATTTATGCAAATTTAGGTGATGAAATATTGTAAATAAACAAGGAAATAAAGTTTATAACACACGGAAACAGCACAATTAGTTCATAATTTAATACCCTGTGTTGTAATTTTTCAAAAACGTAAATTCTGTTTCAGATTGCTAATTCTGTGATTCTGTCTGCGATTCTGTGATAACGGAAAATCACTGGTCCTACACATGTTGAAATGAACATTTCTTATTACATTAAAAACAATAAAACAGGACACAAGTTCTTTGTTGTATACATGCATTTGCTAAGACATCCGGATCATTAACAATGCGTAACTGTTTTTGTTCGATAGAAATTGTCAAGCTAACCAGTGACGTAGTTTTAGTCATGAAAAAGTACAGGAAGCCAAAAGATACAATTATTTTTACACAGTGAAAATATTAGGCTTACACATAGAAATGAACCAGGTCAAGGGTCACGTATTTCCAGAAAAGGAAATCAATCGATGTATATTTTATATATGGACCTTTTCCTAGTTGTCCTTTCCGTTTAATTTTGTCAGAATACTTTCTCCTCAGATCACGTGACGTCAACAGAAATATGCCCTCGGTAACTTCCGGTTTCGTAATATTTACATTGATGACATTCAATGATATTATCTTATTTCAGTTA
The DNA here is from genome assembly GCA_030159075.1 of Atrina japonica. NCBI lineage: Eukaryota > Metazoa > Mollusca > Bivalvia > Pterioida > Pinnidae > Atrina > Atrina japonica. The sequence continues at coordinate 154,779 of BROG01000167.1, forward strand.
ATTTGAGATAGAAAAATTATAAGCTAAATATTCTTTTAAACTTGTAGAGATGACAAGTGTCACGCCTTTCATGTAGACTACTTTTCAAATCTGACTCCTACCATATGTAATCCATATTTCTGGTCGTCTATACGATTAATGTCGTAACAGAAAATGATGCAGGGCACATTTTTCTGTGTAGCTGCATAGTAATACGACAAACCGTGATGTGTTGGAAATCTCGGAAAAAAGGTCTATTGTAATCTGTTGTTGTTCCTTTTGCCATGCAAAATATAGAAATATCATATAAATAAAGATGTCACAGGTCCTTGCTAATACCGATCTGGTAAAGATTGTTCCAGGAATTTGTGACGTAATCCAGTTAAATCTTGTCACCCGGGAACTTTTCACTCACATGATCGAGACATTTGTTGTCGCCTTGGGGAAGTTTTATGACACAGAGCCTTGAGTTTGCCTTCCTAAACTTACGATTTTAACCGAGAATCTATTTAACAAAAGATTGTTCTTAGGTTTGAGAATCCATAAAACCTAAGCTTGTTGTTAAGTCTGATAATCCGTTGAACTTAAAATTGTACTGTTGTCTGAGAATCCATTAAACCTATTAGATCTAGTTGTTATTCATACCCCAACTTCGTCTGTTTGTCAATCAGCTTTCGAAAATTTGCTTAGTTGAGAATACTCTCGGACAACGAAGATGTAATATTATCCAATTTTGCTTTCATTTTTCAGGTTTCCAGAGTCACGTCTAGCAAAGATGTTTAATGGCAGTATTCCAATTATTCTGGATAGTTTGAAGCAGCATTATTTTATAGACAGAGACGGGAAATCATTCAGGCATATCCTGAATTATCTCCGGTCATCCAAGCTTTCTTTGCCTGAAAATTTCACGGAATATGACCAACTACTGGATGAAGCCAAGTACTATGAACTGCACGGAATTGTTAATCACATTGAAATGTTGAAAAGGGCGAGAAATATCAAAAAAGAAAAGCCGGATTATTACGGACCTGTTAGTACTAACAAGGCAACTGAATTCTGTGACTGCATAGCGGTCAGTATTAGTCCAGATCTGGGAGAGCGTATTTCCCTAAGTGCAGAAAGGTCTTTGATTGAGGAAATGTTTCCAGAACTAACACCGGCTTTAATGGATTCCAGAAATTCTGGATTTAATCTTGACAATCGTTATGTCATACGGTTTCCATTGAATGGATTTTGCAAACTAAATTCAATACAAGTGCTACAAAGACTTTTCAATGCAGACTTCAAAATTGTCGCAAATACAGGCGGTGGTGTAGAGGGCCAACAGTTTAGCGAGTTTCTGTTTTGTCGCTATCATTGCAAAAAGATCTAAGCTGGACTTATGTTTTATTAATTATCATTCACAGTTCTTTTCTGTGTTTCTTATAATACTCGGAGTTGAAATTTCAGGATCATAGATGATGTAGCGGAACGGAAACTTGAAATGTAACGGATCCGGTTTCAGTATCGGGAAGAGATTAGAGTGTTATTAGTCCCATACCTGTTACTTGTTATATCTACAATTGTACAGATGATATTTATTCATGTTGTCACTTTTAGGAGGATCTTCATCAGACATTTTAGTGACGGAATTTTATATTGGATTTATTTTCATTACATGCAATAGTGTTTCAAAGCGTGACTGCATATGTCATACAGTTGCTTTTTAAATATACAAGTTAATGATACAAATGTTTTGATATGAATGGAAGCAAGGTTCAAAAGCTCAAGGGGTGACATATTACAATAAACTTCAAATAGTTAAACCAAAACCAGGAAAGGTTAAAGCTTTAATCGAGAGGACTACTCTATTACTGTGGACATTTACACGGAGGGCAATCTTAATGTATTACTTTTTAATTATTGGTTAGTTAAGTTACAGAAGAGATGTTAGCTTTCACAAATTTTCCTTTCCGTCCATTTTATGCAGTATACACAAAATTCTGTATTGCTTTATTGCAATACGCCTTATAAGAAATGAATGCAGATTAAAAATATACAATGTAGACAGTTTCTTGATGGACACTCCTCTATACTATTTTTTAACATTGTTCTCTTCTAGACTGTATTTTGACAGTGTGGACATTTCTCTAGACTGTTTGACTGGACACTCCTCTAGACGTTTGACTGTGTGAACACGCCTCTAGACTGTTTTGACAGTGTGATTACGTCTCTAGACTGATTTTACAGCGTGGACATGTCTCTAGACTGTTTGGACAGTGCATACTCCTCTCGACTGTTTGACATAGTAGACACGCCTCTCGACTGATTTTACAGTGGACACGCCTCTAAACTGTGTTTTGACAGTGTGGACACTACTGTAGACTATGTTTGGACAGTGGACACTTCTCTGGACTATGTTTTGACAGTGTGGACACTACTGTAGACTATGCTTGGACAGTGGACACTTCTCTGGACTATGTTTTGACAGTGTGGACACTTATCTAGATTCTGTTGTGACATCTTGATGGATGGTCCTCTAGAATATATTGTAAACTTGTAGATAGTAATATGACAGTTGCTCTTGTGGATTGTGTCTTAACTGCAATGTAATAGACAACAATTTGAATGTTACTCTTGTATTTGGTGTTTTAACGACGTTATGTTATAGATAATATCTTGACTCATTGGCAGATTGTGTTGTAACGATATAACAGTATATATATTGTTTTATGTTATAAACATATTTCGGAGAACGTACATGTCATTAGTGCTACTCAACCATCATATATCTATCATTCAAATTAGTCAAGAATCATCAATGTTCCATTTTGTTCCTGTCTACAATATAATTTTGTTGACTTTGTTGACATTTTTATAAATTGTTTTGTCTTAATGGTAAGAAACATAACCAACAACATCCTGTTGTTACTTACATGTACATATAGTGAAGGATGTAGTCTTTCAATTATCGAAGGTTTAATTATTAATTAGTCAGTGTAGGGACAGATCTAATGAGAGAGCTTTTGCCAAACGGCTTTAAGGTTTTATATATTACGTTTACGTACCATAATTCTCGTTCTGATGCGGGCGGTATAAATTATAGTTATCAACCCGCATGGTATAAAGTGTAGATTTGGAATTTGTATTACCCATTCTGCTAATATGGATCGCAGTCATATGCAAAAATACCATATTCATTAGAAAGGATAAGTAGATTGATTATACATGTACATGTATATCATGAGAGAAAGAGAATTATACATTAATCTACAGTGTTATTTGCTGATTTCTCGACTACACTGTTTCACCATCATTTTTCTATTTGTATATCATTCCTCAAGACTTTTATCTATGTGTTGACTTCTTATAATCTTTGGATGCCGTGTTATAGTTCTCTATAAGGGGAATGAATAGTATTGACCTCAAATGTATGTATTTCTACATTTAGCCAGACAAAATTTGTTAACAAAATATGTACCCTTTTATAACTCCTTGATATGTTTTTGAGATATTCTTGATATTTTTTATACCGTTCCCAAAGATGATCTTTAAAAGACAGTTGGCTAGTAGCAATATAAAGTTCTTACTTCTTTTAGTTACCTTAGTATCAGGTTTTATTTGAAAGAAGCTCATTATCGACAAGGGCTATAGTACACGTCAAACCGTAAACTAGTATGTCATCGTGACCTTGGTCAAGTTTCAGTTATAACGCTTTTCTGTATTATTGTAGAACAGTAGATTGCACAAAATATGTAAATTTGGTTGTAGGGATATTGACATGGTTACTTTTGACAGAAAATCTTCAACATCCGTCTATATAAGTTCCATCCTTTACAGAAACAACCCATATCATACACATTGTGTGTGTGTGTGTGTGTGAGAGAGAGAGAGAGAGAGAGAGAGAGAGAGAGAGAGAGAGAGAGAGAGAGGAGAGAGAGCGCAAGTACTTCACTATAGGATCATTAAATTCTGTAGATTTAATGTGGAAGATATTACGTTGCTTTACCATACGTCAAGTAAATGCTACGTTACTGTATGAGTATTTTGGAATATGTTACCTTACTATATCCCCATTTCAAAGTAAATATGACGTTACTTTAAGAGTATTTTGGGATATTTTACCTTACTATATCCTCCCTATTTCAAAGTAAATATGACGTTACTTTAAGAGTATTTTTGGATATACTAGTATTGCGTTTCATTTCATGGCATGATATGTGCAATGAAAGAATAACAAGGTGGAATCTTCTTGAAGCAGCAACGTTTGGTGCATAATATCAAAATGAAAAATGAAACTAGGTACCCCTCCCAAATTTATTTTTATTCTGTATGTAAGTACTAGATGTAAACTGTACGTTTAAATGACATAGTCCAATCCGTTAAACATACCGAAACACATCATGTAAATATATATATATATATATATATATATATATTCTATATTATAATATATATATGTATATATATATATATATATATATATATATATATATATATATATATATATGTGTGTGTGTGTGTGTGTGTTTGTGTGTGTGTGTAAAATATTATATAATAGATATATATAAGATTTCATCACTTGAGGTCTTGCTCCAATGCTTCATAAAATCCTGATACCACCTTAAGTGTTAAAAGTTTTGATTCTTAAAAGTATTTGTGCGTGACTATGGCTGTTCAATGTTTTAGTGTATTTATCTTTTTTTTTTCAAAAATAGCAGATGCCTTTCGATAATTGTTCTTGGTCTCGATTTTCTGCTCTCAAATTAAGCAAAATATTGATAACTAACAATCCATATTTTGTTTATTACATGACACGGTAATAACGCACCCCTAATAGCTTATATTTCAATGATGCGAGTTCTTGTAAGTCTATTCCCACTTTTTTTGGTACATCCTGCTTATTAAGCCCGTTTAACCATGGTACAGCATACGAACAAAATTAACATTCAACATGAGTTTGTTTATGGCAATGCTGCACTTCAGTGGGTCTGATTCAATCGATGTTCATGTTTTTTTTTTTGTTTTTTTTTGTTTTGTTTTTTTTTTTGTTTTTTTTTCTTTTTATTTGTTGTGGTCAAAAACTAGACTTGGTATAAAGAGTAACAACATTTTGTCCCTGGTCCATATGCTTTAATATTCTTGGTTTTTCTGTAGTTGCTTTTATTTTCACTTTCACATTACCTTACTTTTTAGGTAGATTAATGGTATAAACGGCAGCAATAGAAAATTAAGCACAAACCAAAATGTACAACCACATTTGCACAGATAATACTGTTACATAAACCTACCGGGTAATCTATATCTAGAACTGCGCGTTACGTTTCACGTACGTATTATCTGTATGGAAAGTTGATCGACTTTTGTTGAACCACGAAATCCTGTGAATGTATATTTATAGTTTTTTGTTTTTTGTTCTCCATCTACCATGTTTGTATATATACTTATATCATTTTACATCGTAAATGTGCATTTTGTGAAATCCATTTATTAAATATTGTCATTTTGAAATATTTGTCTCGTTTGTCCTTATGTAACCTACGAGTGTTCACATCCTGCATTTACAACCTATATCAAGTACATGTATTTGTCTAGCGCTTATTTCACACTCCCCTAAAGACACATATGGACTGGTCCTGTGTAATTGATTTTCAGTGGAGTCCCATCATTTTCAGGGTAGATGAGTTACAGACCCATGAACACCCGTTTACGTTCTGTTAGAGCGTCTTTTTTGTTTCAACAGTAGTAAATGTAGTATACATCATGCTTACAAACAAATAAAACGTTCCCACAAATAATAATCATAAATGCTTATTTGGCGAGTCCTGCGAGTATGAAAATTACAGTGTGGTACCCACCGAAAGCTTGTTTTTACTTTAAAATTTGTATAAGTCGCAAACAAAGCAACATACAGAAGTGTAATTTATGGGAACATTTGAGTTTTATATCGGCATTATGTATAGTGTATTATCAGGCTAAACAAAATCGACACTCTAATTGAGCGTAAGTAGGCGGACATGTGGCTTTAAATACGCTCTTTCATGTACATGTATAATTTCATTAAATCACATACCACTTTTTCTTTCGGAAATATACATTCTTATTGACAGAAACGATCGTCTTGAGGATTGTTTTGGCCTCTATTGTAAAGCTATAATTTTGGTGTTGTTAATTACATTCAAAATATTTTAATTCACGGAAAAATATTCATTGCATTGTTGCTTTAAAAAAAGAAGTTGCCAAGAGGCGTAGAAGAGTTCTACTGTCTTACACACAGTTCCGTGAGGATCTGATACACGCCATATAAAACTGACACAGAAAATGGCTTATTTGTTATTGATAGGATGCTTACTCCCCCATGGCACTTGACCCCATCACTGGATTTCAAGAGGTCCGTGTTTGTCCATGGAACTTACTCCTTCATGACACCTGATCCCATTTCTAGATTTTCGGAGGTCTGTGTTTTTCCAATTTTTACCAGATCTGTATTGTATCCTTTGGTATCCGATATGTTTGCATTGTTGTATGATCGACGTAATTATGTTCATATCATCGAGTAATTAACAAAACACTGGAATAAAACATTGACCACACACACAGATACTTTAAAGAACAACCGCCTCTAACTCCTTCACCCCCAAAGAAATATTTGGACTGGTCTTAAGTCATTGATTTGCAAAAGAATCCATTGTTTTTCGTTTTTCGATAATTGAGGAGTTTGAAGACATACAAAAGGCTACTAAGATGAGAAAAAAAAACATTCGAATCGACAATACGAGAATCATAAGAATGTATGTATATTAATTTAACGTTATAAACAAACATGAATCCAATGAATCCTTATATTTATTATGATAACATAGCATATTTAAAGTCAGCTGATTCCATATTTACTTGTGGTAGTTAAATTAGATTTAAAATAAAATTATTTATATCAAAACGAAATTTAAGTCTGATGTGCCACAAGTCCCCAGCGCATATTAGATTTAAATCAATTTACTAGTATGTTTAAGCAGACTAGCTTACATTTTACATAAGTTATAATTGCTCGTCTTTCCGTGTTATTCGCGTTTAGTTTAACAACCTTTTTAACCCCGGGAAAACGTACACGCAGAAATAAAACAATATATTAATCTGCATCATCAGGGTTTTGAGGTCATGACATCGGTTCTGTAGGTTATCTATTACAATGTAGGACGACAGGGAGACATATTTTGTGTGACAATAACTAATATCTGGAGTATTTAGCCAGTATCTCTGTATTAACTGGTAGTCTATATCCACAGACGACAACAAAAGCGAAATAAATGTGTAGGTCATCGACCAAGAATCGGAAAATGGGTAATATTACAATCTACCAATTTTGTGTATTCCAGTGATTCGTTTGTGATTTTCTCATCATTGATTTTTTCTGTCGTCGTTATAACGCTGATGGAAAACAACGACATAGGCGATGCCTCGAGACATCCTTGTGATTTAATAAAGATGTCGACGGTCAGATGTACATTAGCTTGAGGTGTTGATTCTGCATCTCTCGCGCGTTTGTTACCACTGGCGTCTGTAGCAATTACACTCCATCATGAGCAAATTGATAATTTTATCCTCGTTCCAACGATAAACAATCTTGATAAACTGCACAAAGTATAAGTTCCGATTTAGCATTACATGCCCTCAAGCAAGTTCGTATTGTATTTACCCGGCTTTCGTTGAATCGCTAACAACAATACTTCGTATCACTTGACGTCAATTTACTCAGCAAGAGCCCTCCGGCGTATGAATATTTTTGTAAATAACAGCTCGATTTTAATCTTCCTAAGGGCGAGTTCTGAACTTTTGTTGGTTTAAATACAAAGGGAAGAATAAAAGCTTAGCAAGCCTGTGTTGGCATTCCCTGCGGCTACAGTGGAAACACTTTACATTGAAAACATGCAAAGTTTTACTTTTGTGTAATGTGTGTATATGATGTATAACACAACATGAGCGAACTTGTATATTTATTTATAAACATTTCGTGTTACAATAAAGAAATTATAACTAGAAAGAGTATGTTTCAATAACCATATACTGTGTATTTTAATGTTCTATATATAGCGTCACATTGATTCCGTTTCACGAACATGAGTATCTAACTACGGTGTCGATATCTCATGATACTGATTGTATCTAATTTACATAATACAGAATAATCGAATCTATCTAAAACGGTCTTCTAAATCATGTTTTTTATCACAAACCAAGCTACAATATTTAAATATGGAAACGAATCACAATTAAACGGACATTTCCTGTGTAAACAAGATGTGAGTTCATTGAATATTTAGAAAACACTGTTTTATGGACCGGGTATACCAGGTAGCTCTGTGAGTCTCCGCACGTATGACCGGGAGATCGAGTCCTAGTCTAAATGTCTGACTTTTTCTCTCCTGTTAAATTAGACACCCAGCTTAATTGACTGTAATGTTTATGTCGTAACAGATAGCTCAATTGTAGAGTATTTACACTGATAGAAGGAAATTCAAATCCCGGTCTCAAGATATCACTGTTTCTCTTCTGTTACAATAGGACCCATTTAAACAATTAATTATGTAATGGTGTCAGTGTAATTGAGATATCGAGCAAGAAAGGTATGGTGTATTTGGGAATCTGTGAAACTTAGTCTGGAGAGCATGATTTGAATAGATGGAATGAAAACATTTTTCATTTGATTAGATTTTTCATATAAACATCAAAACTCATAATAAACTGCAATAAACAAACACAGTATAAGTCATTTGAGTGATAATTAACTCATCCACCCTGTGGTCACATTTATACTCGCCCAGATCAATAAATAACATGGTCTACTGTCATAATTCAGGAGTGAACAAGTTCATATTGCATATAAAATTATTTAAAACATTCTAACGGTTAACACGTTGGTATCTGTATTTTCTACATTGTCCTCTAGACATTTTAACGGTTACCACTATGGTATCTGTACTTTCATATTGTTCTCTAGACATTCTAATGGTTAACACATTGGTATCTGTACGTTTTACATTGTCTTCCAGACATTCTAACGGTTAACACTATGGTATCTGTACATGTTACATTGTCTTCCAGACATTCTAACGGTTACCACTTTGGTATCTGTACTTGTTACATTGTCTTCCAGACATTCTAACGGTTACCACTTTGGTATCTGTACTTTCTATATTATCTTCCAGACATTCTAACGATTAACACTTTGGTATCTGTACTTTCTATATTGTCTTCCAGACATTCTAACGGTTACCACTTTGGTATCTGTACTTTCTATATTATCTTCCAGACATTCTAACGATTAACACTTTGGTATCTGTACTTTCTATATTATCTTCCAGACATTCTAACGGTTACCACTCTGTACTTTCTATATGGTATCCAGACATTCTAACGGTTACCACTTTGGTATCTGTACTTTCTATATTGTCTTCCAGACATTCTAACGGTTACCACTTTGGTATCTGTAATTTCTATATTGTCTTCCAGACATTCTAACGGTTACCACTTTGGTATCTGTACTTTAAATATTGTCTCCCGGACTTCCAATTGGTTTTACACTTTGGTAGCTGTATTTGTATAGTCTTCCGGACTTCCTAACGATTAACACTTTGGTTTCTGTATATTCTAAGAATACAAAAAGCATAAAATACCCAAAACATTGGTTATATAAAAAATTGTAGTAAGACAATATACACAAATAGTGACTATTGTAGGAACAAAGATTTGTGCAAAATTCAGAGTGGGAGCAGATGCCACGGAGGAATGAACATATACATCTGACATTTGTTTTGGCTATAATTTCATAAATATGGAAAACAACAAAATGTTGAAAGAATATAAATGCTTTCATGAAGTGCCAGTATATTATAAACCAATCAAATTATTACTTTAAGAGTATTAGCCACATATTGCAACCAATCAAAATCTAGTTTGCTTATTGTTTTATTTATAGCGATGTTTAATCTTAGGATATAATATATCAATTACTTTACGTTTTGAGATTCAAGCGTATTTCTATTGCATATATGGGATATAATGTCTGTTATGGATATTTACATTGCCATTATGTCATTTTCTGACTCATGACAAAAGAAGTTAAAGATTCCACAGAAAACAACAATTATTTAGAAGAATATTCCCGAACATACTTATGCATAAAGAAGAGATTTGTTTTCTCCTTCTTTCTAAATACTTTTGTTACAAAATATTACTGTAAAAATACAAATGACTCCATCTTATTATCACACAATACATATTTATAATTAATCTTCTGTTGGTTAGACTTTGATGTACAACCCGAGGTCACTGCAACAACAATCCACGATTTCTAGCTTCCGGCAGCTGTGTACTATATGGCGGAATGTATATCTTCCAGGTATCAGATGAGAGATGAGACGGAAGGAAAATGCCCCGGGCACAAAAACATATGAACTCATACAATACATACAGATGCGTTTTACCAATGTAAAATTAAAGTTACTTTAATGAAAATGTGATCGAAGTTTATATGTAGAAAACAGCCATTTTGGCAATAGCGAGTGTTGTTAGGGTATGGCATAGAGGTAAATTTCAATTCAATTTTTATGCATTAAAACACAGCTATTGCACCTTTAATGAATTTAAACCCAGGTTCATATCCAGAACACTAGATAAAAATCAAGGTGTGGCAAAGATGTCTTGGGTTGGGACCCCCATAAGTACTTTGCAGGAAAGTATAGTTTACAACTTTTTCAATAATTCAGCAGTCTAATGTACAAAAGAATGAAAAAATCTACATGAAATTATAAGTGTGCTGCATGAACATTTAAATGTGGCAGAAAACCATCAAGCGTGGAACACAACTCCGCCTAGAGCGGTCTATACTTTTAAACAACTTTTAATTTCGAAAAAGTAATGATAATGTTTTTGAAACACCCCAGATTTGTTTCCTCAACTGACAGACATTTTTGTTTAACCCTTTCTGTCCTGTAGACCATTATAGACTGGTCTTTAGCAATTGAAAAAGCATACCATTCGGATATTCAGGGGTGAAAGGGTTAAAATAGGCCGAGGTTACCACTGATTAATTATCATTAATACATCTATTATACTAAGTTATCGTGAATGTATGTGCTTCGAATATCACAAACCATAACGTCACTACAGAAAAATGTTTGTAATAACATGATTAGGTTAACAATGGTTAATTTTGTATGTTTACATAGACTCAACATTGCAGTTAGTGAAACAAAGACAAGTTTTTGTTCTTCTTTTCTTTGTAACATAAAACAAACGTGGAGGCAATGCCTCCGCAGAGACCCATCAAATATTCGCAAACAGCAGTGTCAGTGATCCTCTGATTTAGAAAAATGAAACAATGAATATAAGAGATCAAATATCACACTTGTGATACATATTTAAAATCGAATGGAAACAAAATTCATGATACATTAACCTAAAATTTATTGCATGATGTGATTTTAAATCTTAAATGTTATCACCGGTAACCAGTGACATTTTATGTAATAAAAACCTATACACTCGAGGGTAACTTAATACACACACACACACACACACACACACACACACACACACACACACACACATATATATATATATATGCAAACACTCAAATACAAACACACAAAGACATATTTTTTAGAATAATGAAAAATTGAACAGTTAAAAGCAAGACATGTCAGCTGCCATTTTAACCGATGGCGTCAATTCGATAACTTTCACTCCACTGACAAAAGCTATGGAATAGGTCAAAATAAAGATATAATTTCAGAGAAAATGTCTTCTGATTTGAGTTATCAATATGTTTGTTCAATAATCACCATTTTTACGATACTTTTGGCTTAAATGCTTTTGATTTCGGATGGCAAGATACATATTGAATTGTTTTCAACAATGCCATAGTTTTAGTTTTACAAAAGAGGCCAAAACAAATGCTCAAGATGATCGTTCCTGTCAATAAGACTTCATCAGTTGAGCTCAAAATTGATATAACGGTATATTTCGCGGGACTTTATTTTCGCAACACACAAATTTAAAATTTATTCGCGAAATAAGATATTCGCGACTTCGTATGCCCACTTCGTCATACTATTATCACACTTAATTACGCGGTAATTTTATCTTCGTGAGGAAAGAGCTCTCGCGAAATAACGACCACATAAAATTCTCTCGAATAAAACTGGATTTACAGTATTACTCTAGTATACAATAATCGGCTGATAGCAGTATACCAGGTACTATGTATACCCTCGGGGACTCAGATGGTCCACCAGCAGTGGTAGTGACCCAGTGGTTATACTTATTTTTAACAATAACAAAGTGATTTTACAAAAAGAGGTTACAAAATTTTCAATGCAAGATTTGCCACAGAACTATTCCAACAAACATCATTTTTAAGATTTGAAACGAAGCTACAAACAGGTGAATTGTGTACATTTGATAAAAGAGAACGAGAAACATTGGAACATATCTTTACACAATGTCATTATGCAATATGTTCATACAGAAATCATGAACAATGATTTCATTAATTTTACAGAATTTGACATTTTATTTGGAAATCCAAAATATTGGGTAATGCTAAATTAAAGTCTTAATGAAAACGTAAAAATATATGTCGTGTGAAAAATTCTATCCAAAACGTTTAATGTATATTTTGGTATAGATTTTAATAAATGTTTTCTAAAAACCATATCACCCTGGGGGAAATTTATCATAAGCATTATTTCCAAAGAAATGTGGGAGTATTTGAACAAGCTTTAATGTTACGAGTGACATTTTATGAGAAATATAGTGTTTTTGTCAAGTATGTTTACATGACTATGAAGTTATGAAGGTATATATTATAAAATTATTGTACAATTTTTGGTTCGATATGACAATTTATGGAGTACAAAAGCAATATCGACTGATGTCTCATATCGAACCAAATGTACTGCAATCTCGTTATTTTTACATTTAAATTTAACATACAACAGACCATTGGAAGAGTTCTATCAATCACTTTTCCATGCAGTCAGAGAAGTTGGCGCCATATGAAATTCAGCTAAAACAGTTTCGTGATTTCATTTTAAATGGCAGATCACGTGACCGTCTCTGGACAAATGAAAATGCAGAACAAAAATAAAAATGTAATTATGATAGGCGGGCCTAGTGTATATGCATGTTCACATGTACATGCATTTGTGTATTTACTGCATATATATATATTGTAACATCTCGTTATTTAATTGACACAGTGTATATGTGAATCCTATTAATATATATATATATATATATATATATATATATATATATATATATATATATATATAAATATATATATATATATATATATATATATATATATATATATATATATATATATGCATTGAGCAATATTCCCTTATATGCATAACTACACATATTTATTATATCTATGAATATGTGTGCAATACTGTATATGCCTGTTCACATGTACATGTACTTGTGTATTTAGCACACACACACACACACACACACACACACACACACAGAGATATATATATATATATATATATATATATATATATATATATATATATATATATATATATATATATATATATTTACCAAGGTAAATTGGCACATGTGTACAAACACAACGAGTCTAAATCAAATCATAACAGGGTTGACAAGTTACATGTCGTCACAAAAGTATCAGAGATTCAGTAATGCATGGAGTCCATGCAAGGCAATATGTTTTACCTGTACAACCTATTTCTGGAATGTACACCGTATTGTTTTGGTTTCTGACTAGACCAGGATGTGCCACTGTACCTTGGTAGACTTTATACATGTATTTCATTATATTTTGTTATTCTAATTTATACATTTAATTAATATTTATATATACACTGGCATATATAATCAATATTCCCCTTACAATTACATATTTATTTTGTCATATTCTGTAATCCAATACATTCTAAATTTAGATTTGTTCATGGGTCCGGAACGTTTGGTCAGTGATTTAACATGAAACTGTCTTTGACTCATTCATCCTCATTGTATGTAAATGTAAATAAGTGTTATGTTGTTGTTGTTTAAGTTGTATTGTTGTTTAACGTCCCAACCAAGAATCTTTCACTAACTTGGAGAGGTCACCAAATGATGGCGGAGGGCTTCAAATTTTGGCCTATGCTTGGCACGTATGGCCATTGAGCAGTCAGTGTTCTTTGATGTTCCGACACCTGATGTAACTCAAGACCTCGGTTTTTCCTGTCTCATCCGAAGGACACAAAAACCAGCCGCCTCTGCCGATCCTCGAACCCGCGACCCCCCGGTTGCGAATCTAGCATTCTACCGCGGAGTCACGTCGGCTCTCCAGTGTAAGGTATGTATATGTGCATTGAAAATAGTTATAGTAATAAGATGTTTAGAATCTTATATGAGCCGGCCTGGCTCAGTCGGTAGCGCGCTCGACTCTTGATCGTGAGGTCGTGAGTTCGAATCCCGCCGGCGACAGGTTTGGTTTCCTGTCTTTCGGATGAGACAGTAAAAACTGGAGGTCCCGTGTCACAGTAGGTGTCGGCACGTTAAAGAACCCTCACTGCTCAATGGCCGAAAGTGCCGAGCATAGGCCAAAATTTGAAGCCCTTCACCGGCATTTGGTGACGTCTCCATATGAGTGAAATATTCTTGAGTGGGACGTTAAACAACAACAAACAAACAAACAAGAATCTTATATTGAGAATTATGAGAGAGGTTGGCTATTTTTTCTCTATCGTGTATATAATGTTTTAGTAGGTTGGGAGTAGTACGTTTCTGTGTATGAATACATGTATATAAGTTTGTGTTAGCCATCTAACCCCTTATTCTCCATCTAGGCAGAGATATCCGCGGAGTGATAAGATCCTAGCTAAATACTTTTGAATAAATGATTTAAGGGGAACAAACACGGACCTCTAAGTGGGATCAAGTGCCATGTAGGATTCAGTATTCTTGCTTACCAGGTGCATCCCTCGTGAGTCGCCAGCAGTGAAATCCAATCAAGACAATTTATTGATTAATCAAGGTCAGAATAGATAAAGACGATTCACCATTAATTTTGTACAAGTAACTCAAGAGATGAGCATTGTACCTTGTCTACTAACATCGAGATAAAATGTATAGATATGATGTGCCCGTAATATACATGTAAACATATCTTATCTAAAAGGATATCTTAATATGATATCAGGTCAATAATAGATAAAGGACATCCAGATTATTTTCGAAAGGTATCCCATATTCAGATGATACTAGGTCATTATTTGGGCGATGGTTATATTACGTAAGTTCATAAAGGTATATACCACTGAATAACTATATGTATTCTTTAACATGGACTTTTGTACATTACTACGTCTGATGTGAACAATCCAGTGATATACCGGTATGTAGATCTAATACAACGTATTCAATTAATGCTAAATAATTCAATCTGTGTGTGCATCTACATGTATTTTGCTTTTTATACAAAATATACAGAGAGAGGAGTTTTAATATTCATGGCTCATAGGATGTTTAAAATATCATATTAGACCGATATGGTGGAGATATTAACACCTCCCTGCTAACCTGCTATCATGTTTTCCAGAGGTCCATGGATATGGGTTTTTTTTTCAATGTTTGCGATATTTGTATATTGTGTGCTGAAATTCTTAACTTTTAACACTTAAGTATCTTTTTGAAATATTTTTATATTGCTTGTCTAAACAGATTGTGAGCGATTTTATCTTTCCTTTTTGAGGTGGGAATTAATCTATCTCTCTCTCTCTCTCTCTCTCTCTCTCTCTCTCTCTCTCTCTCTCTCTCTCTCTCTCTCTCTCTCTCTCTCTGTTAACGGTCGACTGGGCGGTTTACTCACCTTTGCACTTGCTGGAGCTCTCAATATTCCAATGTGTTCGTGTGTTACATGTTTATATTGTGTTGTCATTTCGTAATAATCCTTTGTGCATGCGAAGTCATAATGGTTTATAGAAAAAAATATGTTCCGGATTTAATGTCAAATATTTTTAAAAGAGGATTTATGTTGCATAATCTGGAAGACATAATAAACTCTAATATTAAGCCATAACATACTTACGTATAATTTGGTGAACACACACGAAAAGAAACGACGTGACCGTCTTAGTCCCTTCTTACAGGTAAATGGGAATTTCTTAAATAAATTTATTAGATAGGTTTAATACAGTTCAACATAGTTGTGAATAAAGTCTTGTAAAAGGGACGTGACTCTTGTAAAATATAATCAATGTATAACTACGTTTGTGTTGCACTTGTGGCAACTTATTCGTATCACCTTAGACATTTTTCAAGACAAAGATACGAGCATTTTGGTATTTCGTGTTTGATTCTATTCATGAACCTCCAACTTAGCTGGGGGCTAAATATTTTATGTTAAATTGTTAAATTAATAGTATTTTTCTTCCACAAATTTGTTTTACTATTTAAATCTTTATAAGTACGTGTTACCTCTTTCCTCCGTTATCGCATATGTCTCCAATTCATTCCAGTATGGATCTATAATGTATAAAAGTTGAACCTCAATATTAAGACCACCTAATTGACTGATTCAAAGCGGTCTGATTAGTGAGGTGGTCTCTTAAGTGAGGTCCTGTACATTTCGTGATCTGAGATGCAAGGTGATTTCCTAAGTGAGGTGGTCTTTAGGCGAAGTTCCACTGTACTTAGTATCTCCTGGGTTAGCCTCTTATTTTAAACAATTCGAAGACATACAAGACGCCCCAGTATTTGCGTTGAAGAGGAATTCCAGAAAATTGTTTATGTAACCGTCATGAACGTAGTAAAGGCAATTATCAACATGAGAAAGAGTTGACATTTTACAAGTGTTGATAATATCTTATAGCAAAGCCGTGTTAGAATAGTAGTTCGACTGATGAAGTCTCGTTGACAGAGATCGTCGTCCTGAGCATTACTTTCGACCTATTTTTTTCAAGGCAATAACTATATTATGTTTATAGAATATATAATGGAGTTGATTAGGATACAGAAATACATTGTTCACTTGATTTACTAACTCGTTCTCGTGATATTTGCAAGTTCAGTATGAATTAGAATAAGAGCAACATTCCATGACGTGGAACGGAAGTAACATGTACTAATGATGAACTTTTAAAACAAGAATTATATGGTATTATATATACCGTTGATAACAATTGAACAGAAAATTAAATATGAAGTCCCTAATTAAAGGGGAATAATTAGCTGTGTTTACCACTTATCTACTTTAAGTACTTGTACTTAATGTACATTAACAAATAAGAGCTATACACAGTCATACAAAATCTTATATTCCTATATTTTATGTGAAAATAAGGTCATGTCCAGTGTGCTTATGCATATACAAATAGTAAGGTTGAATTAATAAATTGCAAGTGCATGATTGCCAAACTGGGTTTCTCAAGCGATTTTCACAAATAAATAGGAATCTAATAATTTTTGTGCCTGTGAATATCTCTTTTTGTCATTGCATATCAATCTAATTAGTAAAAAAAATGAAAGAAAAGTTTTTGAAAAAAAACCCACTAATGCTACTTTAAACTACAGATAAATTTTCTCGTTTCAATTAATCAGAGGTGAATTCTAGCGATATCTTTGATTGTACATATTTTTTCATACCATTACCTGATTAAGGTGTGATGGTGCCCCTCTTAATGGAATACTGTTTTACAATAACAGTTGCATATTAGCCCTTCATGTATTTTTTATATTAAAAGTAATACTATTTGTACAATACGCGTAGTTAGCAATCAACACTTCGGTTAACACAGATTTGTGATTGGATACTAGAAATTAGTCGAATACAACATCTATTCAGAAGTGTTGATTGAAAAGCAAAAGATCAAAAGTCGAAAAATGCCAAAAGATTTTGTGTTTCAAAATTCTGATGAGATAGCAAGCTACAATGAAAATGATAATGCCTGATTTATATAATATTTGCACTGATAACACCATTTAAATTCTAAATTATTCAAAAACTAAGACAAAAATATTTTTACAGTGGTTGCTCTTAGACTGATTTGGCTATGCATTTAGGTTTCTTATTTGGCCTTGTATTATACCACTTTACCTTTAGAAAATCTATTTAAAAATGGATCTCAACTAATGAAGTCTAATTGACAGAAACGATCGTCTTGAGCATTATAACTTTGGTATTATGTTTGTAATATTTTGAATTTTTGAATTCTAAACTTATCTGAAGCTAAGATATCGATTTTTATAGTAGTTACTCTTAGACGGATTTAGCAACACATTTAGATTTAAAATTAACACAACTTTTTATTCCAGAAATACATTTCATTTAGATTCGAATTCAACTGATGAAGTCTTATTGACAGAAACGATCGTCTTGAGCATTTGTTTTTTGACTCCTTTGTTAGACTATAACTTTGGTATTGTTTGTAATGTTTATTTTATATTGCAGTAATAATTTCGTTCATCGGATGCAACGTTACAATGTGCTTTAAAATTGTTATTTTTGTCAATGTCTTTGTAATTAAAGGTTTACATCTGTCGCCAATTTTGACATTTATTCTAGTAAAACAGAAAACGATGAAAAACAAAAGATGACTGGACCTCTTAACTCACTTGCATATTACAATAGCGCAAGAAACGTAAATATATAAATTTTAGTACGATTGCACAAAAATCAAACTTATTTTAAAAAAATATTTTAAAACAAGAAAGAGTAAATTAAGTGACACATTATCGCGTTAAAATACATAGTAGAAAGTGTAGAAAGTTACTAGTAAACAATCATTGTCTATCCGAATATTCAAAATGTAAGACAATTTAACATCGTATTGGCAACGAAAGTTCTATGTCGAAATTATGATGGCAATAATATACAATAACTTATGTTTCTTTAAAAATAATCCCTGTTTTGTTAGATTGAATTTTATACATTAGGGCTTCATAGTGAAGCAATTATAGGTGGCAACTATTTATTTCATTTCAAACACGGATTTAATAATATAATAGCAAACACTGCAAAATATCAACCCGGTTCAGGTTCTTTTTTATAGTTTGTTGTTTACAACCGGATGTATTTACGATAACTATCACTGCTGAAGCCGTTGTGGTGCTGTTGGGACAGGATGCCCCAAATCACATTATTGACGTGATAAGTTCATGTGTAGTCAACAGGATACTTGCCCCGAACGTTTTTTATAAAATCAGAAGAAAGATGGAAGGATGCATTTCTGATAAAATCAATACTGCTACCATTCCAGTACAATTATTTAATTTAAAGTTAGTACACATCAGTTAAGAAGATCTAGATTTGGTAATTTCTTTTGTTTGTTGTTTCTTTCCAAACTAGTTACGCTGATACAGTATAACTGAGAGTTTTTATCTCTAGAAAATCTATATGTATGGGTAGTCTTGTGCGACTGTTGGAAATGAGGGTGAACAAATTATACTCGGTGATGCAGAGAGTTAAACACTTTAACAGCCCAAGTTCTATAACTCCTACCTCTTTCCGCACACGTATATAGTAAGTCAATGTATCAATAAACGATATAGATGTGATGTATATACCTCATTCACCCTACAAAATAATTGACTCTTCTGTAAATCAATGACTTAGGCAGGTACAAACGTATTTTTAGGGGTGAATGAGTTACAGTCCTTTTTTTGTACCATTCACTATCATGTAACTGGCAGTAAAATGCTAAAATCGTGAAATTAGTGGCTTATTATTTCAAACTCATTTTTTGTTGCCATTATTTTACCTCTGGAAAGAGAAGTAGAATTGCATTCGGTACAGAAAATGTTTCATTATCAAATGTCGTCAAACCCCATTTGTAGAGTAATTATTTACCGTGTTACGTATACTGAACAACTTTCCGGATGACCAAAGGATACTCTTTTGTACCATAAAGGCCACAAAATGAATTTACATTATTTGTAAACATCAGAAATTATTTCGATTGTAAACAACGTTAACGTATTGTTAAAATGAAAGTGGTATTAGAGAAGACGGACGGATGCGGACAAAGCCAAGATGACACCCCTCCCTCTCTCCGACTTACCTGCCATCAGAAAACGAACATATGGTATTTGATGTCACATATAAAAAAAAGTGACTTTGTAATTTCAGGTTATAAAGCCATTTTCGTAAAAACTACAAAGAAAGAGTTCAAAATTGTCAATAGTACAATCTATCTTCTGCCCTGAAGTAACCAAATCGGACGTGATATGGAATAATTGACTTTCAATATTCAAAAATACTAATCACTACTTACAACATCTCTTTATGTTTACTAATAACATTATTTCAAATTATCAAAAATGTCCATTCAACTAAAATATTATAGCTTTGTGGGGAACTCATCTCTGTTCTGTAAAATAAAGATTAAATAACTTTTTTTTATTTTCAACGTTGTACGTAATACATTTACAGTTAATCCTGTATAAAGTAGTCACCAAAGGGACTTGTGAATTTTTATAGGGGGTTGGCCATGGCGGGTTAGATACACCAAGATTATTATTGATATGTGCATT
This sequence comes from Atrina japonica, assembly GCA_030159075.1. Classification (NCBI taxonomy): domain Eukaryota; kingdom Metazoa; phylum Mollusca; class Bivalvia; order Pterioida; family Pinnidae; genus Atrina; species Atrina japonica. The sequence goes on from BROG01000167.1 coordinate 175,290, forward strand.
CCCCCCCCCCCCGAATTTCGCGCAAACGGAACATACTTTTACATTAATATCCAACTGTCTATATGTAGCTATCACATATTTCAACAAACACAAAAAATGCAAATAAAATATAACTAATTTATTGAATATTTTCTCATATTGTATTCATTTATTCGTTTTAGCTCAAAAAGAGGACAGTAAGGCTATAGCACAAAAGGGTACGCCATGCTTCACCATTCCTGTTTCTCCTACAAGTGCCTGCAATGGCTTTTCGGCGCATCTGAATTCATTCTCCGACCATACTTATGGAGTCTCAATATGTTTGCGTCTGTATTCCTACCAATAACACCAGAGAAAGAACACATTTCTGCTTTCATCATAAAACACGTACCTTGGATTCCCTTTTATATAAGCATCCAGTTGATTTTATTCCTACCGGCATGTGTAGCATTCGTCGTACGATGCATCCTTCATTCACTTCGTGTACCATATATACTGTCCGTTTCTCAAGATTCTTTGTCACAACAACCTAAAGAACAGATGACATCTAATAGACACAATCGGAACTTCTCTATAACGACCGCAAACGTGTGCACTCTCCCAGAATTCTTATCTAGATGTAATAATTTTGCAAATCCGGGCAAAAGAACTAGAGAAGTCGGACAGAAAATAATTGTAGATCAATATTTTTATAGTAATATTACAAAAGATAGAAAACATTCCACTTCCGGTACGAAAAATCTAAACTATCAGACGAAGAGCTGCCTGCCAACGGAAAGATTTCAAAATGACCATATTATAACCCATTTTCCACAGACGGATTTCTTGTGTTTACAAGAAACATGGGATAGGGATTACAGTAAAGTGTTGATATCTGAATTACATAAAGTATTTCCATGGGTATTGTATGATGTAGGAAAGACGTCTTTTTCTAGTAATTTTTTCATCTTAAACAGCGGGTTAATGTTCGCCAGCAGATACCCTATATTAGACGCCGATTTTAAACATTTCAAAAACTGTATAAGGCAGAGTGTATTTGCGTCACTTGGACTTTTAATGGTGAAGGTAAGCATGACAACATAAGTTATTGTTTTTCTTTACAACTTTTGGTTTGTACTGTGTGGGCCAGTTTTGTTAAGAACAAACAATTGATGATAAAGCGCAATTATATATAGAAAAGCTGCACTTGTTGTCATAGCAGCGGCTGACGTAGTTCTTTGTGTTATAGCAAAGTAGGTTATACAGATTTAACCTAGCATTTTCATCCAATCGAATGAGGTGTTTTACAAAAAATTAAAATGGGAAAATCTTATAATCAAACCGTGAAAAAATATCGTTTTTTTCGGAAGTAAACTGGCAAAATTTCACACATAATCAACCTAGGTTCCAAAGGGACTCGAGAAAACATCGTGGATTGAAGGTTGGTCTTTAATCAATCGACCGATGGACCGCGCTACGAGTAATTAATATATCAATATCCCCAGCAGGTGTGAAAAGAATGCTTAGATATTTTACAACTTACGATGTAATCCATTTAATAAATTAGTTTTTCCATTTGTTTTTGGCCGCTTTGTTTATCAGAATTATAACTTTGATATTATGTTCATAAGATTTTAAATTTTAGATGTGACTTTGATAGATTTTGACTTGACTTTCCATCACAAAGTTTTGAAGATAACGAAGATTTTTGGTAGTAGTAAAAATAAATTTTAAAAAAAGATGATGATGATGATGATGATGATGATGATGATGATGGTGATGATGATTTATCATTTTCTTCATCTTCCTCACCTTATATTATTATTTATATCATTTTTGTTTTATGTGTATGTATTACCACAAGAAAACCTTACCCATTGCATATAAATTCACAAGATAATCTGATAGACATGACTATTGCTGATGTGCAGGTTCAAGTGTCCAATATTGAAAAGGAAAACAGAGTCGGTTATATATACAGCACACATCTGCAGCCTTACCAAGGTACTGTATAATATATATATTCTGTCTCGATATAACGACATCATCATGTATGCTTTAAAATAACGTGTTCACAGCAATTATTATGTAGATTTATTTGTATCTCGGTACAGCGTGCGATGAAATAACACCTACCTATCTCTCTCTCTCTCTCTCTCTCTCTCTCTCTCTCTCTCTCTCTCTCTCTCTCTATATATATATATATATATATATATATATATATATATATATATATATATATATATATATATATATATATATATATATATATATATATATATATATATATATATATATACACACAGTGAACCCGCTTTACAACGACATTCATTATAACGGAATATTCGGTATCCGACAAGAATCGCTTGGGAACCAATGTACATGTACATAAAGTGTACTCATTACAACGGAATATTCGACCGAAAAATAATTGTGCATAGATGTTTACGAGATTATCTTGCATAAATATTACAATTAAATGGGTGAAAATTGTATGAAATAACATAATAAGAACAGTTATGACTGTTTGTTTTATTTATTTACGTGTAATTATATGCATAAATGATACTCAAGGGAGCTGACTACAAATTCGTTAGTGACAAATTCGATATAACGTCAGTCCTATGTGGGAACAAACATGGTTGTTGTAATGAGGGTCCACTGTATATCCATCCATCCATCCATCAATCTAACTATCTATCTTTCTTTTTATCTATCTATCTATCTATCGAATTATCTATCTATCTATCTATCGAATTATCTATCTATCTATCTATCTATCTATCTATCTCTATCTATCTATCTATCTATCTATCTATCTATCTATCGATTTATCTATCTATCTATCTATCTGTCTGTCTGTCTGTCTGTCTGTCTGTCTGTCTGTCTGTCTGTCTGTCTGTCTGTCTGTCTGTCTGTCTGTGGGTCTGTCTATTTGATATCGAAAAATTTCTTGCCGCATCTTTGCCAAACAATAAAACATATGAAGGTTTTCAAAATTGAATGGACGAATGTCATCAAATACATGTATAAGAAATAATGCAATATATATTTTAGGTGAAAAACGTATAATACAGGCTCAGCTAGATGATATAATAGCATGGACTGAGGAATTCCGTAAAGATACGCAGAGACAAACAGATACTGTTGTGTTTGACATTGTGTGTGGAGATTTCAATTTTGATAATATGTCACCCGGTAAGATAGCATCTTCACAAGGCTATACATGTAAATAATTACATTGACATGACTCACAATGGTAATCTCACCATTTCATTGGAGCTCAACTGACGAAGTCTAATTAATAGAAACGGTCGTCTTGAGTATTATAACTTTGATACTGTTAACACCATTTAAATTCTAAATTATTTCAAAGCTAAGATAGTCATCTTTTTACATTATTTGGCCTTGTATTATACCACTTTCCTTTTAGAAAATCTATTGAAAATTGGAGCTCAGCTATTGAAGAGAAATTGACAGAAACGATCGCCATGAGCATTATAACTCTGGTATTATTTTTATAATATTCACCAGTGTGAACCTGTACATGTTTAGAGACACCGAAGAGGAAGGAGAAGAAGAAGACGATTGATGGAATTGCTAAAAATATCAAATGCACATCAAGTATCACAAATATACCGTATATAAATATAATAAACATAATAATAATTTCAAAAGAGAACGAGGTATATATAATCCATGACCATATTATAAATTTTAAAATGTAAAGCCAAATACGTCTAAGAGTAACCACTGTAAAATGATGACTATCTTAGCTTTAGAAGAATAAGAGATTATATGGTGTTATCAGTGCAAATTATATATATATATATATATATATATATATATATATATATATATATATATATATATATATATATATATATATATAAAACAGTAAAACACTAAAAATTCACAAATTTTCGGCCACTTGGCCTTTATCAGGTGAAAGACGACAATATGTATATCAGTTACATAGTATTAAGTCTGCACAATACAAAGCTTCAGTGCAAATCAGCTTTGTATATATATATATATATATATATATATATATATATATATATATATATATATATATATATATATATATATATATATATATATATATATATATATATATATCCTGTCCTTTTCAGGAGAAAGAGAATGTTGGGATCATCCTATATTTTCTTTGTATGAGGACTTTGGACGGGTCAAACCTGGACATGACAAGTACTGGACAGTAGGTGAGTTTATGCAGAGTATAAATTTGGTATTTGGTATTTGGTATTTGTTTTAATTAAATTGACATTATTGTCTATAAATATGTCAGCATTGCACGCCATGAAAAAGTGTTGTAGGAGAGGGGGAATAGTGTGTTGTTTAAAATATTTTAAACGGTACCTTGATCAAATACGATGCCTTTTGTACTTTGTTAGAGGCATATTCGGTGTACATGTACGGTGGTGAAACCAGAGCTAGCCAACTCTGGCATTATCAAATTAAGATACCAATCAACAATTTCAATAAGCACACGAGGTGGATATAAAGTTATACAAAATCGGGATCCATGCATTGAGCAAATCAAAATGCACAACACATCATTTAAGGTCCTTTACAGGAATCGCAGTTATTACAGGGGTCGTACACGTTCAAATCATTGCACACATGAGAGTATGAGAACGAGGGACTGTGCCCGATGTACAATAAATGAGATTGTGACAAAATATTCAGGATCGATGTATGATTCTTCAACTTATTGATTGAAAGTCTTGTTACTTAACATAACCAAAAATTACTGTACACACTCATTTGCTCGGTGAGAGTGGATATCTGTCGTAGCGTAGGCTGTTGACACTTTTTTGAGTCCAAATGAAATGTCACAGTCAAACTACCACAGATTATTGTCATCATATCTGCAAATTGCCCATTTCCTCAAGTGTTTGCGTCCCAATAAACAACATTTTACTTCTGAGTTTAAAACTTTGTTAAGAACAACACTTTTATTACAGGTACCGACATGCGGCAAAAGTACATTTGGCACAAAGATGTCTCTACACCAAACGGGTTGAAAGAAGCGCTGCAAGACCCTGTTCTTAGACAACGGCATGTATCTGATGCCGATATAGTGCTTCCAACGTACAAAAACATTGTAACCGCCGAACCAAAACGTAACAAGAACGGACATATCACGCCACTGGAAGTTGGAGGGCGTAGGAGGATTGATTATATTATACACAAAAAGGATTGTAAATTGGTATGTATAAGTTTCTTGAATGCTTGAGTTTTATAATATTTTCGCTGACCAGAGTCACCAAAATCTATCACTGTACACCTACCTGAAAATTTTCGTCCCTGGTTATTTTCGCGCTTTTACTACGTAAAACATTTCACCCCGTCTTCAATTCGCTCTGAATCACCATAGCCTCATAGATGACATACATGTCCATTCTAGCTTGCAAATTTCGCTTTTTTCAAATTCACCGTCTCATCTAAGGGCGAAAATTTAAACGGGAGCGAAAATCCCCATGCATACAGTAGATCAAAATGCAATTACGATTTATTGTTGCCTGACTTGGAAATTCTCAGTTTTATACAAATAGACAATTATTGCATCTGATCGATTTTTTATGTTAAAGTAGAAACACATAAAATAGATTTAATTTGCGATTGCATCAGTGATACTTTACTAAACGTTTGTTTTCAACGTTATCTACGTCACTACATAAGAACATCTCACTAACCTAACGTACCGCTATGCCATCTCGAACAGTCATGTTAAATTATAGATACAACATAGATTATTTTAATTGTGCAATTTTATGATACAAAAATTTCATTTTCCAGTTACAATTCCTTTGTAACAAACATATTTACCGTTGTTATGACATCAGTTACTTATAATTATTATCGGTTACGTTATGACGTAATTCATTTACAATTTTCTTTTAGTTATGAGGATATTCGCTTATTATTATCGGTAAATTGACCTGTCGCCAATTGTTTAACCCGTCGCTCTAAATATGCCTTTTCTAGTCATAGTCTCACAAATGTTTGACAAGCTATATAATTGTGAAGTCATGATGAAAAAGTCTACGAAAAGGTGTCATGTCTGGCGTATTTGAGAACGGTCAATTACGACGTCGTATATTTACGAAATCAACAATCTGGTTATAAAATTCTCTTTTCTTTTTCAGGACGTATTGAATTACAGATATATAACAAGATTAAGTACGCTCACCGACCACCTGCCTATATGTATGGAGTTTTGTACTAAAAACTAATTTCACTTGTTTTTATCTTATGATTGATATAATTTCTGTGGTAAATTGTAATCTGGTTAGTGTTAAAGGGACATTAGCTGTGGATTATTATTCAAAAACATCGTTTTCCTTTTTACTAATAAGATTGATATATTAAGAACAATAACAAAAAAGAGAAATACACAGGAATAAAAATTGTTTAAATTCCTATAGATTTTGAGAAAATTGCTTGAGAAGCACAGGTTTGGAACTTTTACAATTGCGATTGAATAACTCAATCTTACTATTTGTATATAAATACCTCACTGGATCTGACCTTATTTTGTCAAAATATATAGGAATATAAGACGTATATATTTAAAGCAGTAAAAGTAGGTTTTTGGTAAACACAGATATGCACCTTGAAATGTTCCATGTATAAAACTTACAGTTACTACTTGACAGTCTTGGGTTTTACATTCCTGCATAATTGCCTGTTTTACCTTTTATTTCCATCATTAATTTTGAAGAATCATTTCTGTAAATCTATTTTAAGGCCAAAATGCCAATCATGTAGAAAGAGTCATTAAAATGTTAAAACCGGAACGAGTCCTCGTTGCCTGTTAGCATGCCACACCCGTCGCAAATGTTACATGGACACTTCTTGAGTTCCGTGAAAATGTCATCAGTTAGTTTTAGATTTGATTGTAGAAAGGGAGTCAGTAATCAGACCACTTTGAGTCAATGTTAGTGAACCAAAGGAAATGCAAACAAGTAACTGCTCTCCCAAAGTCATCGTCTTTAATCAAGTACACACGCTTCATACTTAGACATTTTACTTAATATAAACACAGACGGAAAATTAGCAACTAAGCTATACGATAAACGCGACGATTTCGGCTTTCCCATCGTAAATTTTCCACATTTAAGTAGTAATATCCCTCAGTCACCTGCATATGGAGTTTATATTTTCACAAATGATCCGATATGCCAGGGCGTGCACAACATATGAAGATTTCATATACAGAGGTAAACTACTCACTGACAAATTATTGACACAGGGATATCGAAAACCGCGTTTAATGTCAACATTCCGCAAATTTTATGGTCGGTATAATAGTCTTGTTTGCGACTACTCTGTTTCACTAAGTGAAATGTTGAGTTGCCTTTTCGTTGGCGGTTGTTGAGACGTCTGTACCAATTGTGACGAGGATACACTCCTCACGGGAAATATACCATGAGGTCCAAATTACGTTATGTTTCTATAGTATAATTGATTGAAAAAAAGAAAATCATGTAATTCTTGTCGGGGTTTGGTAATGATTTTTATCCCATTTAATATACACTTTGATTTTAAAATTCGTTTTATTTTCAAACAATTTTTATCAGTGTCAGACATAAATAGTTATTATTTGTTTCATATAAGTAGTCATTATCTATCAGTTAATTAACAGCTATGATATCTTATGTAAAAAATTTTATAATATAATTGTAAAACTGAAAGAAATGCTAAAATTGTACAGTAATGTTAATTAATTCAAAATCAATATCTATGTTTAATATATAAGAATCTTGTTCAAGACATTACCGAAATGCATTTTAGCTTCATGTCCTGTTTACATCAATATTTTTAAAAAATGACACCAAATCCTTAAACTATGAACGAATCTTTTCAGATAATAAGTTATGTTTATAAACCTTTGCTAAATTAGTAGTACATAGGACAATGTCCTGTATATGTTGACGGACATTCCTTTCAAATTATGCAAAATTTTGACAAACATCATGCTAGTTCGTTCCGGTTCTACATCTTAGGGTCCTGTTTTAAAGTGTGTATTTTAAATGTTTATAATGTTTAAGGTTGGACACACAAACACACACACCCACACACACACACACACACACACACACACACACACACACACACACACACACACACACACACACACACAAACACAAACACACACGCACACACACGTTAGTTCCAGTGTAAACGCTTTGTACCCTTTCACAAAATCAGAAATTAAAACAGATGACAGTACCGCTGAGGCAACGTTTGAAACTTTTGACAACACATGTGACTTAATTCCTTTACAGTTTGTTTCGAAAAGGAACGGCATCCCTATTTTATCTAATATAAAAATCTCGGACACCCAGTATAAATATCCAGGATGTCCGGGATACATAATATTATACGAATCTGGTGAATATTAGACAAACACGGGCCTTTGAAGATCCAGGGGTGGGATTAGGTCAATGGAGGAGTAAGCATTCCGAACATGTTAAAGAGTACTTGAAATAGTGAAACGATTCAGGTATTGATGAACAGTGACACGCTAAAACTGATGCAACTTTTTATTTTTATTTATATATTTCATATACAAAATTTGTTTTCAAAAAACTTTGAACTATAAGTAATTTACCATTTAATTTCAATACAATTTTCACCACCAACCATTAATGTTTTAAAGTTTCTGTGTTTGTTTTGTTATAAATTTTCATTTTTGTTTTGTTTTATTGTAGATGGGTTTTGCAAGATACAAAGTTTCAATTTTACATTTTACATGTTTTATGCAGAACTCAACACCGAGTATCATACATTACGTAGTCCGGGATACATAATATCATACGAATCTAGTGAATATTAGACAAACACGGGCCTTTGAAGATCCAGGGGTAGGATTAGGTGCAATGAAGGAGTAAGCATTTCTAATATGTTAAAGTCTACAGAAAATAGGGAAACTATTTAGGTATTGATGTACAGTGACACGCTAAAACTGATGCATCCTTTTATTTGTATTTATATATTTCATATACAACATTTTTTCCCCAAAAAACTTTGAACTATAAGTAATTTACCATTCAATTTCAATAAAATTTTCACCACCAACCATTAATGTTTTAAAGTTTCTGTTTTTGTTTTGTTATAAATTTTCATTTTTTATAGTAATGATGAGTTTTGCAAGATACAAAGATTAAATTTTACATTTTACACGTTTTATGCAGAAATTATCTTTCAACACCGAGTATCTTACATTACTTTAATAACAAAACATAAGGTTACTGGTTACTTTTGAAACAGATTTTTCTCAAGCTGTCACCTGTATCATTTACTCAGTATATCCTTGAAAAGCTCATAGCTTTGCCCATAAACGTAGACGTTACAATTTTATTTGCGTAAACGTAGCTCTAGTTTCAGTTTCACTAAAGGTCGTAAACGTAATCTTAGTACAAGTGGTTACGTCTGAAATCAGTAGTACTTTGGAGCATACGTAGATTCAGACGTAAGTTTATAGGTAGGGTGAAAGATACGACCTTTGGTGATACTCGTTTTACTCGTAAGTTACGAGCACGTCTAAAGTTACGTCTTTACGTGAAGTTGCGTCCTTTAGTAAAACTGGCCCGTGGATATTTCTTCTTAAATTACTTTGCTCGTGACATCGTGTAACCATGGACACCACTGAACTCCAATGTGTTATACGCTGAGCTCCTGTAATGAACAGAGTACTTGTAGATTAGTTCATATACAGAGACATGCAAAATGTTTTTGAACACTACTGCAATATCATTTTTACTATCTATTTAATATAAAACCATATTAAAATTTAATTTTTAAAGCCATTTCGTATTGCATTTCAATAAATTTTTCGCCATTAATTTAAGAATTGAATACACCCTAATTCTTTATTTTTTTAATATTCTGAATCAGAAATTAAAAGATATATCTATCTAAACAGAAAATTTAATCTTTGTGATGAACACTTCATATACGTAAGTAAAATTGTGATGTCTACTTTTCATTTTCTGTTTAAATTGTCAAATCTTTATGCCAATGAACTAGAAAATTACACACAATGAAACTGTGATCCATTCTTTGTTTAACAGTGATAATTCTACAGATAAATGACAAGATATGGCTTCAAAATATTATTTTGAACTTTTAAATATACTTTTTGCACGTCTCTATATATGTGCATTCCCTAGATCAAATTCCGTATAGGATTAAAACAACGTCCTGTAAGATATACATGTATTTTCAATACAAACAATTTTGATAAGCCCGGAAGTGGAGTCAGTAATGAAGGAGGGGGGGGGGGCTTTTTCATAGTTCATGGTATAGTTATAGTTATTCATCCAAACCATCATGATGGACTATAGTATACATGGTATATAATACCATACTGCGGAATTGAAAGTGAAAATGAATAAGTACCAATGGATAATCGAAACTCTCGAGTCCATTAGAATACCACAAATTGGATATGCAAATGATATCAACACGAAGAACAATTGCGAATCCCAAACAGGATGAGACCGGGAGGAGTCAGTGTCCCTTGTTAGCATACTTATCGTCCATCAAAATCTCAGAGCTTCATACTGCGTGATGCTAATATACAATTCTTTTGAATTAATACATTCTTTCAAATTAATTTCCTTTATACACCGTTTCTATTTTCATCATCTTTCCAAGTCAAGTCTGATACACGTCGTTCCTCATACACCTTGAAAGATTACATTTCATATTTGCCGGTCACTGGTGGTGACATCTAACGCCGATCTAAAATTCCACATAAAATGACCCGACACTGACCCCTGACTATAGCCAATGAAAAGACTCGTGGCATAGCCTGCACTTCGCCATTATTCTTTGTTTACATACTTTCCCTTCTGTCATGGGATCGATGCTTGATCGATTGTTAGACATGTTTTAATTGGCTCATTCAACGGTAGATGCGGCCAATCGAGATCGACACCGCGAAGTCACAATATACAGGCCAATTCTGTCAAAATGCATGAGGACTGAAGTGGATCAGAAAACATTGACTTATGAAAATGTATTGTCATATGAGGCTTAAAAGTTACATAGGTCTTTAATTCCACTGGGCCATGCCAAATTAATTAATTGTTCTTCGGACTTTTGGAGAAAAAATATGGAGCGAGCGAGCGATTTTATGAATTTCATTTTTTTTTTTTTCTCAAAACTTTATTTTTCAGATGCGAGAGATTTTTAATGGGGCTAGCGGACAAAATTTTAATTCTTTAAATATTTTTTTTCTTTAAGTCATACCAAATCAAGCTAGTGAGAAATATTTCCAGAAATCTTCTGCTTTTACGGTTTAAACCTATAGAAAAATCCATAGTTTGTGTGAAAAAGCTTAATTGTGTTAGTCTGAAAGTTTCTGAACATCATAATACATGTACATCAAATGCATCTGTGATAACAACTATATTTAGTATATTTTGACAACTTTTGATAATTAAGTACAATGCAAAATAGTATCTTAATTATAATAAAGCATATAAATTAAATGATATATGAGACCCCTAGGTCCAAATATAAAAATACTCTATAGAAACAACTGAAGGGCACTAAGTGGACTTCAATTATTGGTAAGACCTCTGACAGATAGCTACATGCAGCTGAACTAGGTCCAAGTACATTTACCTTACTGGGACAGACATATGAAAAATAATTCAAAATGTGGAAGAAATTAGTCAACAAAAAGGCTCCTATATGATCATTATCTGTATACTAAATCAAAAATATTTGGTAAAAACCTTGAAAAAACCACTCCATCTTAGATCCAAAAATGTTATACTGAACAATTTTGATAAAGTTTTTTTCTGATGTCAATACTGAGTCTTTGTGGAGATGTGCCTGTGTACTACACATAGGACAGGAGAATATGGGCAATAACTTAATGTTAGTTTTAAATCTATTATGACAATGATCTATGAAGTTCTGAAAGTAAATGCTTGGCATATGCATACCCAGCGTAAACATGGTTTGATACAGATATATAGTTTGGGAAAGTACTCTACTATTTTCACTCTGCCTGTTTTAGTACTAAAGTTACATAATATCACAGTATTAAATCTTTATCATAATTCTAATATCACAGTATTTAAATTTTTATCATAATTCTAACTAATTGGAGTGGAGAGTTATCATGCATGTATGTGCCAGTAGGGAACAAACAGATAGGTGAGGTGATCTGGACTACAATGTATTTAGTCTACATACATTGTATTTGGAAATTTAAAAAGTAACTTAAAGTTGTGACAGAATTTCGGCCTAAAAATGCACATCACCTATCATTACAGCATTGCTGTGCCTTATTTTTTCTCATCAAACTCTTGATTGAACCACTTAATAACAATAAATATATTTATCCTCGCTTTAAAAGTAAAAGCTCAAGGGTAAATTTGTACTTTATTACCTGCCTTATTTTGCCGTCGTTTCTGCGATAATTTACACATATTATGTAATCAGTGATAATATGAAATTGCAACAAGTTTAACCCTTTTTCTAGTTACAGTGGCAAGGAAGAAGGGATTCACTATTTTCAAAATACATGCAATATGATGAACACACACACAGATATGTATATATATATATATATATATATATATATATATATATATATATATATATATATATATATATATATATATTAAATGATTCACACAAGTACTTAGATAAATAAAAAAATCACAACACCGAAATAAATCAACCGGTTTCATTATTATCGTCAAGGACTTTAACATTACATAGTTACACTTGGAAACGTCAAATAGCAATATAGGTGACGTTACATTTTACACAGTTAATAATGACGTCATATTATTATTTTTCATGAAATAATGCGCAGTTAAGTACGACGTCATCTGTTTATCGTTAAAGAAATTAACGGGAGACAATATATATATATATATATAATAGTGGAAGATTACATTGCATTTAATAGAAGTTTATATTTCAGAATGAATAGTCTTTCTTTTGTTTCACGTTCCTTCTCTACAGTTTTTTTATGAAATTTGTAAAGTGGAAATACTTAATTGAAATTAGGTGTTTTATTGGCTGCACAGCGACTAATGTGCTCACTAACGGGGATACACTGGTATTTGGGCTCCCGTATTTGTTGTTTGTGCACTGTCATTCGGTGGCGTAAAGTCTGACCAATTTTCTTCACATCCACAGCAAGTGATAACGTATATTAAGTTCGAACTTGTGCATGTAATACAAGACTTAACTGTAAATTCTGTACCATCTTTGAAATAGAATTTTGACCCGGCTGTCAAGTAGGGGCAGGTACCACATCTTGTGTTGTTACACTTGCTAACAGTACGTCCCTCCTTATTTGTATCAGCAAATTTTGCTCTGGTTAAGATAGATTTGAAAGAAGGACCCTGTCATTTACTTTTTATGATTTCAGAATTTTCAAGTATTGTTTTCAGGGATTGATCCGCTTCTAAGATGGGTTTATTATTTTGTATTATAGTATAAATTTCCGGGTTTCTAGGATTATGTGTTGACACATATGGAATAACATTGTTATTTGATTTGATTTTAACATTTAAGAGTTCTTTTCTTCCATGGGACTTTGCTTTGAGAATTCCGTTTTGTATTAAGTTTTAGGATAATTTTTTTTGCAAAAGTACATCTTGTAATTCTGCTAGTAGAACTGTCGGAAACAATGAAGCAAAGACGTCTGGCTAAATTATATGGAATATTATTTCTGGTATGTTTCGGATGACAAGAATTAAATAATAAATATTGTTTAGTATCCGTCAATTTGTTAAATACATCCGTTTTAATGTGGTTATCGTTTTTGATAACCAAGACATCCAAAAATGATAATTTTTCTCTGCTAAAATCCATAGTAAATTTGATGAAGCTATTCATGGTATTAAGAAGTTCAAAAAATTCCATTAATTTATCATCACCGTGGTCCCATATGATGAAATATCATCTAAATAATGTTTCCATGATTTCCTGATGTATATCTCAAAATTTTGTCCAAATGTTTCCTTTACGGATGTAAATAATTTTTCTTCTAAAAATCCTAGAACAAGTGTTGCATATGTCGGAGCAACCTTAGTACCCATCGCTGTTCCCAATTTTTGTCTGTAATATGTTCTGTTAAAATGCATAAAATTATTTTCCAGAATAAATCGGAGACTTTCTATTATGAATTCTTTTGAAAATCTTGTATTTAATAGGTTAGGACATTTTTCAATCCAGTATGTTACTGCAGAAAGCTCATGGGGAATATTTGAATATAAATTTGTGACATCAAATGAAACAAAAATGGAATCCGGATTAATTTTTTCGGGAATAGAATTAAGAAAATCTATCGTGTCTCTGATATAGGTCTATACCTTATTCATATAAGGTTTTAAAAGTATGCCCAGCAAGTTGCTGATACGATGTATTTCACATGCCGGTCCCGCGACTATAGGTCTTAGTTTTAAATCTCCCGGTCGTTCAATAGTAAGATAAGATGATTTCATGTTATTACATTTTTCATTTATTATTTTACTTTTGAGTATTTTTGGTTTTTAATTCGAAGGACAGAAGATAATCTGACTACTTCTTTGTTAGTTTGTTTCCATGGTTACAGCTTATTGTATTGAGTTTTCTCATAATTTCTTTTGGACTCTATATTTCCTGTTTCTCATAATATACATTATCTTCTAATATGGAAAGACACTGATTTATAATAATCACGATCCATAATAACGACTGTGTTTCCCTTATCCGCCTCTTTTATAATAATGCTTTCGTCATTTTTTAATTTCTCAACAGCAGCCCATTCCAATTTATTTAAGTTCCTGATTACATTTCGGTTTTTCTTGAGTTCTTTGGTCGGAAAATTTGTTACTGCATTAATAAATCTGTCCAAGTTAGAGTTCCTACCTTTAGGAGGCATAACCTCACATTGGTTTGAAATAATAGAATCGTCGTCATTATCTTTATCCAGAAAAAACTCGGCTAATCGTAATCTTCTGCAGAACGCGTTGGTAGCATTGGTAATTTCCTTTAAATTTTTTGAACGTGGAGTTGGTGTGAATTTCAAACCTTTTTCAAGTACTTTCATTTCTATATCTGATATAATACGTGAAGATAAGTTAATAACATTGGGGTCACATGTTTTGTTTGCTTCTTTGTGGGTTGTTATCTTGGTCGATTTAGGTTTGCGCCTGATCCTAAAAAAGAATTCCGTGGTGTTATATTTCTAATTCTAAAATCGTTTGATGATTCGTTTTGGTGATATCTGTTAAATCTATTAAACGGTCGTTCATGGTATGGAATCCCATTGTTTCCAAATGTGTTGTCGGCTGATTATAGGTGTTTACATAGAAATGGTGTTGTATATTTTCCCTAAACGGTATGTTTGTGAATCCAGGCGTTTGAGTTTTGTTAGTGGATTTTGAATTATCGGCATATTTTACAATGTTGTTTCTGTGTTTTAAAAATGGGTTTTTGTTTCGGAAATGTTTGTCTTTCATATATACAGCATTTTCCTCGTTTGGATTTAAATTAGACGTATTTTCATTTGTGTTATTCATCTATGTAGAGATGTGTATGGTATCTACCACAGCCGGGGAATTTGGTTCAACTTTGTCCTCATTCATTGTAGTTACACGGCTAAATTCCTGTGCATATTTCAATGGTTTAAAACTTGAGCTAAATTCTTTGATAATTTCAGTGTTGTTTTCGATATTTTCTATTTAGAAAATATTATAAACATATGTTGAGTGTTATATATATATATATATATATATACATATATATATATATATATATATATATATATATATATATATATATATATATATATATATATATATATATATAGATATACATACATATATATACAGTAAAACCTGCTATAGCGGCCACCTCTATATAAGGATTACCTGTTTATAAAGGCCAGTTTTTTTAAGTCCCTTGACTGCTTACTTCAACTAAGTTGAACCTGTGTATAAAGTTCACCTGCACATAAAGGTCAATATTTTCTGGTCCCTTGGGTGGCCCCTGTATACAGGTTTCACTATATATATATATATATATATATATATATATATATATATATATATATATATATATATATATATATATATATATATATATATATATAACTATCAAGAAACATTCTTTTGCACTAGCGCTTTCACTTGTATTCAGATCTTCAGGCGCATTCAATATGAAATGTTCATATGTTGAACACGCCTGGCACACCGGATCATTTGTGAAACATAAAATCCATATGCGGGTGATTGTGGGATATAACTTCTTAAATGTGGAAAATGTGAAAGCCGAAATCGCGCGTTTGTCGTATGGCTTAGTTGTCAATTTCCCATCTGTGTCCATAGTAAATGAAATGTCTAAGTTTGAGGTGTGTGTGCTTGATTCTATTGCATCTTTAATTTCTAGTTCGCTGGGATATATGTATGGAAATTGTCTTTATTAAATGACAAAACGTCGTCGATATATCTAAATGTCAAATTAAAGGACACTGCTCACTTTTTCTTCTTTTGATGCAGCTGTTTCAGAATGAAATCTGCTTCGTATGAATAAAGGAACAGGTCAGTCAATAAAGGAACACAATTGGTTCCGGTTGTTGGTACATCAAAAGAACGTAATACGGACACGTGATTTCGAAGGATCTTGTCCTTTGAAAGTGGGCTACGTGTGTATGTAGGATTACCAGAACTCATATCAAATCCTAGTTCTTCTAATAAACAATTATAGTAATGTGTCTATATTACTATATTATTTGAGGCTTTGTCTGCTGGGACCAGTACAAATTGGTCAAGTAATATATCCAGCTCGGTTACCACTTCTGGATCACTAAATACAGAGGGATAACGTGTTTTCATAGTTCCTTTAAGTTTCCGAATGCGAGATTTTATCAACCATCGTTTAGCTTTTAGTCTTTCAGACAGAATGTCTGGTTCCACGTCTTCATGTTTTGAACTCTTAAAATAAGATTTTTGAGGTTTTAATTTTCAGCAATAGAAACGTCGCCGATGATGACATGTCCGAAAGACTCTTATCTCGTGGTTCCAAAATTATGATTGTGGCAAGATTAAAAAGTGTTTCACTAATTTGAAAATATTCCAATACTTAATGTTCTTTATGCCTATACCGTCAGTTAATTCATCTACGACGCTTACAGTGGAACCACTTATATTGAGTCCTGTTTTATTGAAATCTTGCTTTATTTTAAATTTTTTCGATTCCCCAGCCAAATATTCTTATGACCATTATTATCTCTTTATTTTGAAATCCTGTTTATTTGAAAGAAAAATTCATTCCCTTTCGATTTCGATATATCCGGGTTCGACTATGTAACAAAAATTTTACATTGAAAATAATCATAAAAAACATTTGTCTCTCCTGTTCATATTCTTCAGACCACCAGAGGTTTCTAACTACATGTATTTTCAGACGACACATCAAAAGTAAATGTCGCTAAAGCTGGTATGATTGAATTGCAAAGCAAATTCCAAAATAAGTTAACCATGAAATGTAGGTCACTATAACCTAGTACATGAGAACATTTGTAGGGTACCTGCAAGCTAGAAATCAAAATTCTTTTATTATTCACCTATGCTAAGAACGAACTTATATGTGTCCGAGTAGCGCAGTGGTTAGCGCACTCACTTCTCTTTTATGCGACTGGGTTAAATAAAGTTTAAACTTTTAGACTAATATGTATCTTTCAACAAAACTTGACAGAAATTATTTGAGGAATACGTCGATAGATGTAAGAATTTGTTGAAATAAAAAAATGAAAGTCGAGAGACAAATATGCATTTCCTGCACCGGAAGGAAATATTGAGCGAGTTACAATTTTGTAACATAAAGATACAAGCACACACGCTTCATACTTAAACATTTTACTAACTATAGACACAGACGGGAAATTAACAAATAAGCTATACGACAAACGCGACGATGTCGGCTTTCCCATCGTTAATTTTCCACATCTAAGTAGTAATATACCACAATCAATCCTCACATATGGAGTTTATATTTCACAAATGATCAGATATGTCAGGGCGTGTTCAACATATGAACATTTCATATGCAGAGGTAAACTACTCACGGACAAATTATTGACACAGGGATATCGAAAACCGCGTTTGATTTCAACGTTCCGCAAATTTTACGGTCGGTATAATAGTTTTGTTTGTGACTACTATGTTTCACAAAGTGAAATGTTGAGTTACCTGTTCGATGGGGGTTGTTGAGACGTCTGTACCAATTGTGACGAGGATTCGTTCCTCGCGTATTTCATTTTAATTTGACTGTGGACTGTGGACTCGCGGCGGGTGTGACCGATCGACAGGGGATGCTTACTCCTCCATGGCACCTGATCCCACCTCTTGATTTTAAAAGATCCGTGTTTGTTAATTTTTTTTACCAGATTTGTACCTATATCCTGGACATCCTAATGATTTATACCTTGGTATCTGAGACATTTTATAAAGTTAAATTAAGCGGAAATTATAATACATCTAAGGAACTATTAAGGAGGATACTGATATTTAAAAGGAAAATTCTCGATTATGAAACTGATAAACTCATTTGGTCTTTGGTCATTGCTAATAGTGTTAGAAGAAAGATCAATGCTGGAATTTTGTTTTGATTATCGCCCTTTAAACACACTCATTGTAAAAGATGCATACCATATACCCATAGATTTTTGATGATTTACGGTTGATTCAAATCGTTTATTTTCAACCAGATATCAATGCCGAACCACGTATCTTATCGGAAGTCACCATTTTCTCATAGTCATTATTTTATACGTCTAAAATATTTACAGATTGTCAAACGGTTCACGTATGAGATGTTTCTCAGTCTTTCAGAATGATACGAGAAAATTGAAACTACCGATAAGACTTCACAATTATTCGATAAAAACGTTGTAAATAAACAATTTGAACCAACGAAAGCATAGATTGTTGGACTAGCTGTTCGGATTGTGCAACGCACCTGCTACATTTTAGTGGGAAAAAAAGCACTTCAGGGACTTCAGTGGCGAATAATTGTCCTGTATCTTGACGACATCATTGTGTATGGTGACTAAACGTTCGATGGACATGTCGCGAATCTTATTTTAGAGTAAAACAAATTTAAGGCTATAGAAATAAAGTGTGCTCTCTGATATATATATATATATATATATATATATATATATATATATATATATATATATATATATATATATATATATATATATATTGTTCGTTCCATTTCATGTGGAACTTAAATATGACTCATGTGATGTTATTTGCAATGACGATGATAAATCCAAAGGTGAATCTCAAACTCAACATTTCACCCAGTGAAACAGAGTAATCGCAAACAAGACTACCACAAATGTGGTTTACAGTTTACAAAACCATCCGAGCGGTTATCCACCCTTTTGTTGATACTACACTTAACAGCCAATTAAAACGCTGCATTTCCAAGATACAGACTTTAAATAATTCATCTGGAAAGCATTACCCGTGACATTTTGGAAGGAAACGTTCCTTTTATCATCAGATATTATAAATGACAAGGCTCAACAACCAAATAACCAGGAACTGAGCTAAGGAACTTTATTTTCTTTAATCAAAATGCTAAAAAAAAACAATACACATTAGACAAAAATGTTTTGACGTTGTCGACTCCACCATTTTGTCTATAAATTGATGACGTGCAACTGTAAATATTATCTATTTCGAACATGGATTGTTTGCCTGAAATATTAAAAGGAATATGAAGGTATGAATTTATATTTCTCTAAATCATATCTTGCAATAAATTTATACTTCTAGTGCAGTTTTGTAAATAAAAATTATGATATTCGAATGCAGATGGAGACGTTCTGCCTCAATATATCGAATAAAAAAAATCATTAGTGGATAGGTTCACTTATGTATAATTAGAATTGCTGTAGCCTTGGTTACACAGCTAGACTGGAATACATTTTCGTCTCCCTTAAAAATAAGAGTAAAACTACACACCAGGACGTTCTAACGTATGTGCCGAGTATTCATTGTTTTTTTTTTTTATTTATTTATATATATATACATGTATATATATATCAATGCATCTATAAGCAAACACCTGACGGTTTATATTGATTATTAAATTTGTAATGCATAACATGCAATTTTTAGAGATTTAATATTCCAGATCATGACTAATTAGTCTATGTTCCTAAAACACTGTTTTTCTTTAATTGTTGTGGTTTTGCACTGGTAGTACTTATTTCTGTATTATCGATAAATACATGTACTTCATGTCTTTTCAAAATGACCTTCATTTTGGGTAGTTGTCATTGATAAAACTCCATAATGTAAAGCACATTTGTACATTTTGCCATTTCTTTAAAATCTATCTTGTATTATAACTCTTCTCATAAGTTAATGCACATTAATTGCCAAAATAGTTTGAAAGGAAACGAACATCAAAATCATATATCATCACTACTTACATTTCGTCAATCTTATTTGATCGATATGTTCGAGTTAATAAAGATAAACAATTCTACATGATACAACTATTTACAGGGCTCTCTAGTTTCAAACGTGATCTAGCGACGCGACACCCATTAATATAAATGTCTGTTTTTTGGTAATAACCATACCTTGTTAATATTCCTCGTTTTTAAATCTCTCTTCTATTAATCGAATGTCTTAGATGTAATATTATGCAATTCATGTGCAATAACCATGGCGTAGAAAATACATTTATTATGCATGTATCTTATAAAAATTTGAATGAAATGCTTATGGATTTCATATATACTTTATTCCAAAACGTATTCATAATTCAACTGTTAAATGAACGTTCACTTTATCGAATAAATTTCAAAATTTTACCAATAAAAGTGGTGATCCATAAAAACGAAACGAATCAGTACCTGTTCTGACAGAAGTGTACAGTGATATTCCAAAATTGATGCAACTTGTTTTTTATTTTTCCGTATACATTTTATAGAAATCGGCAATTTTTCAAAATGTTCATCGGAGTCATTTCTAAATCAGTGTTGATGAAACGTATACCATAAAACTCAGAATATCTATATGCTTCCTGTTTACGTTGACGTCTGCGTGCCGCCATATTAGACGGTGAAAATCCTATAGTAATTCCCGTGTACTTTTTACTAAAGACTATTTTGAATTCACGGTTTTAGACAGATCAAAAGATAAATTTTCCGTAGGGTCGATTCCAACATTCATGACATAGGCTCTTTATACAGGAATGTATATTAGTTTAAAAATAGGATCCATATCAAAATCTTGACTTTTGAGCCAGACTATAATAGTTTTGTTCTATATTTGCTCATAAAGTTTAAATTTTATGTTTTCAAGATACAGAAATTCAAACATGAAATTGATTTTTATGTCACAATTCCCTATTTTACACATATTAGAAGGAGACATTAAAACTATCTATAACATTTAAATTTCACTGAATAGGGTAATCGTTCCTACAAAACAATGAGAATTCATAACACTTCAAACATAGAATTGTTTAAATAGTAATGTTTAACAGCGAAAAAAATTTCAATTTGAACAGGAAATCACTTTGTAATAATTCTTTGAATAAAATATGGTTTTAAATGATATATATATATATATAAAGAAAAATAAAACGTTGCATCAATTTTGGCACGTCACTGTACTGCGATATACAAACACGTATTTTAATGTTACTGCTGTCTAGATTTGAAGTCAATCTTCATTATCTTGTTATAACAGATTCTTTCATTTTTAGAATTACAATTTCCTATTATTGATTTGTAAGATAGACAATAAAAATCCTTTCACTTTTCAATTTCCTCTCATATATTAACCTCTGGGGAATGTGCTCATAGTTTCCGGTAGAAATCAATTTCTATTTGACAATCTCGATTAAGTGTTACGAACTTTTGTTCTTAACTTAAGACGTTTTAACCATTTTATAGAAATCTGATGAAGTATTTCTTCACTTAAGAATAAATAATAATTTATACCTGATAAAGAGTTAACAAATCTTGAATAGGTATTTTGAAAATGTTTGTAATACATATTTTTTTCAAGAACGATAATACTTCGTAAAGCTTAGCTTTTAAAGAAAGAAAGATCTCACAAGAACGTCAAACATAACAATGATATGATCATTAAAGCAACTGGTGAAGGAAGTTCGGCAGTAATCATACATAGGATCATAAGGATCGCCATAAGGAATATTACCGAAAAAATGTGAAAATTATACATAAAAATATTGTATGTATAATACCAAAATTATAGTTTTGTAAAAAAAGAGAACAAATCAAATTGCTCGACGCGATCGTTTCTGTCAATTAGACTTCACCATTTGAGCTTGAATTAAAAACAGATGTAGAGTTTCGAAACAAAATCTGATACCATGCAAGGAAGAAGTATTTCTAAATCCCTCTAAGAGTAATATAACCACTGTGAAAAGATGATTATCTTAGTTTTTGAAACGAAACGATACCAATAGTTACAAAAATGGGGGGAGATAAAAACATTCATTCTAAGATAATTAACTGAGCTTTAAAAAGAACAACATTCTCACTATCAGGGGGGGGGGGAGATCAGATCTCACAGAATGTCATTTAAAAACTAGTAACTGTTATGGACTATCTAAAATTCTCAACTGAGTAAATATAAAAAGCAATTCAAGTACAGCATTCTGAATATATAGACTTTAATATTATCTAAAAGACATAAGACCTACTGTCACCAAACCCTTTCATCTAAGTAATTTAGTCAATATTTTACTGCAACCTTTACTTATAGGATACATTTGTGTAAGACGATAGAGACTTTTCAAGTTAAAGTGCAACTAAAATTTGTGCAAATACAAATTTATCCATATTTGACGTGTTAAGTCTTACTTTAACATTCCGCGTCAGTTAGTTAGGTGGGCAAAATTCTTTTGGACCTGTCATTTTCCTCAACGTTTACACCATATTTTAAGTATATATATATATATATATATATATATATATATATATATATATATATATATATATATATATATATATATATATATATAATATATATATATATATATATATATATATATATCAGATACCAAAGAATAAATTTTTAGGATATCCAGGATACATGTACGAATCTGGTGAATACTGGAGAAACACCAGAAATCCATCAGGCCTGGCGCATATAAAAATGTTCGTAATATCATGCTATCGCATAGGTCAAAATTTGTGGCACTTCACTTGATAGCGTTGACGACTCTACTAGTATATCAAAATGTTGTGAACTGACAGAACTGATGTATTTGTATGATATGTATTTTTACACATCTGATACACTATAAATGCATTGGTATCAGTTTATACCGGTGTGATAAATGTTAACTTCACTGTGATGAGGTATAAGATTTCCTATTAATATTGTTGATCAATGGAACGTGTGGTACTGTCATTTTCATTATTGGCACTGCATTCTATTCGTTGAGGTACACCAAAGGATGATTTAAGGACATATTCATTTGCATTACCCCTAAAAAGAATCTGGTATGTAAAAAAGGATATCACACTTCATAATCATTTGATGTCGTACTATCTTTGCTTATTTCGCAGAATTTAATAGATGTCCGCTTAGCTAAATGTTATATCAAACCGTATCACTTATGAGGGTACCTCGGACTTACAGTATTTATATACATATGTATTTTGTTTTAGACATTTTGGACTGTCTTTAAGTCATCAGGAGTGAGTTAGTTATCTATGTCAATTTCAAGCTCAACAGATGAAATCTTATTGACAGTTCTAAACGATAGTCTTAAACATTTACTTGAACTTTTATTTTGTTTTTTACAAAAACTAACTGGAATTAATTTTATAGTATTACCAATACGTAGATTCTATATAATGATATCAATCCTGATACTAACATCTATAGCAAAATACATAACTGTAATATTGTAATAGCACATACATTTGTTTACAAATATATTATATATAATTTTTGCTCGGTATGATATTCACAAAATCATGTCCCATATCAAACCACCTTGCATATATTAGATCGGCGTTCAACAATTCATATCATGCATCACGGAAGTGTGTGTGTGTGTGTGTCTGTCTCTCTCTCTCTCTCTCTCTCTCTCTCTCTCTCTCTCTCTCTCTCTCTCTCTCTCTCTCTCTCTCTCTCTCTCTCTCTCTCTCTCTCTCTCTCTCTCTCTCTCTCTCTCTCTGTTCTGTTACTGAACATCTTGGCTAAATATAAGATTCAACCTTTATATTGAATGTCAATGTGAACAGCCTTGATGCTTTGATAAAATGTTAATTGCAATGTGTTATGGTAAAGTGTTGAAATGGTATATAATAAATAGATTATAAGGTTAGTTAACTCCATCACCCCTAAAGACACATTTGGACTTGTCTAAAGTTAAATCGTTATCACATGTCAGTTAGCCCTCGGATAATATACATTCGGCTAAAGCCCTAGGGTCTGATTCTGAGACCTTGGGCTGATATGACATGTGTAACTTTACCATGTAATAAACAAGATAGATATACCATTTAATAATTCATTTAATGAATTAAATGCATTACCCATGATTACTCGTAAATTAAATGCATTAAACAATTAAACATGCAGTGAGCTTTAAGTTTGCAAGTACAGATTTTATTATCAATAATTTAAATCTTTCACCACTAGATTCAACAATAAGTTCATTCACTCTGAAATGAACAATAACACGATGCAAATATGTAAGTTCTCCCGGAAATTTCCAACATCTGATGTTGAGTGTAAAATCATATCCGTTCGCGTGTACTAGAGCGACACTGTATATATATATACATATATACCGAAAGTCATTAAAAATTCATCACTAACAGATTGTCATTTTACTTTGCCAGTTCAACTTCTATGTATATATTATGTTGTAATCGGTTTTCAGGAGAAGTTACGGATTTAGATGAACAACAGAACCTGGGTTAAAGGGACTGCAACTAAGAGGTGCGTGAAGTTAGTTTGATGAGTGACGAATTGACTTGGTAAGATGTTCTCCTGGGGTCTTGATCAATTTCGTCAATTCATCTAGCAGATTGACGAATGACGATTTTTTTTCTCAAAAATTTATTTCTGTGTTCAAGACAGTGTCTTGGAATATTTTAAATATGAATTAGGTCTTATTTCAAAATTTGAAGTGAAACACTCCTCCTGGGGAGTTTGCCAATTTCGGTAATGTGTCAAACAGATTGACGAGTCACAAAAGTTTTCTTCTTAAAATTTTATTTCTTGGTTTAAGACAAAGTGTTCAGACATTTTAAATATAAATCGAGCCTTTTCTCAAAATTTGAAGCCAAAGACAACTAATGTTCCTTCAAACAAAAACAATTATATTTCGCCTTTAATTATTCGGAAAACTTCCGTTACATACATAGTATCGACATACAAGAAATATCATATTGTGTGTGCTAATTTTCGGCATTTAATAAACAGCTGGTGTTATGTATTTGACAAAAAACTGATATCCTTTATGTTTATGTTTATGTTCCTATGGAAACCAATCAACCATTGCTGGAAATCTATACAGATAAATTTTTGTATCAACTATCCCACTTTAGCTTCGATATGTTGGGTCTGATAATGTACAAATTTCAGTAACATCTTCTGGAGTATATTCTTGTGGGATTTTCAATGCAAATACTCGTTACGTGCCAAAAATATGTTAAGTCATTCAAGATTGATATATACTAATCTCTGCATAAACAACGCTAACTGCATTGTATAATGCAATGGAAGGAAACCGCCTGTTTTTCGGCATATATATTTGACTTGAGTAAGAGTCGTGTGCAAACATGTATCAGCAATTATTATACTGTCGTT
Source organism: Atrina japonica (assembly GCA_030159075.1). Taxonomy (NCBI): domain Eukaryota; kingdom Metazoa; phylum Mollusca; class Bivalvia; order Pterioida; family Pinnidae; genus Atrina; species Atrina japonica. The sequence continues at coordinate 201,137 of BROG01000167.1, forward strand.
TTCTTCTGTAAAGAATGTTGTTTGTTAAACTTTGCAGTACTGACTGATAAATGTGTCAACGACATGGAAATATTTTCGCTGCCTAATCAATCGGTATTGTAGTACATTTTGAGATTAGCAGCAGATCGGTCATTTCAAAGTCACATTTTTCATTGATTTTTTTAGAACTATACCAATAGGACAAGAAGTTGTTTCTGTCATTCTGGAAGGAGATAAACTTGCTGTATAATCATGGTCGGCATTTGCGTCCTTGGAGCTGGGGTCGTTGGTCTTTCGACTGCAGTGAATATCCAACTGATAGATCCGAAGGCACGTGTAACTATTATTGCAGAAAATTTTAATGAAGACACCACCAGTTATGGGGCCGCTGGAATTTTAACCGTTACCACTGAAAAGACACCGGGAAATCTCCGGGTCCTGAGGTAGCTTATATTTACTATTCCTTGACTAATTACAAATGTATAATCTTGTAGGAGGCGCAACTATTTCTGTATATACATAAAATCACAACTAATTACACTGTTTATGTTGTTGTGTATTTTAGTGTATTATATTATGTAGTAATGTTTTTGTACGCATTTTCATTATTTATTATTTTTTAGTTATGTATTATCTTTTAGTTATGTATTTTATTATTTTAGAATATTTTTATATTCTAAGACACTCTTGTTTACTCATTAAATGTAATAATTTATAAATTTATAAATATAAACATTACATGGTAGGTCTCGTCATTATTTCATAATACTTACACGTGCTTCGAACGTAATAGAAACTTTGCCAGGTGAAGGTGAAGTATCAGAAATTTGCACTATGTTTTGTGTTAAAGCAAAAACACTGGAGCCTCCTTTATTAGTTCTGAAACAAATAGAGGCCCGTGATTTGTTTAAATGCTTAAGATATAAATCAACACGATTCCTATCTAGAGTTTCGAGGGGGTACGAATGTGCATTGACTGACATTGTTGCTTTCTATCTTTCTGTTTTTCTTTCTATCTATTTTTAACCCTTCCATTTTATGTATGTATGTATGTATGTACATGTATATATGTATGTCGATTGATGCATCCATCCATCTATCTATCTATCTGTCTATCTGTCTGCCTGTCTGTCTATCTGTCTGTCTATTTGTCTATATTAACAATCAGTTATCTATTTTATTAGATATCGCATGATTATTGCAGAGAATATAATGCAACTATCAATTCCATTGATCAAATGTAGAACTTTCCATGCTAAAGTTAATAAAAGGATTGTATCTTAAAGATATTAGTACTATGCGAAAGGTATGCGAATATCTTATCCAATTCTAATGATATACATTCTAAAAACAATGCTAATGATATACATTTCAAAGACAGTTCTTATGATGAACATTTTGAAGACAATTCTTATTATTTTAAAGGGAAATAATATGCATTTTTTTTCTTTGGTATGATATGGTAACACATGTATTTCATAGACATAATTTTCACGTGGGGTGTTCCAAAATAATGTCACTTGCATTGTTTATCATATACTACACATGTTTTTTTATCATTATAACTTTCTCTGCCCTTCAAAACTCTTCAGTGGGGACACTATTCAGATACTGATAATAAGCAGATCCAAGGGCATTTCCCGAACTGTATCTCTTTCCAGATAGATGGTATTTGAGTTCGGGAAACAGGAAATTGTCGCAAGGGGGTCCAATCTAGTGAATACGGAAGATGTGGGAGGACCTTCTCTGACTCCAAATATTCAGTCTCAATGCGTGCCATGTGAACGGGTGTATTGTCATGCAAACGTTGGAGATATCGGAATCCCGTTTTCAGACTAGTTATTCAGTTTTTCAAAACGTTTTTATAGAACTTTCCTGTGACCGTTCTGCATTTTGACACCGGAATTTGCATGACAAGACCCTTGTTATCGAAGAAAATTACATACAAAACCTTGTTCACCTGCGTAATCATTTGGCAATACTTAGGCGTTTCGTACACGATATATCGGGCATCTTTTTAAAGAATATTGCAGATTTTTATATGTTGCGTTTAGATATAGTTGTTGCAGGACGACCTGTGCGAGCAGCATCTTTAAGTTGCTGTTGTACAGCGTTAAATTTAGCTACCCACCTACAAATAGACCTGTGAAACATTTTACCCTCCCAATAAATGTCGCACATTTCACTCTTACTATCTAGATATAGGTTGTATGGCGAGTAGCTACCGGCCTTCTATGTAGTCTCTAATTCCAAGCACGTTTTCTGCTTTTTTTCTGTCATTTTGTGTATAGTGTAATGAATATGCAACGAATTGATGTACACCGTACAAATATCCGTGTACAAGTGAGCAAGATGTTTACTCGTGTTATGCTTCAGTGAGTTTGAGTTCACACTGCACGTTTTCAGTAAGAAAATGCACAAATGACAGTATTTTTGGAACACTCCTTGTAAACGTATAGACGCCAATAATGATTTCATAATTTACGCCATTGATTTACAGTCTGAGCAAACTTAATTGATTTTTGTCAGATAGGAGGCAGGATCAATATTTAATACAAAACCCAATAAACTGGTCAAAAGGTCACAAGCTGAAGTCTCTCTTATACCCACTTCTGTTAATTAAGAGAATTGAACCAAGGTCACAACTTTATCGCCTCCGTGTATGTTATCTCTATTTAGATGTTTTCTTAAATGTTACAACCGTCTCTAAAATTGCCAACAAAGAGAAACCTAACAGTCACTATAGTTATACAAGATTTTAATTTATAGATATTTGGTCTGTGTATAAAACTGACTTCAAACAAAATCAAGATGATAGTAAAATTGTATTTTAGGATATATTTTGACTATAAATGTATGTAGATCATACAGATACATTATCAAGTAAGTTTTTTTTCTGACGCTATACATCCTTAGACACACTAATATGTATGCCGGTTGAACTTCTTGATAGACTTGAGGTACTTGAAATAAACGAATTTAATGTCCTTTGTCACGTGGAAATTGCGTGTTATTTTTGGCCGTGTGGGGAGTTACTGTATAAGAGTCAGCTATTTTAGATAGATGTGAATACAGAGAAAGGGTCATACGATTTAGTAAAGGTTGGTTCATCTATAACGAGTATTATATACAGAAAGTGGCCAAAAGTATTCGGCACATTCATTTATGTTATGTAAATCTATAAAGAATAAGAGCTTGAAATGTTGTGGGGTTATTTCTCATAAAAACCAATAAAATAAATGCATGTTTTTATTTCTCATACATTTTATATAGTAGTATTTGAATGTTCGGTGGTCGTATTAGCAAGGTTCCAGGGTTCCAAGGTAGTTTAATGAAAATAAAATTTACGATATCATTACCAGATGAGATGGCGTAGTCAACCTCGCTTTCTAAGCAATCAATCCAATATAGATGACCTCTGTGATTTTCATTTTCTCAATTTCCCTGTATATTTAATCTTGAAAAACTCTTCTTTTATCGGACATAGATTTAGAAGACAATATCAATATATCAGACGACATTTACAGTAAATGTTTAGAGCAGACTGATCTTTTCAATATAAGATTATAATAGGTTGGCTATTGATGATTCTTCTGATTTATTGTATAGAAAAGGAGAACCAGTTACAATAGATACACGATGAAAGTATTACTTCGATGTCAAGTGCACATGTACTGGTTGATATAGAAGGAGAAGGTATTTCTGGACATTTTCTGCGTTCCTGTCTAAAAATACGTTAATTGAGTCTATTTTTGAATTCTTCAAGATATAATGACTTCCATTTGTAGACGATGGCTCCAGCAATCATATGACTGGTATCATAATATATGGCGATCAGAGGAAACTGCAGATGCAGGCGTACAACGGATATCCGGTTTCCAGTTATGGAACGAGGAGAAAACAAGAGTTTGTATAATGATTGCTGTACAGGTCAAATAATAAACAGATGTGAAAATAAGCTCTCTCTCTATCTCTCTCTCTCTCTCTCTCTCTCTCTCTCTCTCTCTCTCTCTCTCTGTTCTATTGTGTTGGTTGGCTAACTTCATTGCATATCGATTATTATGTATGCAGGTGTGAAAATACTCGTTCTGAAACACGCGTAACATGTGGTTTACACTAACTACTTTCTATAAGGAAGTAATTATTTAAGGCAAAATTTATAAACCCGCTATCTGGTATTTCGGTACCAGCCAATTATTAATACTGAAGTAAGATTTCAATAGCACCTTTTAAATTCTAAAATTCTCAAACGCTGTGACGGTAATCTATTTACAGTTGTTATTTTTAGACGGATTTAGGAATACATTTGAGTTATTTTTGGTATGATAACACTACTTTTTGTTTCGGAACTCTTCATCTATTTTAAATTCGATCACAAGTGTTGAATTCTGATTGACAGAAACGATCGTCTTAAGCATTTGTCTGGACCTTTGCAAATGGAGAGGAATTCGTATATACATATTTCTTGTGTTTCAAACCTCGTCCACATATTTTGTATGTTTAGACCATGTTACGAAATTTAAATGATATATGTTTAAGCCAAAGCTATAACTTTGATATTATGTAATATTCTCAAAATGATCAAAATATGAATACCTTCACACGTCAAAGTGTCTTTCTACAAAAATATGAAACTACATATATCAAAATTACATTTTTTCAATTTTTGTAATAGCCATTACACAGTGAGTTTGATTACTCGTTCAGAAAGCTGTCGGACTCGGAATTGAATAAGTTACCGGGAAATCATTCGTAAGTTTTCTGTTTGTTTTAACGGTATTTCATGCTACACTCAAACCCTCCCTTAAGATACCACCTCGATAATCAGATAATTTTGGGCTATACAGTAGGTTGGTCTTAATAGTGAGGCTCCACTGTACAGTTGAACCTCGCATAAAGACCACCTAGCTCATGTGACCACCTCGCATTTAAGACCATAAATGTCTCTAGCAAATATTTTAATAAATATCAAATAAGTGCAGACTCCCACTAAGAGACCACCTCGCTAAACAGATCTTTATAGGCTAGACAGTAAGGTGGTTCTAACGTATATCATTTGGAACTCAAACGATCCACTATAGCAGCTAGCACGGTCCAGTGTAAATATATATAATTTAAATCAATTTCTAGATTAGTTATTAAACACGTTTATAAATTATGTGCCCTTTATCGACAGACTACGGCAGTGTTCAGCTGTCGTTTTTCATTTTTGTAGAAAGATGCACATCACGGAACAGCAACAATAAAACTAGCTAAATTTCATAATAAATCATTCGAGTTTATAATAATTAAATTCCGTTCCGGTTGGAAATATTTCAGTCGATAAATTTTACATTTTTCAGTTTTGGTTTTATGTTAGATACAATTATGGTTGAATGTCGACGATATTTACCGTGGTTGATGAACAGGTAAGTAATGCAATTATTACGTTTTATATTTTTGTACTAGATTAAATGGTTAAATTAACATTACTTAAAGAGGCATTAGCTGTATTTGTTTTCAAAACAAATTCTTTCCTTTTTAATGCTTTAGTTTTATTGATATACAATAACAAAAAGAGATGTACATGTACACAGGCATAACAATTTTCAAGTCCCTATACATTTTGTGAAAATTGCTTAAGAAGCCCAGTTTGGCAATTGTTTAATTATTTATTATATAGGAATATAAGATTTTTATGCCTGTGTTGTTGTATATCAAGTAGAATTAGTAAAAGCGTAAACGCAACTTATGTTCGTTAAAGTTCTTCTATCAAATCATTGTAAGAATCATGCTGGAACGCCCATAAAATTTGCATTGCCAATTTACCTTAAATAATGGATGATACTGTCGCCATAGAAACATGTATTTCGATTTTAAACACTCTGCATATTACTAGTGTGTTTATACGTCTTTCTCATCTTCCCAAGTCATGATTTTCTGATCTACTTCGTTCCTCATACACCTTGACAGATTTGGCCTGTATATTGTGACTTCGCAGTGTCGATCTCCATTGGCTTCAGGTACCGTTTAATGAAGCCAATCAGAACGCGTCTATCAATCGACCCCAAATCGACCACATGATGGGGGGAAAGTACGTAAACACAGATTAATGGCGACATGCAGGCTATGGCACAAGTCTTTTCATTGGCTAAAAGTCAGCAGTCAGTGTCAGGTCAATTAAGTGAAATTTTAGATCGGTGCTAGATGTCGCCACCAATGATCACCAAATATGAAATATAATCTATCAAGGTGTATGAAGAACGAAGTGGATAAAAAAACCTTGATTTGGGAAAATGCGTCTTTCTATGCAAAGTTATAACTTTGGTTTTATATTTATGATAATTGTATTCCTTGAATTAGTCGCCCCTGGTTATTTTCATCCTTTTACGACAGAAGACATATTGACACTGTCTTGAATTCGCCCTTAATCACCATAGTTTCATATGTGGCATGTATGTCCGTGCTTCAATTACTTAGCTTAATAATTTCGCTTTCATTTTAAAATCGCCCCCTTCCCATTCTTAAGGCAAAAATAGCGGAAATTTCCAAGCATAATGTATCCGTAATGCTTTTAAAATAACAATAGCATTAGAAAATTTAATTGAAATATCTTGTCAACATCTTAAATGATTATGTGTAAGGAATGATGTTTCATACAAAGTCACCACACTCAGAAATATAAGTAATCCTCAAACACATTTCAGTGTTACAGGACTCGTATTTGTGGGAAAGTTTGCCAGTTTTCTTGCGGAAGGTCGGTGGTCTTTACCCGGGTAACAGGGGTTTCTCCTCCACCAATAAAAACTGGACGCCATCATATGACTGAAAGATTGTTGAGTATGGCGTAAAACAAAAAATCAAATAAATAAATAAAGGACTCGTATTGCAGTCTGGTATACTAAACCATTGACTATGTTTGTAAAGAGTTTTTATTTTAAATGAATAGACACAGTTTTATGTAAATTAGGGAACGCATAACTTGAATGTTGTTCAATGTGCACAGATTCCAAGAAAATGGCGGAAAGGTTATATCACAGAGCATACAATCACTAAATGATGTAAGTATCGTAAACACTTCAGGCTGACAAAATTATTTGCACAAATTTTAATTTTAATCAAATGAATAGATTGTATCATCGCATTTATGTAATCAACCGTTGTTGATATCGGATATCGCGTTTAATGTCAACGTTCCGCAACTTTTACGGTCGGCATAATGATTTTGTTTGCGATTACTCTGTTTCACTAAATAAAATGTTGAGGTACCTGTTCGATAGCGGTTGTTGAGTCGTCTACACCAATTGTGACGAAGATTTATTCCTCACATATTTCATTTGACTTTGACTGTGGACTATCGGCGGGTTTGACCGGTCAACAGGGGATGCTTACTCCTCCATGACATCTGATCCCACCTCTAGATTTATAGAGGTCCGTGTTTGTCCAATATTCACCAGATTTGTATATTGTATCCGGGACATCGTGAAGATTAATACTTTAGTATATGTAATTTATATAATGTGATGCCTCAAGTGCGCTTTCTAAATACCGGTGAAGTTATTGTGTATCTATTGGCATTTGAATTCAAATTAAGTTCTTGTTTGTTTGTAATTTGTTAGTTTTTTATTTATTATATTTTTGTTTTCTTCGGGGTGTTTTTTATAGCGGGTATGTTTTTGGTTGTTGTTTTTTATGAATAGGTGGTAAAACGTATTGTGATTGTAAAAGGTGTTTTATTTAATCACATGTATTCAAATTAAGAAAAGGTATCTTTTTGTACTTTAAATATATTCACATCAATAAGTGGGTAATGAAATTACAGTAAAAGTAATATTATAACAATGGCACTGTCAACATAATCAAGATTTATAACAGAGGCGAAACATTTGGATAGTTTTAACATATAAGAAGTAAGCACAGACTGATTATGATAACAAATAAACAATTCTGTGAGTGCCCGCGATTATTTTAAAAATGTGTTATGTTTTGGGGTTTGTTTGTTTCCTTTTTATTATTATCAATTTTTACTGAATTTCATATCAAAATTACATTCCTCATAAACCGTCATTTTTTTTTTAGGGGGGGGGGGGGTAATTGAATAAATTGTACGTATGTACATCAACATAGAATGATGTAGGCATACTAATCTTTTTCGAACACTTTTGATTATGAATATGCTTTTTAAAACTATAGAATGAATAATATTCTTCAACAATTTCAATACAATTATTCCTATCAACATGTTAATGAATATTCTCAATGGTGGGATACATCTGAAGATTTGTATGTCAAGGAGCCGACCTGGCTCAGTCCGTAGCGCGCTCGACTCTTGATCGTGGGGTCGTGAGCTTGAGTCCAGCCGGCGACAGCTTGGTGTATTGTCCTTCGGATGAGACAGAAAGAACCGACGTCCCGTGCCACAGTCGGTGTCGGCGTGTTAACGAACCCTAACTGCTCAATGGCCGTAAGTGCCAAGCATAGGCCAAAATTTGAAGCCCTCAATATGAGTGAAGTATTCTAAACAACAATAAACTGTATGTCAAGAAAGATAACTCGTGTTCGTGTAGTTGCATTCTTTAACGGTTTTGATCTGGGAAACCTTATAACAGCAATATTTACATTCATTTGACAAATAATATAGTTATAACAGTAAGTATTTCTAAACATACAGGTCAATTACATGCCATTTGTTTTGGCTTTTTGTTTTAGAAAACGATAACTTTGGTATTATTTTTATCATATATAGACTAATTTTCATGTGGTCTTGAAATAATTTGGAGAACAGATAAAGAACACACATTATTTTCGGACTTAATTACAGATTGGTGAAGGATACGATGTGATCGTTAACTGCCTAGGTCTCGGAAGCCGAAAAATATTCGGTGATACAGAAGTATTGCCTATTCGTGGACACGTCATAAGGGTTTGTATATACATGTAATTAGATATACTGAAATAATTAAATACGTTGGTAGGTTTTTGCGGTTGATGAATATCAAATCAATTTATACTTACTGTAATATCCGGAATCCGTTTTGTACCTTTTTGTTATATACCTACCTGTGTAGGGATTTATGGGTAATAAAATAGTTCCAAAAACACTAATGGCGTCTCATGTATTCGATGTCATCCCACTCATTTATGGACCGTAACGAGGTCATAACATTGGCGACGAAGATGGGATGACAGAACAGTAACCATCAAGAATGTCATTTTACAGCAATTTTCCTAAATTTGATGAGGCTGACCTGCCGGATGCCGGGCCACGTTTTGACAAAGTGGGTTTGTGAACAGATTAGAGCTTCTATTTACAGGGTTAGCGATTGATGACAAATCTCAGATTCAACGAGCACTATTACTTCACTATGCAGATGAGCGCGTGTTTACGATATATACGAAGCTGAAAAGTCAAACACGGAGGAAGACTATGATAATTACAGTCAAAGTCCCTGAAAGATTTTTTTGCCCCACGTAAAAACGTTCAGATGGAAATTTATAAGTTTCGAAATCACAAACAGGCAGAGCACCAGTCGCTTGACGACTTTGTTACAGAATTACGACGTCTCGCTAAATCTTGTGATTTTACAGACACGGATAAGGAGATCCTATCGACAGGTCATACAGAACTGTAAGTCTAATCGTCTCAGACGAAGAGCTCTGAGAGAGCCTGATAAGTCGCTCAAGGACATTCTTACGTTAGGGCCGTACAATTGAAATATCAGAAACACATGCTAGGTCTATGGAGGACAAATGAAAATGTAAAACGCATTCAGAAGTTCGCAGTCAGACACCTTCACACCTCGCGGTCGTGGTCGCAGACGCGACAAAAGCCGTGGTAGGGGTAAATCAATCGAGTAGCAGGCAGCACTAATACATGTCGCAATTGTGGTGGTATATACCCACACCGAGGTACCTGTCCTGCGCAAGGCAAGACTTGTCATTTTTTGTAAAAAGAAAAACCAACTTTCAGAAAATGTGTCGGAAACGTTCGTCGGTTAACGAAGTATCTCAATACCGAAACGATGTACAATTACCACAGATGGTAAGGTCTCAGGTAGTTCATCTAGCGAGGATGAATATTGTTACAGTATCGGGGAAGTTCATAGTGTTAACTTTTGTACAGGGTAAAAACTCCCCTAAGATTTCGTTAAGAATTAACGGGCGCGAATGTCATTTGCCTTGTCGACACTGGAGCATCTGTCAATATTTTAGATGAAACATGTACAATCTCTAGGTTTCCCATCACTTGAGCGTCGACAGAAACCATGTCTCATACCTTACGGAGGTCAACAAAAGCTTAATGTACTAGGTGTTTGTTCGCTAAAATGTCGAAACTAAGACAAAGTCGCAACATAATTAAGTTTTGTGTTGTTAAGGGCAACTATGGTGCTTTGATTGGCTTTCCTTCATGTACAGATCTCGACATTGTTCGCATTATACGGAATGTCTTGGTCTCTGACATGTGTGAAAATTTCCGCAGTTGTTTCATGGCATAGGTCGGTTGAGGGGTAAAACAGTCAAGTTACACATTGACGAGTCGGTCACGCCAGTAGCTCAGCGACATAGGCGCACACCATTTCACCTTCGACAGAAGGGTCGAGGCAGAAATTGAGAAACTTCTTAACGAGGATATCATTGAAAAGGGTTGATGGTAAACCCACCCCTTGGGTTTCCCCAATTGTTACTCCTCCTAAGAAAAACCAAACCGCAATTAGACTTTGTGTTGATATGAGACAGGCTAACAAGGCAATAGTGAGCTACAATTGACGAACTCATCACTGATCTAAATGGTGCAACAGTTTTTAGTCGACTCGATTTAAGGTCAGGTTACTACCAATTAGTCTTAGAGGAGAGTAGTAGGTATATCACTACATTTGGCACTCATATGGGACTGTATAGGTATAAGAGATTAAACTTTGGCATCAGTTCTGCTTCGGAGATTTTTCAGGAAGCCATTCGTTGTGTTATCAGAAACATACCAGGTGTTAAAAATCTGTCGGATGACATTATTGTGTTTTTGTAAAACCCAATCTGAACATGATAGAGCATTAGAGGCAACATTCCAGGCTTTAAGTGATAGTGGTTTGACTTTGAACAGAGGCAAATGTGAATTTTAATAAGGACAGAATTACTTTCTTTTGGTCTAGTGTTCAGTAGTAAAGGAATATCTCCTGACCCAGTTAAGGTAAAGGCCATTAAAGAGGCACACAACCCCCCTCAGAATGTCAAAGAGTTGAGGAGCTTCCTTGGAATGACTTCATATTGCTCTCGTTTTTATTTCTGGCTACTCCACTATCAAGATGTGAGCCACTGCGTAAACTTACCGGAGTGATTGACTGAATGGTCATGGGTCTACCGAGGCAAGAGGCTACATTTGAGAGATTGTTGTTGAAATCATTGTTGTCTAGTGACACAGTTATCTCTTACTTTGACCCAAAGAAACCAATTGAGATATTGGTAGATGCGAGTCCTGTAGGTCTCGGGGCTATACTAGTTCAAAAGTCGGCGGTAGTAGCTTATGCTAGTCGAGCCCTTACTGATGTGGAATCACGGTATAGTCAGACTGAACGCGAGGCCCTGGCAGTGGTATGGGCTGTGAGCACTTTGACATGTACGTTAGAGGCGCTCAAACATTTTGTCGTTTTCACTGACCACAAACCCTTAGAGCAGATTTGGTTGAAACCCAAACCACCCTTGCGGAATCGAGCGTTGGGGGACTTCGTCTTCAGCCGTACAAGTTAACCATTGTTTATAGACAGGATCTGACAATCCTGCTGACTATATGTCAAGACATCCTGTTGATGTTCCAAGTAGGTCAAGTGAAGAATACTTGGCTGAACAATATGTGAGTTTCATCGCATCAGAATCATGTCCCAAGGCTATGAGTTTAAATGAAGTTAAACTTGCTACAACTAATGACAAAACACTGCAAAAGGCTATAGAGTTCACACGTAATGGGCGTTGGTTTGAAGTTAAACACATTACTGACCCAGATATTGATATCACAGAATTACAAGCCCTTAGGTTCTGTCTGTAATGAGCTAGTTGTTCAATCTGACAATGTTTTACTTAGAGACAATCGAATTGTGTTGCCCCATTGCTTTACGTGAGAGTGCAATTAAACTGGCACACGAAGGTCATCAAGGAATAACCAAGGACTAAGGCTTTCCTACGTTCAAAGGTGTGGTTCCCTGGTTTGAATGATAGAGTGGATGATATGGTCAAAGATTGCCTTGCTTGTTCTGTTCAACTACTGAGAAACCCAGAAAGGTTTGAACCTTTCAAAATGTCTGAGCTACCCAGTGGTCCCTGGGAAAACCTTAGTGTAGATTTTTGCGGCCCTTTGCCGTCTGGTGACTATATTTTTGTTATTACCGATGAGTACAGTCGTTATCCAGTTGTTGAAATTATCAAGTCAGTGTCGGCAAATACTGTTAATACCTGTCTTGGATAAAGTGATTTCAAGTTTTGGTATACCAAAGGTTGTCAAGTCGGACAATGGCAGTCCATTCAATTCTGGAAAATTTCAGACGCTTTGCGGAGACAACAGGTTTCGTACATCGTAAAATTACGCCATTATGGCCACGTGCTAACTCGCAAGCTGAGTCACTTAACAAACCGCTCATGAAAGTCATTCGTGCTTCCAATATTGATCGATCAAATTGGAAACAGGAAATGTATCGGTTCTTGCGTCAGTATCGCGCTACGCCACACACGTCGTCACAGGCGTTACACCACACTTCCTTTTGTTTAATCGTGAACCAGTACAAAGTTTGCCACAAGTGAGTGTGAAGCGGTCTGACCCACGAACTGATGAATGTGTTCGACAATATGATGAAGCATCTAAAAGTGTTATGAAGAAAACTATGCAAATAACAAGTCAGCCACATGTAGGTCTACAAAAGACACTGTCAAACATAGGTGATACTGTGCTACTAAGAAATGACAAGAAGAAAAACAAACTGACTACGTTGTATGATCATAATCCATACATTTATGTTGAAAAAGAAAAAGGGAAACATGATTTCTGTAGCTCGATCAGATCCTCTGGAGTCGAATAAACGAGTAACCAGGAACTCTTCATTTTTCAAAAAAGTCAATTCCAACATTCCAGTATACAACGATTCTCCATTGGATGATGAACTAGACATTCCACAGAGTATTTCTACAGATACAACCGGAGAAGTCAAGTCGTACATGTACTTCACAAAATTTTCCTGACAATAAACGTCATGTCATATTGATACTAACGTCACATCAACGTCGAGACAAAGGCCTAGTCGTGTGATACATAAACCAAAGAAATTTGAGGACTACATCCTTAAAATCAAGGAATGATTTGATAACCGAGTGACATATCTTTCCATTTATTGAACTTTAAAGCATTTGAAGTGGTTTATTTGAGTATCATTCAAATTATGTTTGATTTGTGTTTATATGAAATCATTTGATCTATAATGACCAGTGTTAGGTGACTTCATATTTGGACATTGTATATCCATATATTTTGTGAACTTAAATATAACTTTATTTGTTTAGTTGTGTATATTTACATTTATACACTATCTTCAAAAAAAGAGGAGAGATGTAATATCCGGAATCCGTTTTGTACCTTTTTGTTATATACCTACCTGTGTAGGGATTTATGGGTAATAAAATAGTTCCAAAACACTAATGGCGTCTCATGTATTCGATGTCATCCCACTCATTTATGGACCGTAACGAGGTCATAACACTTACTGTCCGCGCAGCTTACTTCGGAAATCGGAAAACTGACGGATAACTCAATTTTGTTTGATTCATTTGATTGAGTAAAGATTTAATATGTTACTCGAGCCGTTGCATAACTTTGATTAGTTATCTTTCATTTAAGACTCTACTTAATATTGTTAAAATCCGTCAAAAGTTATGGAGATGGGGGATTGCAATGTTACAAATGTCACCCGCTTGGTCGGTGATAACTATGACGTAATTAGTCAGTGGTTCCAAATATTCAGAAAGGTAGGCTAGGTTTGTCAAACGGGAAAGTACTCTTAAATGTTTCCGTCAGACAAAAAATGAAAATCATCTCGAAAGTAAATAAGTAGAATTACGAAAACTTTAAATATGAATCATGGACATTTTAATTCGTATTTAACTTCTGCATAAATACCCTTCATATTTATATAATGGAATACCCTCGAGTATGGTGTCATAATTTCTAAACATGAACTACTGTGTCGTAACAAAAGAAAGCCTGTATCTTATATTGGAAGCTGGCCCCTCAAAGGTATGCTTTTGTCAATCGACACTATACTGCTGGTTTCAGTTAGACAAAAGTTTTCGATCTTTCGAGAATTAATAAGAAAAGAATTGAGATTTTCTTATTTTGTAGGTTAGCCCACCGGACAGTAGGTGAAATCTAGTCGATATACTTGTATATTTGTCTTTTTCATTTTATTGGTTGATATATTTGAGAATTCTAACACATTATGATTCATTGTAAGAATATTGTCTTCGTATGCTTATTATTTTCACATTCGACATACTATGTGTATTCGTTCTGTGTTTTCCGTTTCAGGCAGATGCGCAATGGATTAAGCATTTTTATGTAGCAGGGAATGGTGATACGTACATATACCCAGGGTAATTCTATGCTCGTGAATTTCACACACACACACACACTGTCATACACACACACACACTGTCACATACATTGGCATACAGTGTCACACACATACACACTGTCACACACACATACTGTCAGTGTCACACAAAACACAGTGTTACACAGTCTCGCACACACACAGTCTTACACACATACACACACTGCCACACCCATACTGTCACACACACAGTGTCACAAACAGTCACACACAAACTGTCACACAGTGTCATACACACTGTCGCATACATACACAATGTCACACACTGTCAAACAGTATCACATACACTGTCACAAACACTTTCATACACTGTCACACATACACACAACGTGTCACACACACACACACACGCCATGTAATGGTGTACATATTGCCATGTATATTCATGAATGTGTCATTTATCTTTGATAACTTCAATAAGTGTTCTTTCACGTGTTCAAAAATGCCCAATATTTCGACCATTTTTTAAAGGATTTTTCTTTTCTATTTAATCGTAAAATTTGTAAACGTTTTAAAATATTTAATTGTGTCGGCATATATAACAAGTTAAGATATTTTTCACTACGTGTTCTACAAAGGTTGAGATATTATTTAATTAGAAAATATTTTTTTCACTGAAAGAAAAACTGAGGTATATGTGTAAGTCAAGAGGTTTGGTTCTGCTGTGTATATTTTTGCCTATAGTTTACAATGGCAATTTTATTCAGTTATCACACATCCTTTATTTGATATGCCCAAACCCAAATACGTATTCGATAACTGTTTTTCACGTGATGGTGCAATATATTAACACTATAATTGTGGTAGAAATAACAACATACAAAGTAACTGTGCATACGTTTGATTTGCGAGGAGAAAAGAAATATTAAGATTAAAACCAGGATCTCTCTCTCTCTCTCTCTCTCTCTCTCTCTCTCTCTCTCTCTCTCTCTCTCTCTCTCATGTAATATATCCATATTTCCATCGTTAATTTTCTGTTATTTGCATAAACATTGTACTTTCTAACCAAGCGGTCCCCAAAACTAGGTCTATCTGATCGAACTGTTATTACTAGAATCATTCATTATTACGAGTGTGGGATAGTGAAATTCCACTGAGGGGGAAATATTAACGGTGGTCTAGGACGAGGCTTTGCTATACTACATTATACCACACTAGTTTTAATGCTTATTTTTCTCACATTATTTTAATTGACTGTCGCCGCCATTAAAAAGAACAAGAAACAATAAAAATATCCGTATATAAGTTCAAATTCATTTATTTTGCAGTTTATCTTTCAGCGACCTGCATTTAGTGCTGGTTAAGAAGTTAACAATAAATTGAATTTTTTAAATATACCAGGTATTAGACAGTAATTCTCCTGACATATGTTTGGTAATTTTAGTAACATCAATTATTTATTATTTTTTATCACAGATATTTGTTTTCGTTTTAAAAGAGGTGCCGTTCTGGGCGTAGTAATACATGTACATAGTATAAGACAGAAAAAGTTCACACGGCTGTCTTACACTGGACAAGTATATCTTACACTTGTTATATTGCGAGAAATCGATATCATATTTAGATTACAAATCATCTTTTTTTCATCTTTTCTTGATGTATTTAATTTATACTCTTCTGTGACTGGTAAAAAAAATTATCAGTCAATTTGAATCTAAAAGTATTGATTTTACTATAAATTTTCTTTTTCTCTGTCTTTATCTCTATGTTAATGGAATGAATGAGCAAATGTACTGTACAAAGAGTGTAAATGACAAATTTTATAGGTATTTCGAAAACAAATTAGTTATTTCAACAGATTTTCTGTTAGTTTCATACAGTTACTTTGACAGATTTTAAATATATTTCGACCGATGTAATGCTTTTGGCAGATTTGAGATAATTTGTGTTGCCTGTCCTAAATCCTTTTAAGACATTTTATAATGAATTTCAAGCACAGCCATTTTTATTTCTGCACCTGAATTACTAACTTTTTGTTTGTTCTATTGATGTTTAAGCCACAGTCAAAAACATTTTCAGCTATATGGTGGCGATCAGTTTTAATGGTGCTATAGAGAGCCCGGTTACAATGTACCCGGAAAGAGACCACCGGTTTCCCTGAAGGATGAATTACAAACTAACCCTGCCTTCTCCTCAAGCTATTAACCAGCATTTATCAGATACTTGTGAGTTTGGATAAGAACTATTTTTAAAGATGAGACAGGGGGATCCGTGGTAGAGTCGTTAGAACTTAACGCTTTGAACAATGAAGTCTCATCACTTCTGGTCAGCTCACATTCGAGCCCCGCTGGAACCTAGGCTGATTTTTGTAAGAAAGTTTGTCAGTTTACTTGCGGACGACCGGTGGTCTCTTCCAGTTGTCCTTTACTAATTTTTAATTTCTAAAAATTAAAAATGAGTACAGGACAATAATATTGTAATATTGTCCTGTACTCATTTTTAATTTTTAGAAATTAAAAATTAATAAAGGACACAGGGTACATTTTAACAGGGTTCTCTCGTCCACTGATGGTGAAAGACCCAGGAAGAGATCATCATTGGCGTTTCACAAGGATGAATTACAAACTAATCCTGCCTCCTCATCAAGCAATTAATGTATTAACCAGCATTAATCAATGCCTGTCGATCGGTTGTGATAAGATGTTTTTGTTTATAGACGAGACAGTGTCGTGTTGGGTGGCACCCGACAGGCTGGTGAATGGAGTACTAAAAAGGAACAGCAGTATTATGACGATATATTGCAGAGATGTTCGGAACTTGTTCCTTCACTGAAGAAAGCCAAACTAATACGAACATGGATAGGATTGAGACCTTACAGGAAATATATTCGTCTTGAGAAAGAGTACATCACAATCAACAAAAAGATCTACCCGGTATATTTATATATATATATATATATATATATATATATATATATATATATATATATATATATATATATATATATATATATATATATATATATATATATATATAGTTGAATCCAATTCATATATAATTTATTTCTTCCAGTTTTGTCTATTTATTACTTTCTATAATCATTTATTTATATAAAAAGTGATAACTAAATTTGCAGTGTAATAATTTAATTTTGTTAAAAATTTGCAAAGTGTTAAAAAATAGAATGATAGTTTGACATAATATTTCCAACACAGGTTGTGCACAATTATGGACATGGCACGAATGGTGTAGCATTGAGTTGGGGCACGGCCGTTGATGCAGCTCAACTAGTGAAAGATGTGATGCAAGGACTACAAAATCAAAGACAAAAGCAATGGGATGGTGTAAAATCCAAATTATAGGATAATATTAGGGATATATTTTTATACTTCAATCCTATCATACAGACTAAGTGCGGTGTTGGATATGACTTCGCTTAAAACATGTATTTCAGAACTACCTTATTCCACTTAAAATTTTGGAATTTCTAAAATCGCATATTTAATCTCATCTCAGAATGGTAACTGGTTTAATTTTATTTAGACTGGTAACCGTAATTAATTCAGATAGCAAATGACTAGAAATTATCTTAATAAATAAACCTCCTCCTCAGCATATTCATTCTTTCTACAAGTTAACCTAATTTCAGCTTAACTACTGTCGTTTATTCATTTTCAATGCAGTCGTGTACTCATTTTCAATTTACCTAAATTTACAAATTTCATATTCCCGGAACCTCAAAACCATTTCCGGACGTATATGGTAGGATATTGCACGTTTTCATTTAATGTTAAGTAAATGGAAAACGTAAGCAGGATATATAATGATAATAATATGTATTGAACAAATATGGTGCAATGTATGTGAGTAATTTAATTATTATTCGCCGCCAGGAGGCGGCGAATATATTTCAAATTAAGTTAGGAAGTAGTATATGGAAGGAGCTGTTAGTTTCTTTGAACGCGAAAGTAATGACGTAGTAATTTTATTTGAGGCAAAAACGCTATTAAATTTCAGATATGAAAGTGATGTTGGTTTGTTTCATAAATAATCAGCATCTAAATTTTTTTTAATGCAATTAAGGTATAATACCGCGATTCGTATTTTTGAAATAACGATAAGAGGGAGACATTAGTCGAAATGATGGGAGCAATCATTACGTGATTGCTTTTGATTTTGATAAGAGCATGATATCCTATTATATAAGTTTAGTGGACGACGGAAATTTGGAACAAAATGTTTTTTATCATTTAAAATGATTTCGTTTGTGCAAAACGGAATAAATATAACACCGAAAACGAAATGTGTCGTATGAAATATTGATGATTGGGAGAACAACAAAGTGAAAACGGGTCGGACGATTTACCGAAACAGACCTTAATTACCGAAGCACACCATTTTTTACTTTTATTTCGACATAAAAACTGTAGTACATGTAGTACATGTTAAAGTCTACATATAATAAAATGTTACTTTTAACACGAGTTTTGTGTAATAATGGATAAAGTCAGAATTATCATGTTAAACAAGATCGAACCACTCTAACGGCTAGGCCAACAATGAACGAAACAGACTGGAATATGGACTTGTTTTAAAAAAAAAAAATTCTGAAATATTCCATAAATGTTTTTCTAAATTACGTTTTATATTCTTGATATATACTAATATTTAATACATTTTCTTAAAAAAAAATCCAAGTTCTTCACCATTGTTGACAACCATTATGCAGAACAGTGAAAATTACTGCAACTGTCATTTTGTAAATTTTTACATATATAGACATTGCTACATCGCTGATGTCAATTGCTATATAAACACTACTAAAATGAATGATTACACTGGATGAATTTGACCAGGAACATGATGACCACTCCATTTCTCACTACTGTCTGTGAACTTGGTGTTAGTTGACGGGGAAATCGCCGTTAAATTAGTTCTGTTGACTCTATTTTCACAAAAATGTTATCTGGTGGGACTTTTTGTCGTAATAGATATTAAGTAACTGAAAGCTTGCATTCATTTATTCCAAAACTTCCTTTGAAATACCTTTGGCGGCGAATTGATGCTTTGCATCAAATTTTTCTTGTTTGAAATGTATTTTTAATTAGGATTATAGATTATCACTGCCCTACAGTCAATAATTTGTCTTTTCCGGTATTATTTGATTAGAATGTTTCTGTTAATCACAATGCTATATTGTTCGTGTGTTTTTGTTTACAGTTGTTTTGTATACTTGTCTCATTTATTGCTCCAGCAAGACTTTTACACTTACATGGATATATCACCTATTATAGGTGAAGTACCACAAATTTATATCCGAACTACGGACTGACATCAATTCAGGGATGTTATTTGATGATGTTTCACACCTGACAATGACACCGAATCTCAGTTACGTGACAGTCATTCCTTATGCCGAGAGTTTGGCAAAGGATCAGTCACTACTTTTTTAACCCTTCAACCCTACACACCAATGTGTTTCTCTTATTTTTGAAAAAAAGGAGAGTTAGATATATGTCAAATGGATAAATTTGATTTTTTTGCATGTACAAATAAATTCTTAAATGTTTTGTTCAAATGTTTTGCTTTATGGCCTGAGACAGAAAAAATTATACTGAAATGAAATATTGAATAAGAGACGGGCCTATGTTATACATGTCACTGGGGATAATAAAGGGCTTCACAATATTTTTGTCAACAATTATTTTAAATGAAATACCTAAATACTTTTTGTAAGACTATTTCATATCTGGCAGAAATGCAACAGTGACATTTTTATGTGGCCTTCCATACAAATTAGTGATGAAAACAGAAAGTTTAAACTATTTATTTTTAATGCTATAGGCATATACAACTGGGTAAATCATCCCATGAAAAAATAAAATTATGAGTTTCGAAAAATAATTTTAAATACATTTCTAGAGACACGAGGGACCGGCTAACTTGGTTTGATCTTTGAGACAATATTATCATTATACTTTATTGTAGAAAGAAAACCAAAGGCCGTACAGCCTGTAGGTACAAAATGTCACTAGTATAGATATGAATTATAAACATACAATTCTCAACAAAATATGCCAAAATAAAAATGATAAACTTTTTTCGTAATGACTTCTTGCTTACTACATAAATTAATCAACTGTTTGTAATTTTGTGTTGAAAAAACATGGATGTAATAATATGGCTTAATAATCTGATATTTGTGTATAACAAAACAAAGTGAAATTCATCTTCAATAACATTCAAATGACATTGTCTACAAATACGTTCGTTTCTAGCAATGTTTGCATGACGGCCTGTTTCAAAGAGAGAATGACATGAAAGCCTTTTTGTATAAATTTTACATAAACCACTCGGACTGACTTTGTTAGATAATATTGCAAATCAAACACGGTAACCAGATATTTGTATACTGCACATTTACTTAAATTTTCAAAAAGAATACGCTTCTTGAATAAATATATCCTGGATCTTTTTCTGAAACAAGTTAAAAATAAATTTTTATTCGGAACTCCTTGGTTACACCATACATTACCAAAGCCCGAGTTACAAAGTTCACGTTTAATATAACTTAACCAATTAATTAATTTGTTTGGTTTTGCATTACATCATTTTAATTGTTGATTATAAATTGCATTCAATATACAGTTGTCTGTTTCTAATAGTTTTAACCATACTTTACAATTGAACACGTTATGTAAATATAAAGATCGAAATAAATCATAACGTTTGAAACTCTATTCGGTAATTTAGTATTAAACCACGTCTTTGGCAGTATGAAAACCCCAAACCTCACAAGCATTTTAGATGTATCTAGCTAATTTTGTTCTGGTATTGAACTGGTATTGACAAAAATATTTCATTAAACCCATGTAAGCACCTTGAGAAGCTATAGATTTTTGCGTAGATGCGAAATTACAGTTAATCAATACCTAAGTAAGAGAATGTATCACTACTTCTGATTAACTTCCAATTTTCATTTGTTTTAACAACACCTTTATTTCTGAAAATCACAAAGTATTATTTCCATTTATCACAATAATTACTCAACTCATTTAAGATGGACTGAGTTCTGGCGATTCCGAAACAAAACCGTATCATCAGCATACATTTTAAAGAGAGATCACGAAATAACATTTTTAGTAAGTCTGACTCTAAGCATTTATGCCAGAATTGGCGAGAGTGTCTCACCCTGAAACAAACCGACCTTATTTTCAAAGAAATTAGCTGTCTTAACATTACTGTATACTAATTACTAATAAGTGTTATACCCCTGTAATTATTTACATCATTTGTATCTCCCTTTTTATGTAAGGGTATGATAACACCTTCAGCCCAACAGGAGGGATAAATACCCGATTTAGTTTAAATAATTTATGTAAAAATGGAAGAAAAAAATCCTTCAAAACAATCAAATACTGTTTGAGGAGATTTCTCCTTTTTAAGTGACTTTAATAAAATTAATCAATATGGCTTATCCAACTATACATTGATAAACTCTTCATATACTTAAATCAATATCATTGTTGTCACAATAAATCTTTAAAGTATTGCAAAAATGCATTGTATCAATAGAATTAGTAATAGAACTTCTGTTCTTTTTAAACAACTTAAAATACTGTTTTGGGTTTGACCTTCGTAATAATTCTATGCCGTTTCCTTCACTTGAAATTATTGCTTCTACGGCGTGATAAACTTAGTTTTGCCGAGGTTAACCGCAATTATTACGTTAAACTGGACCAACGACTTCATATACGTGATATTAACAAAACCAGGGTTTATCACTATGATAACGAGATTGATTAATTAACACTCAGTCATATTTCTTGTATAAGTTGTGAAAAATTACATACCGCAGTATCTATTCCACATTGAGAATATTCTATATCTGAAACAATAAAAATGTTCATTCTTACAGTTTGCTCTTGTAAATTTGAGCTTGATTGAATGATGCCCTTTCATTTTATCTGATTTTACTTGTGGAAAATTTAATTTAATTGAAACACAGATTGGTGCATGGTCAGAAAAAACAGTTAAAATCGCACACACGAAAAACTCGTAACAATGCCAAGGCTGTTTTCAAAGAGTACGTAATCAATTACAGAAGAACCAATAATTGAAAAAATTTATTTTCCCATCCAAGTCCCCTTTACGGCCATTTAAGAACTCAGTTTGGTAGACTTACAGAGAGTTAACAGCCTACGTCCAAAATTATTAGACATATTATCCTCACTATGTCTAGGAGGAAGTTTTACATCTGTCAAAACTTCTGACAATAATTTACTTACATTTACATGTAATATATCGGAAGCATGAAGATTAGCAACTCTTGAATTAAGGTCACGGTCAGCGCTAGCAACCTGTGGAACACGAACGGCGGAATGTATGCAAAACATAAATAAATATCTCGAAAATACGCCTTGTCAAGTTTGACCCAAACAAGTCCTCACAGACTTTAATGATTTTAAAATGCTATTCAATTTAGAGTGGTAGATAAGCGACATTACCTTTACTCCGTTATATTCAAAATCACCTAAATTTATATTTTCTGGCAATTGCCAACATTCAGACAAAAAAACTATGCTTGCCTGACTCAAAAATTTTCTTTCCAAACGACCGATAATATTCCAGCAACACTCTCAATTCCCAACCTCCTCGCATCCCTATTTATGGTCTTGCCTATACAACAATGTAAAGTTTATGAAGGAAATATTTTCCTTCTTCACGTGCTTTTTTCATAGTTGGCACAAGAGCCTTTCTCTGAAATTTCTGTATTGTCATTTTTTGTGCCCTTTAGATTTTTTGATAACAACCTCACCTCCTCACGCTCCGAGAACTTTGCGCTCTTCCATCACCTATAGGCCCCGCTCTATGGACTCTTTCAAACCTTTATTTTTTGCTTGTTCAATTTTCAATGAGTTTTTCAAAACCTAAATTTCGTTCCGGAATGTTTAAAATAACGAGGTTGTCTCTCATAGATCTTGCCTTCATGTCAACTAATTCCTCTTTCAGTAGCTGGTTACCCTTAACTATTAAAAATGGATAATTGATAAGTAAATAGACAAGCATATGTTTAGTATTCCCTTTGAATATCTGTACTTCTTCTGAAAATAGGCTCGTCTCCGTGATCAAAGATCACAATATCAGTCAGGCTTGTTGATTGGTTCATTACAGGTCAACTAAAGAAAAAAATAAATTCATAATCGATCTCTTGTATGAAAATTGTAAGATGGGGCGGTCAACAGATGTGGAACACGAACGGGAAATCAAAATATCTCATTAAATTCAAATATTTAGTTAAAAAGATGGCCCGCTTGCCCTTAGGGTTGGAGTAACTTTCTATTACGAAACTTTTAAAGCTGTGCGTTTTTGAAAATTTTAATTCATTTTTTCAAATAAATTCGAAGCAAACACTAATTACAGTACCAACAAGTCAAACACAAAACAGGCTGAATCTGTATAAATTTTTAACAGTATGCCAAATTTCAAGGTTGGCTTTCTCATACTTAAGGAATAATTACTTTGTGAATCTTTTACCGAAATTTGACTTTAGCGGAACCTTAAATTACTGAGATGTCACGTTCACTACAACATGTAATTACATTTTTTTGTTACGCTCGGTTGAAAAGTTTAATGTGACTGACTTCTTCCGGACACCTGATCCCATCGGGTTCGGGATTCGCAATTGTTCATGTTAAAACCGTTATTATATCCCATTTGTCGTATTCTAATGAAATATCCATTTTTACTTCTTCATTTTTACAATCGTTTTCATTCCTCCGTAATAAGCATACATTTACATGATCATCTATACACTTAATTCCAAATCACATGTACTTACTCAGCGATTGTATAGTGCAGTATAATCCCAATAAATGACCAAGTGTCAGGTGAACTACAGAGCAATGCTCTGTTGTTCATTGTCATAAAAGTCAACAAACAGAGGGCTTAGACTTAGAACGGTTGAATGTTAAATAATATGGTAATGCAGTGAGTGAATGTAGAATGTAGGCCAACAGTTCAATACACTCTCACTACAGTATAGATGTCCGTTTCTGTCCTATGTGTATAGTGCGAAAAGAAGGATATAAATAGAACAACGCAGACGACAATGACATCAAAGACACGAGTACCAAACTGCAGTTGTTATGAAGTCCACGAACTGTACAACCGAAAATTTTCGTTCCCCAAATTTAATTTTCGCCTTTATATACAGTACTCAATCTCAGGTATCTTTTTATGATTTTAAGATAAAAACATAACATGGATGCTGCAGCTGGACATATTTGTTTAAATATTTATCGGATACAATACAAATATTGATACTAATATTCCTCATTTGAAGGAGATTTCATATATATCCACAATTAGTTTTAGTACATAATGATTTTTTAGTGTCATAATACAGGTATTTTTCATATATTTGTGGGGGAAATCTTACATTTGATCCAATGTTTTTGATATGGATGAAAGCAAAAATAAAATCAATATAAGAAAAATAACGTAATAGCTTATTGGGTACATTTTGTGATTTTGGACTCCGAGTACTATATACAGATGCGATGAATATGAGACAACTCCAACATTGGTGGAATTCAGAATATGGAGCAGATAACATTGGAGCTTTAGCTTTAGCATTTCGACCTGTTGTAATCCTCGGTCACATACAAATAAGGCATAAATATCGGTTGTAATCGGTTTCGACGATTATCAATCAAGTTCTAGCAATTTCTGTTAGAGAAACATTGTAATTGCAAACTAGGTAAATGGCATGCGACATGTGGGATTACTCATATCATTGTGAAAGCTACTTATCACCAGCAGGTTCACTTTTATATCTGGTCTATCCAGGGAGTGGTATCAGTGACGAACAAAAACAATATAAAATTTCAGTTGATGATATTGAGATTAAAACAAAACAGAATTTGCACTGAAATTGAATATACATATTCAGCAATATATATATATATATATATATATATATATATATATATATATATATATATATATATATATATATATATATATATATATATATGATAGAAGGCTAACTTCTACTGTCAAAATGTCTGTGAAAACATTGTTATTGGTATTTTATTTTAAAAGTTTCAGTTATCATATTAAAAAAAATTAACGAGTAAAAAATATTCTTCCCGAGAAAGTGTTAAATGTTTTATTACGTATTTAAATGTATATATAAAATCAGTGAATGAAGCTCCTTCATGGTGTAATTTTGCAGAGATAAATTGGCAAGTAAATGATTGGAAAAGTTTTATATTCCATGACCGGTCGATACAATTCACCTGTAAAGTAAAAATACATGTACTAATGTGTGCATGTAATCATATTGGTTCGTTTTGTATCCGCCATAAACATGGGAAGTACTGCCAGTGATGTAATTGTAACACTTCTCTTTAGGTACGTATCGTATCAATAGATCTTAAGAAGTATCTGAAAATGTGCCTTAATTAATCCTCATGAAATCAGGGAATATTTCAGAGAGACACACACACAGATAGACAGACAGAGGGAGAGATCGTGTATGTGTGTGTGTGTGTGTGTGTGTGTGTGTGTGTGTGTGTGTGTGTGTGTGTTGATGAATTATCACGGATGTAGTCCTGTTTGACGCTAACACTTGATGCTGACACAGTAGGCAATGTTATTACGTTTGAATCGGAAGTCATGCAGATCCGTAGATGAAATAGTACACACATTTTATTGATCAATGGAATTTTACAGTCGAAATTTTAAATGTGCGTAAAGGAGGATATAATATAAAATTAACGTGACCCCTAATTGTTTACAGGATCTCCAAATTTCAACGGAGAATCAAACAGAAGGGTAAGAAGAAAACTTCGCAAAGCAAGTAATCACTTTCATAAAGCTTAAAAGGTGAAATCCATATTTGCTTTTTATTGCTCTGATCTTGCTTAGAAATATATATATATATATATATATATATATATATATATATATATATATATATATATATATATATATATACAGAGACAGAGAGAGAGAGCAAAAACCTGCTATAGTGGCCACCTCTATATAAGGATTACCTCTTTATAAAGGTAAGTTTTTTCACGTCCCTTGACTGCATACTTCAACTTAATTGAATGTGTGTATAAGGGGTCACCTGCACTAAAAGGTCAATATTTTCTGGTCCCTTGGGTGGTCCCTGCTAGAACAGAAATCGATAACAGTTACGGAAAGAGCACATTTGAATTGTAGTACAATCACGAATGGTATGATTTCAATTTCTTATAGAGAATAAACTTCTAATGAAAATGACCCATGAGAAATACTTAATTTTACGAGGTTATGTAATTGGTCAATTCGTTTAGTCAACTCAAAATGCTATTGTCATTTCATCAGTTTCCTTGAATATAGTGAATCCACATTTGAACATAAATGACAACTTCGATACGCCGAGATTTGATACGAGACTGGTCACAGTGTTAGATTATAAATACGGGTTGAAAATTGGTGATCTTTGAATTGATTTGTTAACTTGTTTTTCTTTGTATGTCATAACATTTGCTTGTTGCTTTACATCCCGTCAAGCATTTTTCATATATATGGAGATGTTATCAGGTTTAGGTGCAGTGCCACAAAATTGAACCCTGTGCTATGAACTGATGTCAATGAGGTGAGTGTTCTTTTAGTTGCCACGCCTGTCATGACACAGGACCTCGATTTTAAGTCTCATCCGAAAGACCCATGACTTTGAATTCGTATGCCGAGCGTTTGGCGAAGGAAGAGTCACTACCATTTTAAAAAGTATTTGGTATAACCCGGTGCCGGGAATCGAATCCGGTACCTTTTGCGTGCGAGTCAAACACTCAACCACTTGACCACTACAAGCGGTACCACAGCATGTTATATTTATATTATTCAAAATAACATAACCAAAGCTGTTATAATCGTCATCTCCTACCAGTACTTTGATTAATAATGAAACAAAAAGCATCAGTTCACCATCGATTAAATGTAAAGGAATAATAATACCCTGTATATCTATGTAAAATCAGAAACATATCCAACATTTGTCTTAAACAGTGGGACCTCGCCTAAAGACCCCCTCGCTTAGATGACCACCTCGCCTAAAGACCACCTCGCTTAGATGACCACCTCGCATTTCAAGCCATAAATATTCAGTATCTTAAACTTTTTTAATAAATACAGTGAACCCTCTTTACAACGATCATGTTTGTTCCCATATAGGAATGACGTTATATCGAATTTGTACATGTATTAAATTAAGTCCAGATATGCACTTAAGACACCACTTTGCTAATCAGACCAATTTGATTAGTCAGTTAGGTAGTCTTAGTAGTGAGGTACCGCTGTAAATTATGTTGAATTACATAGTACCAAATGGTCAGTAATCCCGACTGAGGACTATTTCATATAACTTCTAATTTCTGATTGGTTGAACTGCTACCAATGGCGAACAAATTGACATATATACATAAATGTGATTGTTTCTACGAACAACCTCAGAAAACCGTAGCAATGGGGACGAATGGAAATTCAAAATGGTCACCACTGGATGTCAAATTTCTAGGCCTATTGGAGGTACTTTATTTATTTCATAAGTAATTAGAATTTTGTGCATATCCTCCGGAAGAGGTCTCTTCCCGGGTACATAATAAAAACAATGTTACAAACGGGTTCTCTCCTCCACGATTATAACTAGCCGCCATATAAAAGAAAATGTTTTGAGTGTAGCATAAAGAACTTCAAAATTCAAATTCAAAAACATATCCGCCTATTTGAGTAAGAAAGATACATGTGTACGAGTACGCCTGAATAGTCTGAACAAACAGCAATACAAAGTAATGGAAATAGTACATTTGATACACACTAGTCACTATGATAATGATACAAAAAGGTGAATACAATGCTGATAACGATTAAAATCAAAGTATTGGATGTACTGGTACGAGGCTAGGAATAAACTGATACCTAGCTGGTGAATGATACAGCTTTGATTATGCGACATCTTATTTATTTGAGTGTTCTGGAATACACTGAGATATACGTCAGACAATCACATGCTTTATTTTGTTAGTCACAAATCTTTGATAAAACATTTCCCATTACATTGGTTGGCACATGTCTGTCAGCATTTATAAAACATTAAACTGATCAGTGAGATATTAACCTCTAAATGACCAGTGCAATGGTTGCATGATTAAAGCAAGCATATGTGGGTCAGTAACAAACGTTACAGATTCCTCTTGTATACAACAGGATGGCGCATATAAACATAAAAAGTAGAACAATGTCTCACTCTTTTGATATATTTCGGGATAAATTTCCTTCCATATTTCTCATCATTTAACTATCTTAATTAATTAGCCTTTGTCATCAACTAAATTCCAAACTTTGTTGTAATAAACTTCAAAACAATGAACTATATTTCCGAGAGCAGTTATTTGCGTAAATAATGTCTTCGAGAGGTCGACAACAACAAACATTAACGGTAAATGATAACAGTGGTAAAGGTAGTCATGATAATAATGGTAAAAGTAGTTATAATAATAGTAGTCATGGTAAATGTGGTAACCGTAGTTATAATAATGGCGGTAAATGTAGTTAACATTATAGTGATAACGGTAGCAAAGATAAGATTTATAACAGAAGTCATAATAATAGCGGTTATAATGATAACCATGACTACCTTTACCACTGTTATCATTTAGTAATAACAATGGTAACGGCAGTAATAATAACAGTGGTAGCGGCAGTAATAATAACAGTGGTAACGGCATAATAATAACAGCGGTAACGGCAGTAATAATAACAGTGGTAACGGCATAATAATAACAGCGGTAACGGCAGTAATAATATATATGGTAATGACAGTAATAATAACAGTGGTAACGGCAGTATTGATAATAGTGGTAACGGCAGTAATAATAAGTGATAACGGCAATAATAATAAAAGTGGTAACGGCAGTAATAATAACAGTGATAACGGCAGTATTAATAAGAGTGGTAACTACAGTAATAATAACAGTGGTAACGGCAGTAATAATAACAGTGATAACGGCAGTATTAATAACAGTGGTAATGACAGTAATAATAACAGTGGTAACGGCAATAATAATAAAAGTGGTAACGGCAGTAATAATAACAGTGGCAACGGCAGTAATAATAATAGTGGTAACGGCAATAATAATAAAAGTGTTAACGGCAGTAATAATAATAGTGGTAACGGCAATAATAATAAAAGTGGTAACGGCAGTAATAATAATAATGGTATTGGCAGTAATAATAACAGTGATAACGGCAGTAATAATAATGGTAACGGCAGTAATAATAACAATGTCTCACTCTTTTGATATATTTCGGGATAAATTTCCTTCCATATTTCTCATCATTTAACTATCTTAATTAATTAGCCTTTGTCATCAACTAAATTCCAAACTTTGTTGTAATAAACTTCAAAACAATGAACTATATTTCCGAGAGCAGTTATTTGCGTAAATAATGTCTTCGAGAGGTCGACAACAACAAACATTAACGGTAAATGATAACAGTGGTAAAGGTAGTCATGATAATAATGGTAAAAGTAGTTATAATAATAGTAGTCATGGTAAATGTGGTAACCGTAGTTATAATAATGGCGGTAAATGTAGTTAACATTATAGTGATAACGGTAGCAAAGATAAGATTTATAACAGAAGTCATAATAATAGCGGTTATAATGATAACCATGACTACCTTTACCACTGTTATCATTTAGTAATAACAATGGTAACGGCAGTAATAATAACAGTGGTAGCGGCAGTAATAATAACAGTGGTAACGGCATAATAATAACAGCGGTAACGGCAGTAATAATAACAGTGGTAACGGCATAATAATAACAGCGGTAACGGCAGTAATAATAATAGTGGTAACGGCAATAATAATAAAAGTGTTAACGGCAGTAATAATAATAGTGGTAACGGCAGTAATAATAAAAGTGGTAACGGCAATAATAATAAAAGTGGTAACGGCAGTAATAATAATAATGGTAACGGCAGTAATAATAACAGTGATAACGGCAGTAATAATAATGGTAACGGCAGTAATAATAACAATGTCTCACTCTTTTGATATATTTCGGGATAAATTTCCTTCCATATTTCTCATCATTTAACTATCTTAATTAATTAGCCTTTGTCATCAACTAAATTCCAAACTTTGTTGTAATAAACTTCAAAACAATGAACTATATTTTTGCGTAAATAATGTCTTCGAGAGGTCGACAACAACAAACATTAACGGTAAATGATAACAGTGGTAAAGGTAGTCATGATAATAATGGTAAAAATAGTTATAATAATAGTAGTCATGGTAAATGTGGTAACCGTAGTTATAATAATGGCGGTAAATGTAGTTAACATTATAGTGATAACGGTAGCAAAGATAAGATTTATAACAGAAGTCATAATAATAGCGGTTATAATGATAACCATGACTACCTTTACCACTTTTATCATTTAGTAATAACAATGGTAACGGAGGTAATAATAACAGTGGTAACGGCAGTAATAATAACAGTGGTAACGGCATAATAATAACAGCGGTAACGGCAGTAATAATATATATGGTAATGACAGTAATAATAACAGTGGTAACGGCAGTAATGATAACAGTGGTAACGGCAGTATTGATAATAGTGGTAACGGCAGTAATAATAAGTGATAACGGCAATAATAATAAAAGTGGTAACGGCAGTAATAATAATAGTGGTAACGGCAGTAATAATAACAGTGATAACGGCAGTATTAATAAGAGTGGTAACGACAGTAATAATAATAGTGGTAACGGCAGTAATGATAACAGTGGTAACGGCAATAATAATAAAAGTGGTAACGGCAGTAATAATAATAGTGGTAACGGCAGTAATAATAACAGTGGTAACGGCAGTAATAATAACAGTGATAACGGCAGTATTAATAACAGTGGTAATGACAGTAATAATAACAGTGATAACGTCAGTAATAATAATAGTGGTAACGGCAATAATAATAAATTATAATAGTGTTAACGGTAGTAATGATATGAGTAGTAACGGCAGTAATTTTAATAGTGGTAACGGTAGTAATAATAATAGTGGTAACGGTAGTTATTATAATAGTGGTCACGGTAGTAATGATATTAGTCATAGCGGTAGTTATTATGATAGCGATAGCGGTGGTAATTATAAGAGTGGTAACGGTACTAATTATATTAGTAGCAATAGCAGTTATAATAGTAGTAGTTACCTCATTTATAATACTAGTATTACCTGTAAAAATAATGATACAGGTAACGATAGATTTAGTAATAGTGGTAACGATAGCTATAATCGTTAGAGTAACGTTAGCACTGGTGATGACTGGCCACACGTTAATGTAATGTTTACTCTCTATACTGAAATAATCAAACAGTTTTGAAATTATCATCAATTTAGTTTACAGTAGTGTATATTGACTATATTAGTTACAAAAACTCTTGTAATAGCTTTTTATTATGAAGACGCCACTGGGGTCACTTCAGGGTCATTTACACCTGCAGTGTGTAAGAGCTACATGAAGTAGCTCAACATACAGTCAACGTTGTATATAAAAGTCACTCAAGGAACAAGCAAAAGTAACCATTATACACAGGTGGCCTTTATAAAGAGGTTTATTTATTATAAAAAACAAGTTAACAAAGATCATATTTGAATGGCCTTTATATGCAGGTGTCCGTTATACAGCGGTTGCCTTTAATGCAAGTTTGACTGTATAACTGTTGTTACTGCACTCCGGACGACGGACTTACATAGTTAGGCCGAACGTTCACATATAATATGCACTGCACAGCTTGACGTGTATATTGCAGTTGTACATTGAAGTCATTATCCTAGGCAATATATAACATACAAACAATACATACATACAATTGTAAAGCGCGTGTAGAATCAGCTGGGCCACCATTTGTGCATGCCAAGTTTTCTCCTGAACTCATTTATGTATACTAATAGCAATTTATAAGTATTGCAGAAAGCCTATATCAGAGAAAATAATGACTCGACAAATAAGTTTTGATGATACATGCAAAATCTAAATCTTTTTGGGTGTTCTGCAAATAATATAATAACATAATCATACGAGGGCGTTATTCTGAAAATAAAATACTGCGGGTTTGAATAGCAATGTAATATGATTTTGACATGCATGAAAATTGGCGATTGGATTGAATATTGAGAATTAAAAAGAATTTAACTTCTTAACCAAACCTAGAACAGGTCATGGAACCATAGATTTTAAAAGCATATTAAGATTAGAATGACTTCCCTTTGACCCTAAATTTAAATAGTTATCAACCATGTTTCGTGTGCTAGAAATGACTGATACATGTGTAATTAACCTCTCACGTTCTTTTTCGAATTCTTGACAAACTTACAGATATATCTTTTGATTGCGCATTTGTTCTTCATTATGTTTTGGTAAATACTTGGTTAATAAATAAAATAAATAAATAAATAAATAAATAAATAAATAAATAAATAAATAAATAAATAAATAAATAAAATAGATAAATATATAAATAAACAAATAAATAAATAAATAAATAAATAAAATAAATAAATAAATAAATAAATAAAATAAATAAATAAATAAATAAATAAAAAAATAAATAACTTGAGATCCAAATGGGCCTGAGCGTCATGGACAAATATGAAAAGAAGACCAATGATTAATAAAAAAAAAGGTTAAATAAACACCAGGAATTTGACAATCTGACATATTCGATTTGTTGTTTGCTGGGTCTAAATAAGGAGTATGTCAAAAAATGATTCCCTCCCTGAGCTATTAAGCCCATCCCTGGATCAAACCTTGAACTTAATTGGCCGCGGATAACAGCAACATTTATAGGGGACCATGAGTACTTGTTCCCTGCCAAGTGTCGTCAAAATCCATCGACTGTTTCTGGAGAAAATGTTGAATGTGTTGCCATGCTTACATTTGTGTACCCATTTCCCGGTGCGTCTACAAAGGGGGATACGATATACAACAATGGAATGAATGGTGCTTTTTTCAATTAATAGGCATGGAATCCTTTTGATATGGAAAAGTGATAAGTAAAAGTTTATGAATTTCGATAACATCCTTTAAATCTAACATTAACAGTATTGAAGTAACTTGAGAAAATTTCGTTTTGGCATATCAAATCCTGCTCTATCTCACACCATCCTGGATTCACGTCAGATTTTCTGCAATGTGGCACATTATTACGTCATAACATCATTTCTATCCGTATTAATATGTATTGAGTAGTTATAACACTAAGAACGCACAGTTGATCAAGCATATAGATATAAGTATATATACTAGATAGCATGAATTATCCCAAATGACGTCATATGTAAGATGGGATGAAAAGCGTGATATTTGATGAGGTCACCTGGGGTCTTACTACACTTCTCACTGGCATGCAAATCTTCGGTAGCAACAAAGCTATTAATAATAGGATTGAATTTGATGTGCAGATCACTGTAAGTAATGTTAGTACATACAAATCGGGTTATTTACGATAGGGAAAACAAAGTATATGTAAGATTGGTTCATCCTCATTCAGCTAACTTTGAAAATTGTGTTCAGACATAGAAAACCATCTGGATTTTACATCTGGTCCCAATAGCCTAACACAAAGGTCTTGGGCAGACGCCACCATTTTAATTTTGTAATCATGTTCTCACTTTCTGATTTTCCAGGTGTTCTGCCAAAAATGAGTGAGAATATGATATTTTTACATTTCTAACTCACCTTAACCGAAGGTTAAGAACAGTGAGATTTTCTGATCACATTTTGTCCGTCGTCTGTCCGTCCGTCTGTCTGTCTGTCCGTTAACTTTTCACATTTTCGACTTCTTCTCCAAAACCGCTGAAGGGATTTTGATGACATTTTATTGGAAACAAGTATGCAAGGTCTTCTACCAAGTTTTTCATTTTAATCAGATCGGCCAAGGGGTGGATCCATGGTGGGGCAAAAGAGACCCCAGGGGGTAACCCTCTTTAAAAATCTTCTCCTCCAGAACTGCTGCATGGATTGAAAAACTTATTAGTGATCTACATAGATGTATGATTTAAGTTTGTTAATTTCGTAGAAATCGGAAAATGAATTTTTGAAATTTTGACGTGTCTCCCCCTTTTATTCATTGTGATGCATTCATTTTATTTGTTTTACTTGTAATCAAGTAGAAAAATGGTTTCTTCAAACAATTTTGTTGAAATATCATTTTTGAATATATAATGAATTTTTTAAAACTGCAAAAACAGGTGGGGGTAGTTTTTTTCACTCTGCCGACGTCTTCTCCAAAACGGCAAAAGGGATTTTGATGAGACTTTATAGGAAGCAAGTACTCAAGGTCCTCTACCAACTTCATTCATTTCGGCCGAATTGGTCCAGGGGTGGATCCAGGGTGGGGAAATATAGGCCCAAGGGGTACCTCCCTTTAAAAATCTTCTCCTCCAGAACTGCTGCATGGATTGAAAAAACTTATTTCATCTCGGTGATCTACACGGATTCAAGTTTGTTAATTTCGTAGAAATCGGAAAATAAATTTTAACGCGTTTTTCACGTCTTCTTAGACTTTGTTATTTTCATTCATTTTATATGCGTGTGTGTGTGTGATTTCTCTTATCCCCCCCTTTTATTCATTGTAATGCATTCATTTTATGTGTTTTACCTGTAATTACTTAGAGTAATGGTTTCTTGAAACAATTTTGCTGAAATATTATTTTTTGAATTTTTAATGAATTTTTTAAAACTGCAAAAAACATGGGTGGGGTGGGGGTAGTTTTTTCACACTGCTGACTTCTTCTCCAAAACGGCTGAAGGGGTTTTGATGAAACTTTATAGGAAGCAAGTACAAGTACTCACGGGCCTCGACCAAATTGTTCATTTCGACCGGATTGGTCCAGGGATGGATACAGGGTGAATACAATAGGTCCCAGGGGGTACCCCTCTTTAAAAATCTTCTCCTCCAGAACTGCTGCATGAATTGAAAAACTGATTTCATCTGAGTAATCTACATGGATGTATGATTCAAGTTTGCTAGTTTCGTAGAATTCAGAAAATAAATTTTTGACACGTTTTGACGTCGTCTTAGGCTTTCTTTTCATTCATTTTTGTATGATTTTTTTTTATTTTCTCCCATTTTATTCATTATGATGCATTCATTTTATGTGTTTTACCTGCAATTAGGTAGAGAAATGGTTTTTGAAACAAAATGTACCCCTTCGAAAATATTCTCCTCAACCACTGCATAAATTGAAAAATCAAATGCATCTTATCGATCTATATGTTCAATGTATGATTCGAGGTAGTGTTTTTCGTAAAAATTCGGAAATAAGTTATTGACATACATTTTTCTGATCAGCAATTAAGATGCTGGACTTATTTCATATTTATTAAGAAAAGTGGAAGAGACTGAATATTTATCATCTTAAATGTGAGGTCTTCTTTATGCTATGTTCCACTGATAATATCTTGCTATTACGACATAATATCTTGTCATAACAAGATAATTCATATCTCGTTATAACAACATAATATCTCGTTATTACGACATAATATCTTGTTATAACGACATAATATCTTTTATAACAAGATTATACATATCTCGTTATAACGACATATTAAGTCGTTTTAACAAGATATATGTCGTTATAAAGACATATTTTTATTATTACATGTGGCACGTGTACGTGCGGCTTTATAGTTCTTGCAAAACTTTGCTCAACCATAACTATCTAAAAGTTTATTAAAACTGATATACTATTAATCCTAACTTGAAATTTGATCATAAACAATCGTATGGCAAGCAAATGACCCATGGTATGGTTTTATACAAATGACTTATTATTCCAAAACTGACTGATCTTTTGACGACAAAGATATACGGACATTGTTAGAAATTATCTAAATAATCCTTGTGACAATGCTTCAATTTCACAGGTTCAAGGGTCAAGGTCACAAGCACCTAGGTAAACAGAATACGTTTTTCGTCAACTTTGTTTTACTTCTCAAAAACAATGGGAGCCGGCCTGGCTCAGTCGGTAGCGCGCTCGACTCTTAATCGTGAGGTCGTGAGTTCGAGTCCAGTCGGCGGCAGGTTGGTTTTCCTGTCTTTCAGATGAGACAGTAAAAACCGATGTCCAGTTAAAGAACCCTCACTGCTCAATGGCCGTAAGTGCCGATCATAGGCCAAAATTTGAAGCATTTCGCCGGCATTTGGTGACGTATCCATATGAGTGAAAGATTCTTGAGTGGGACGTTAAACAACAATAAACAAACAAATAAAAAACAATAGACTTATTTCAACCAAACTTGCCAGAAACTAACCTCGTATGAAGCCAAATATCTTTTGAAAATGCCAAGGGCCAATGATCCATACGGCTCCAAATGGGCAAAAAAAGAGGTAAAAACTTGGTAATCTTAACAGAATGGATGATTAGGTTTCTTTCAAATTTGGTATACATCGTTGTTAAGTCCATATCTACAATTTTTAAATGAAATTGAGGTTTCACAACACTCCAACGGCCAGGTTGGATTTTACTATAGACATTTTGTATCCAAAGATATATTATAAAGTTGTTCGTTGGGCCTCTTCTTGATTATTCAGATATAGTTAAACTTTGCGCACAATATAGTTAAACCGTTTGGTCAAGGTCATGAGGTCTAAGGTTTAGGTCACAGGCACGTAAGTAAACAAACAAAAATTTTGCAGAAACTATCCTCATATTAAGCCGCACATTTATTGCAAAGGAAAGGGGGCTAAAACACATAGAGGCTCAAAAAGGAGTCACAACTGGGAACATCTTTGAACATCAACTGACTAAAAAGAAAATATCATCTTTTAGACATTTTGACTTCTGATGCAATGTTGAACAAATATGTCAAGTGAGCGACCTAAGGCCCCATTGGGCCTCTTCTTAAATAAACTGTGCGCACAATATAGCTAACCTGTGCACACAATATAACTAAACTGTGCGCACAATATACCTAAACTGTGCGAACAATATACCTAAACTGTGCGCACAATATACCTAAACTGTGCGCACAATATAACTAAACTGTGCGCACAATAAAACTAAAAAGTGCGCTCATTCCAATATTTGTTAAACTGCGCACAATATAACTAAACTGTGTGCATATTATAACTATATCGTGCGCACAATATAAGTAAACTGTGCGCACAATATAGCTAAACTGTGCACACAGTACAGCTAAACTGTGTGCACAATATAACTAAACTGCGCATAATATAATGAATGTTAAACTGTGCGCATAATATTGTTAAACTGTGCGCACAATATAACTAATCTGTGCGCACAAGATTATAAAAAATATACTGTATTCTATGTCACTTAAGAGGCGCCGTAAAAAGTAGCATATGACTCACTTTTAAATTTTAGATGTAAAAAATAGCAAATGACACTAGTACTCCACTTAGCACGTAATTTGGTAACATGGTAATTTTGGGATATACTAGGGAATATGGCCAAGCAAAAGACTTAAGACAAATGTGGTTACACCCTATATATACATGTAACTCTTTTTATATATATAGTTACATACAGGGTGTAACTACATTTGGCTTAAGTCTGTTGGTTGGCCATATTTCTTGGTATATCCCAAAATTACCATGTTTTGTTGAAAAGAATAAATAAAGTAGAATAAAAAATCAAGGGGTTATAGGCAAGGCACACTTAAATGGTCCTGTCCACAGATGTTATTCTCTCTTCGAAGGACATTGCATATTCGTTTCCATCTTCTTATCTTTAGTTTCAATAATCTGATGGGTGGAGATTCATCTGTTTCATTGAAATCATTGAAATGTTTATAACAAATTATAAAAGTGATAACTTTGTTTATAATGAAAACTGATCATATTTAAGATTTTTCCTTTCCAACGAATAAATGGATTCCTTGTGTAGATCAGAGTAAAAAATATTTTTATACTCCGTCATCTGGTGCAGTGAGAATCTTTTGAAGTAAATAAATAAGTTTAAATTGTAAATTATAAATACTGGCGTATGTAATTTGCCATTTACATATCAAAATGCAGGTGTAGATCTTATCGTTTTGTCGTGGGCTATTTGACTACGAATTATATGAGAAGGTTATCTGTTTTCAATTTAATTTTTCTTGTTAGTTTCGCCTACTTCTTTAGTTTTTGTGTCGGGTAATTTCAAAGGGAGAAAGTGACAAAAATACCTGAGATAAATGTCACACCTTTATATCATGTCCTTTGTTGTGGCCATAAAAATGGCAGTTAAAGGTTTTATTGAGAAGGCGGTAAGCACACCGCTTTATTTATATTTTAGACTGTTTTTGACTGGTTACAATGTTACTTTAATGCGTTGATTTAGTATGGGCCTTTACATTTAGTACATAGCCCCTCGCCCATGCTGCACGTCCTCAGGCGGATTCAGTATTTCACATTTTAAATAAGTGGGTCAAACTTAAAAAAAAAAAGATGGAAACATATCTTCATATCGCTGATATAATATAACAGATATATATCGTTGATTGTTCGAAATTGGCCAGTTCTGATATTAGATAACCGCAGTTCACAAATCATAGATACCAAAGTATTGATCGTTAAGAGATTCGGGAGACGACATTCAAATCTGGTGAACATTGGACAAACATGTGCACGGTCCTCTGAAATCTCAGAGCTGGAATCAGGTGCCATGGAGGAGTATGCATTTCCTGTCGACCAGTCACACCCGGTGCGAGAACACTGTCAAATTCAATAGAAATAAGTGAGGAATTAATGTCAGTTACAATCAGTATAGACGACTTAACAACCACTATCGCAACAGGCACTTCGACATTAAAGTGAATAGCCTAACGTCTGACACGTGATTTTTAACGTCATTCGATGTGACGTCATGATCACATAAATGTTTGAAGGGTCTTTTAATTGTGACGTCATAATAGAAAAGTCTGTCAAAATGTGCCTTGTGTGGTCACTTTTTGCAAATAAGGTGACTATACCATTTTTTTCATAATGTTGACATTAAACGCGATTCCTTATACATTTAAATATTTTATCTCTAGTGTTGTAGATTAAATTAGTTCGCGTCATTTTTGTATCCCATACATACCTTTGCTGTATCGGGCGGTAAAATGAAACCAATACATTTACAATATCATATACCGTTTATATTCACTGTGACATCATGTATCGTGTCCCGGGTAGATTACTATGGGGCGCCGTTTTACTTTTTAATACCAGTTAGTGATGTCACTCTTTCAAATAGGAAATATCACTTATTCAGTAAGTGATATCACCT
The DNA here is from genome assembly GCA_030159075.1 of Atrina japonica. Lineage (NCBI taxonomy): Eukaryota > Metazoa > Mollusca > Bivalvia > Pterioida > Pinnidae > Atrina > Atrina japonica. The sequence goes on from BROG01000167.1 coordinate 241,016, forward strand.
ATTCGAATTTGTGATATCACCCATTGGAATACCGAATAAGTGATATCACCTATTCAAATAAGTGATATCTCCTATTTGAAAGAGTGATATCACCTATTCGATACCAAAGTATTGATCGTTAAGAGAGTCGGGAGACGACATTCAAATCTGGTGAACATTAGACGAACACGTGCACGGTCCTTGTACGAATAAGTGATATCACTTTTAAAAACGAATAAGTGATATCACATATTCATATAAGTGATATCACTATTTTTAATAGGTGATATCACTCTTTCAAATAGGAGATATTACTTTATACGTTTTTATAAGTGATATCACCTATTCGTATCAGTGATATCACCTATTCGAATAAGTGATATCACTTTACAAAACTCATTCGAATATTCAAATTTGGAGACAGTAAAAACCTTATGCTCCCCATTTCTTTCATAAATGTAGATCTGCAGTGAACAAAGCACAAAATACGACATTACGGTATCGTGATAAAGGCGCATCGCTGCAGAATCGGAATCATCTCCCGTGTTTGTTGTAGGATCTGGACGGAGTTCAGCTATCAAAACAGACAGAGTCGCCGAAACCAAACCGCCGACTCTGCCATTTTGAACTAGGGTCCGATTTCAGCACAAATTTTTTTTAAAAAAATAGTTGAACTTAAAACACCCAATATAATCCTGTGGACCAATTGTAAAGAAACCAAAATAATACATAATTTATAATGCCCAAGATAACAATATTCATATTTTTGTTAGACCCCGGAATATATGTTATTTTTGGGTAGGGAGCATTCATTGGCATTGATTCATAAGTGATATCACCAGTTCGAATAGGTGATATCACTTTACAAAACGAATAGGTGATATCACTTAGTCGAATAAGTGATTTCACTTATTCGAGTAGGTGATATCACTCATTCATATGAATAGGTGATATCACTCATTCATTTGAATAGGTGATGTATTTCATTCGAATAGGTGATATCACTCATTCGTCTAAGTGATATCACTTAAGAATTTATAAAAGTGATATCACCAATTCGCATAAGTGATATCATCTATTCGAATGAGTGATATCAACTATTCTATTAAGTGATATCACCTATTCGAAAGAGTGATATCACTAGCTGGTATTAAAAAGTAAAACGGCGCCCCATAGATTACGACAGTTGTGTCCCTTTGGTGCACCTTCACTCTTCTTCATTTGAATTAAAAGGGGTTCAACTCCGAAGAATATGTTAGGCCTCCATGACCCACCCTCAAAGCATCGTGCTTTGAACCAGGAAAATTTCTCACTTTTCGTTAGTGCAGGTCGAGTCCCACTGGAACCCAAACTAATTTTGTGAGACAGTTCGATCACTTGCCAGATTACTTGTGGAAGTTCAATGGTCTCTACCCGGGTACATTTTAACCGGTTCTCTCCTCCACCAACAAAAACTGGTCGCCAGGTGCCATATAACTGTAAAATTGTTGTGTGGGCAAAACAAGATTCAAAACAAATAAAAAAATGTTTATTCTATTTAAAAAATACCAAATTCTTATATAGATAGTTAAATATCAATTAAATCAAATAAATAAATTTATAAACAAAGAAATAAGAACTAAATTGTACATCGTTGATGAAAGAACAAACCGAGTTCTTGTTGGAATTAGCAAATACAATTTTTTTTATTTGCAGTATTCTATTATTGGTGCATTCTTTCTTCCTGTCAGTCAATTTAAAAAAACTGTCCAGACATTTTCTACAAAACAAATAAATTTCAAGAACCTGTGAGACAAATTATGAACGCCATTCTAAGACTCCGGGGTAATTGCTCATTAAGTGTCAGACGAATACGTAACTCTTACGGTGTCAAAGAACTGGATTGTTAAAAAGCCCCAAGGTATATCTGTTTTATTATGAATATTTTATGTGGCTATTTTCTAGGAGCAATTAACACTCATTTAAGTCCCTAATTACCTCCGGTGAGTAAACGCTGTCACTTAATCAGAGGCGAACGTGAAATCTGATAATTAAAGGCTCGTACTATTGACAGCTAGATACACTGTTTCTTTTCTTTTCTTTTTTTTTGGGGGGGGGGGTCCAGATGACTTAGGGCGTGGTCTGCATTAGGGGTAGGGGTGGTGGACTGCACTGGAAAGGAAGAAGAAAAATATTTAAATGTATTCTGTTTATCAATGCATTTAACATTTCTGGGGTTCAAGGTGCAAATATCATAGAATTTGAAAAATCCAGTAAACTTATAGTTACGTAAGCTTCACCAGAGATAGTTTGACTCGGTTGAATAAATATAAGACGTCTCTGGGTAACCTCGGGGTAAATTCCGGTATTTATATACTTGATACGTGAGAAGTACGATCTCCACTGCCATACCCGACCCTCTTATATATCAAAAGGAATTCAATTTGTACATTGTATTGGAACATTTTTACTTTTATCTTAATATATTATAAATTAAAAACAATATCAAAATTGTCTTTGGTCTGTACTCAGTATATCAATGATATATAAAGCCCTTGTATGTCGCCAGAGACATATATAAAACATTATGTGTTATGTATGTCTCTGATATCGCTGATTATTTTAATTATTTCTAAACATCTTAAAATTAGTAAAGGACACTATAATTTTATATCAATTATTTTAGTTATTATTATTTTCAATTATTTCATTTCTTTGTAACTATTTTATCAAATGCAGCAGTATCAAAACTGTATCTGAATCAGTCTAAAATGATGATGATGATGATAATGATCCTATCAATATAGGATATATATACATAACAGTAACAAATGTATGATACTTTCCAATAAAAGCATGTAATGTTGGTTTTTTTGGTGAAATATGTAATTAAAATTATTTACAACCATTTTTAAAAAATCATTCATGAATAACAAAGCCGTCAAAGGCAAAACAAATTACTGTATCATTATTTCATAAGACCAGGGACGCATATATGGGTTATATTTATCCTAGATAAAATCAATTATTATACTTTGTTTTAAAATTAAGATATTTATCATCCTCATTGCTCAATTGTGTTGCGAAAGCCTTATATCGAGTCCTTTTACTTTTTTCTCGCCAATTCAGAGTTATCGTTCTTTTCATGTTTAGTAAACAATGATCTATTTTAAACTAACGCCACGCTTACGCCACAACATTAACACGTGACATCCATCGCATGCGCACGCAAGCCGTTGCCATATTCGGGTCAAAAAGGTTATTAATATTCATGAGGTTTACCTTATTAGGATAGTACAATGACATAGCTAGCCAATCAGAATGAGCTATCAAAGGTAAACACTGTTGCGTCGTTTATTTCAGACAGATCAGCTGGAAGAGGAAAACAAGAAAGAATTTTTGTAAATTTATCACTGAATTTAGGTAGAAGTTTTCCAGAAACATTACTTTTTGCAGATAATACATCAAAAGGAACATATCTATGTAAGTATAGTCGCATATTCATCGTATTATAGAAAATTTGCAACGTGTCAAAATTTTGACAGCTGCATCGCTCTGTCTATCTGACCTTCGCCAATGGCTGCTCAACGAAACCTGACAACACTAAATTATTTCTTCTATTGTGATGGATATTTGACTGGGAAGATCCCAGTCAATGAAATATCATTCTTATTGACTTATATTAATGCATGCAAGATAAGAATATGCATCAGTTCCATTATAAATTATGAATATCTATGTAAATTTTCTTTGTCTAAAGACAAGGGCGTATCACGATCGCTTGGAAATTAGAATTTCTGCAATCTCTGGATACAGATTCGGTCGATAATCATTGATCGGACACCACAAGTAGACCGATATAAAATGTGGATGTTTTCTGTATTATATTTCATTTATAATTTGTTTACTGGTTCACAGAACCACTGCAGTTTGTTACATCAAACATAACCATAGCAATTTGCTGCATCATAACAGCGAAAACAAGTTTAACATTACGTAACAAGATGTCAATCAATTAGTCGTCTGCCTGCGCTTTCCATCCACTAGCACGTTACTGCCTGAACGTCTGTCAGAGAACCATTTTCAGGTTTATTAGTATTTACAAATGAGACATAACCTTTTTTTCCTGTGTGGGAAAAGGCTAACTGAATTGGTGTTAAATTTATACTTATAGCCAAAATAGGCCTACATTTATTGATGTACCGTAGCCATAGGCTTAATCAGTTTTCATTTAGACGTAATCCTGTACACAATAAAGGCAACACATCAAAGGGTTTGATTGTAAGCGAATCTTAACATTCTCAAACCTAGTAGGTTCTGAATAATAACAAAGCTGGGTTAAAGGTCACGGTCATGCCAGTATCTTTGGTGCATGAAACTCTCGTGATAAGGTTAATGACAACAAATATGCAATCCATGGGTAGTTCATACATGTTCTCTTGAGATTATGCAGTAGATCAAAGTGAACAGCACTGCCCTTACAGAAATGAAAAGTTTGCAGCAATATTGTCGGGAATATTTGCAGCAATATTGCTGCAAATACTTGCAGGTTTGCCAGGAATTTTTTTCTGTAAGGGTGTTTTTAAATAATTTATCACCTCATAATTTTCGTTATGACTGCCATTGATTTAAAGATAGAATCTTATTTATATAAAGCACGCTATAAATGTAAGGAATGTTGAAATTAAATCTGGTTCAACAATATTTTATTTCAAAATATAAGTTATAGATATTGATTTGTATGTAGAATATCAAATAATGCATTTAAATAATAAAGCATGGGTATATATGTACACACACATAGAAACTCCATCCACAATCAATGATAAACATTTAGTCTTACAGAAAAAATAAAGTAAACCTTTTCTCTATTTGAAACAATATTATTAGAATGTATACTGTACAGATCTTGGACCTATTTTAGCTATCTGCATATTGATTTTATGTTCATTCTTTAGTGATAAAACGGACTTAATTTAACATTTTTTGTTGTTTCATCGCCGATTTATTCAAAATATTATAGAATTTAAGTCAGCTGTTTGGTAGAAAAACATCAAAATACGATATCTTTTTATGAAAGCAAACACCTATAGCTATTTGACAGTAATGTTATTTAACTAAGGGACACAACTCTGAGACATTTCATGGTTATTGCATCATCCATATTAGAATACATTTTCATTGGGCATATATTGCACCACCATGTGTCAATTTAATTTGCAATGTTGAGTATATAATTTTTTATGGCTTACGTGTAGATTTATACTAATTGTGGTTTTTACAGCCAAAATGCTGAGCAGTGTGGCCAGTTACCTCTTTGGATCCACCCAGCCTGAGGACCAAGAAACTCAGGTTGAACTTAGCACTAAGCAAGCAGATGATCAAGATGATTGGTTGATTGTTGATTTACCTGGTAAGATAAATAAATAATATCTGACACACATTTCTTTATTTATCTGTCATAATCATATTTAGAAATTTTTTTAATGAAAATGCACATCATATCTTGTCATATTTTCTTATTATCGATATAATTTGCCTATTCGATCCTGGATTTATTTTAAATGAAATTACATTTTTAAATAATATGAACATGGAAATTTTAACATATCATTCTAAGTACACATACATTTATATATTTGTTTATTTTACTGAAATAATATAGGCATTGATTTTAATTTAGTAAATTATTCTTATTTATTTGCTTGTATATCAGTATTTGTAAGAACTTTTGTTATTTTGCTTATAATCGTTTCTTTACTTTGAAGTGACTCTGTGGAAATACCCCCAAATATATACACTACGCATATTAAAAATAGGATAATATATATGTACATATATTATATAAACAACATCATGTCATTGTGACATTATTACCTGACCTGAAACTGGGTCACTTAACTCATTTTGATGTCATAAGTATGATGACATCACAGTCACTATGGCTAGAGTGTATTGGCCTACATAATTGACCTATCCCCAAATGTTTGAAAAGTTCAATGACACATGTAGGCCTAAATGAAAAGACAGTAAAAATCAAAGAAGTTGCTTCTTACTTAGTAACCACCATTTAAGTTTCACCAAGCAATTCAGAATTACCCCTCTAAACAAAAACAAAGGAAAGACTAGACATTTTAAAGATAACTTTTATAAAATCAAACATTTATTTGTAAAAACTAGATTTATTATGCTATAGTAAGATATTCCAGTTGTTCAGCATTATATGTTTGTAATCTTCAGTATTTATAATTTTATTTTAAAGGTTTACGGTGTTCACTATCCCTCCATTATATTTCTTTGTACAGTATATATTAGTATGTATAAATTAAAAAGTATCCATAGTTACATTACTGATTACAATTTATATTAGATAATTTACTTTATCAGGCAAATTAATATTAGCAATAGCAGGGTTTAATCTGAGATTAATTTCTCTTGTTTCTTAAATTTATCAAATATGATTTATATTCATTTGAAAAAAAGCATATATATTTTGAATATAAAATTTGTGATCTTAATCATATTTTATCTAAATTTAATGTTTTAAATGATTTGCTTTTGGTTGATTCTCAAGAAACAGATAAAACCCTGCATCTTAGAAGATAGGAACTCATAACAACAGTGATTTAGTAGATTTTAACAAAAATTAAATAGTAGAATCTTAAATCTGCAGATTTAAGACTTTATTATTGCAGATAAAACTACTTGTGCAACTGCCAAACTGAAAGAACATTCCCGTACCACACGTCAAAAATCTTCTAATTCAAATAGTGACAGTGAAACTGATTCTGTAGTCAGGAGTCCCAGCCTGTCTCCGTCCACCTCGGGCTCAGCGAGTCCTGTTGGGCATTCACGATACTGTATAAGAACCAACATTGGTTTTCATGAAAGTTGGATTTTAACACCTCCTCCATGTTTTACTGCAGGCGGTACACAGTCATCAGAAGTAGAAATGACTCCGTTGGAGAACCTGCTCATAGAACATCCAAGTATGTCAGTGTACAATAGTCAAGGCTTATCAGGAAGTGCTGGTGAAGAAAGTGACTTATCTGAGTCTTCCAATGATAGCATTTCTAAAGTGAGAGCTAGAAGAGGCCTCCGTCCAAGAAACAATAAAGACTTAGTTATGAGACATCCTCCAAGGCGGCCACAGGCAATAGCTGCACGTTGTGGCATTCTTGCTCAAGTTGATTCTGTCAGAAACTCCCAGAGAACAAAACGACAACAAGATTCAAAGAGATTTACTCGTAGTAGTCTAGAAAAAATTAACAAAACAATGCATAAAAATACCAAAAAATTTACACACAAAAATCGCCTTCAGGTGCCATCAGCCCGTACTAACTTCAAACAAGTCCAACATTAAGTATATTCAATATTCTAGGATTTGATAGGCCTACAATATTTTTATTAAATTGTGTTACATTATCTTGAGGTCAATATCTGGATATTCAGTTTTGTTTACGTATGAAAATTTAACAACTTATAATTATTTACCCTGGGTTTAAAGATTATATGCATATATAAAACTAAAACAAACATTTGATTATATATCATATTATCAAAGTAAAGAAAATGTTTAAAAAAAAATTAAAAGAATTAAACAAAACAAAAACTTGGGCTGTTTTAAATATTTATCACTTCTACCGGATTTCCATGTTAAACTACTGATAGTTTTTGGATTTTAAGTATATCACACAATTCCATGTACCTGTTGTTGTGTAAAATTTTGTTACTTAACAATGTTCTAAAATCATGATCTAGAAATTATGAAAAGGCTTCCGTTGATTTATTTATTTCTTGTTTATTTTTCTGTTGAGCACCATGTTAAAAATAATCAGGGATGTAAAACTACCCATTTTTAAATTATACTCTGTGAAAAACAATGATTTATATATATATATTGTATAGATTAGCTTAATTTATGGACAGATATTTAGCTAATGAATATGTTAGCATTTCATCATATTGTATGAAATAAGGAGTTCTTAGATGCATGTCTTCTTTTTTTTTACAAATAAAAGTTACATTTGCGTTATATTTGTTATCTAATTTTTAGAAATATTTTGATGTTGAATATTGTCTAGTATATGATTAAAAGTCTGCGTGTTTGTGAAGTTATATTAATACATGTAGTAATCGTACATATGTTTAGATCTTTGAAATACTTGAAACCCTACACGTATTTTACAACTAGATATTATGCAATAGATCTTATATGTGTGTGTGTATATATGTATATATATATATATATATATTGAATTATTACTGATGGGTTAATCATTGGCTGAATGCCTTTAACGAATAGCTTGTATATAATATATATATATATATATAAAAGTTATGCTTGTATGTATATAAAGGACAACCACCTCAAGCTGTTAAAACAAAAAGTGATAATTCAAATTTGTTATTGTTCATGTATAATGTTAAAAAAAAGTGTGCAGAATTTTATAGATTTTATATTCTTAAATCGATATGGTATGTATGTATACAGTATTGTTCAATTATAACATTAATAAGGGATCACTTCAATGAAATACCCTAGCAGGTACAGTGAAACCTGCCTTGATAGATCCTCCTTTCGGCCATTGAAGTATGGTCTCTCAAGACAAGTTCCACTGTATTTCTTTTGAAAACTTTCTCTTACAGAGTTTTTAAACTGACTAGCTTTTTTATGATAAGAAAAGAAAGGGTTTAAGAGCCCCCACAATTTTCAGAAATCCCTTGATATGTAAAATATCAACATATATTTCCAAATTATTTAAAATGAATTGGATTATTGAAAGTTTCATCATTGCTAAAAATAGAGCATAATTATATCTTTTTTTATAATATGGTTATCTTTGTCAATCAAGATTTAAACTTCACTTGTAGGAAATGATAAATTTGGCATGCAGATTTTAACTACGGTTGTATATGTCAGCTAAATTACTGAGTATCAAAAACAATATTTCAGAATTTTGGTTTGCTTTAAGTAAATTACTCTAAATTCAATTGGAAATATCCCTTCTTCCTTTCAAGTTGAAATTTCAAATCTTTGAAATGACCCCTTTACAAATAATTGAAATTTTGTAATAATCCCTGCACAATAACTGAAAATTTTGAAATGATCCTTGTACAATTACTGTTATATTTTTTAGATGATCCCTTTACTTTACAATGATGTAAAAATTGAAGTGCAATAATGATACTACACACTACAGAGAAAAAGAAGATGCTGTAAATATATAATCAGCCAATCTAGCTATCGATTGATATGTATATGTAGTAAAATTCATATTGTACATTTATACATAGGTATTTGAACATAAAAAGCGATGTAAAAACTCACTGCTTACATATTAAATGCACATCAACTTATGTCATTCAGTCATCCATGAAGTAAGAAGTCTGATGCCGATATCGCTACTGTGATCATTTTAAATATCATCCTTATGTGTCAAATAGTATAATAATGTTGTAGATCTATACATTGTAGATGGCTTTAAAATATCAGACAACAGTGTGCAACTAGATCGTATGACATCGTGGTTAAAATACAGTACAAAAAGGTCAAGGTCATATGTATCGTAACATGTAGGCGTACATCATGTCTGCATACCATCTGTGAATTGCATTCATTGATGAAAAAGTCATAAAAATTATGTAAAATTGAAGTATGTCGAATGAAATGCTTATAAATATCAACAACATATTTATTTACATGTATGTCATCACAAATGACGATTTCAAAATGGTGCATATTAAAAAAACAATTGGTGATATTTACCTGTGTGAAAGAGCAGAAGAACTTCAGATTTGGGACAGAATGTGCATAATTATAGCTAAAAGTTAAATGATATGTGAGAACTGTATGAAATCTTTATTTATTATGTAAGAATGCCATCAGTGTGTTTGCACAAGAGTAATTCAGAATGAAAATTTTGTAAAAATTTTGAAATTTTTTATTTTACAATTCCACAAAGAAATATATGGCTATAAAGCTCGATGGAGTGTTACACAAACAAAACAAAAATTAACATGATCTATCATAATTTGCTTTTAACATCAAAATATTGATACACCAATATCTCAGTTGTATAGAAAAGTTTGACTAAAAGTTAGATCAGTATATATACTCAAATAGGAAGTCAGATATTACATATTTTCTTTCTGACAATTCTGCCATTTTTAATTCCATAAGATGGGTCATCCATAGACATGTCTTAAGAATAATGCCATCACTGCTTGTTATTTTTACATATCTTTTTTATTCTCTGAGTGAACAGATCTTGCCAATTCCGAAAATGTGTGAATTCCAAAACTGTGTAAAGAATCTCAAATGAGAAAACCTAATAACATTGAAAAAGGAAGTCTGAAAATCTGACTTTAATTTTAGAATGAGATATTTAACTATATGTTAGTGTATCAGTCTGTTTAATACATGTTAGACATTATTTTAACTTTCTCACCCCTATTGGAAGCAATATAAATTAATCCACATCACAAACAGACCTAATCCAATATATCAGTATAGGGATGGAAGGGTTGAAATATTGTATTAACCAGTGTTAGAGTTGTACTAGAATGTGTGAATATGTTATCCGTTTTTTATCATGTAAGAAAAAACGCTGCATAAATTGTATGATAATGAACTTGTAACACATGTGACAGGAAGTCATGTCAGATATCATTTTGGCTGCTTCCCTAGCGTGAGAGAGAACTTGTTCACTTGCGTTTCTGTAAGTCCAGATTTACATTTTTGGTTACATTATTAAATCTTTGCAGATTTAAATACTTGTCTTTTATTTGTATTTTGGCATTTTATCGTCTGATTCAGATAACTTGGCAGGCAGAGTTTACCTTTTGCTTCATAGAATCTTACACAGTTATGTGCAGTGGATAAGGAAATCTCCAACCGGGTGGCAACAATGTGGTTGTTCAATACGAGGGTCTCTTGAATATTGAACTGAAGATTCTTGCAACGAGGGTGGAGATTTTCATTTCTACTCGACACATCTATGTTTGATTATTTTTCTCCCATGCTTCAAGTACATGTTTATGTATGCAAATAAAGTCAGATATAACTACTTATGCACTGCATTCACATTAGGCCTACATGGGGCTTTGAGCCATAGAAGCTATATGTCATAAATTACATTGTGATATCATATTGTATGTAGCTTGTCAATATCCTGGGGGTTAATAAGGAAATTGTTCCCATTAAAAAGAAAATAGAAAATTTTGTGAATGATGCGAGAATATCTTATCTTATGGATGATTCTGCACTTTTTCGTTAAGTTATGCTTCACAGGAAATGCTCTTTATTCCTCACTGGATAGTCTAATTCCCATAAGTATGGTGACAAATAGGAGCAAGTGACCTATCACCAAATGTCCGACACGTGGCTCTACATATGCTTTTTTTACGTCATTTTTGGCTACCATCCACGAGTCAAAGTTCCGATGTTTCAAACTTTTCTCAGTGGTTGCTTGAACTTCAACTCATCAAAGCTTTACTGTAGTTAAATACACACACACACACAGTTACATATATATATATATATATATATATATATATATATATATATATATATATATATATATATATATATATCGGTATTCAAAATAAACGAGGAGTTTTCAAAACCAAAGATTCAGCAGGATTAGTTCAAATAATTCTTTTAATCATTTATTAATCAAAATAAGCTTTGGACAAATAAACCCTTAAACCATTTGTGCTCAAGGAGCATATGAAACCAAATGTCTATCATATCTTTGTTTCTCTGGATGTTCATGAATGTGGTATACACATTTCCATGACAATATTGTGCTGTTGGCTTTCCAGTTTCATCCCAAAGAGACCATACATAAAACAGGCCCCTAGTCCATGTCATACACAAGGTATTTAAAGGTGGACTCTCTGTTCTTTCAGGCAAATGCATTAAGACTCGCTGTTCTTACAAGCGAGATTTAAAAAACAGATATCCTTTTCAAGAAATTTGCCAGTTTACTTGTGGAAGGGCAGCTGGCTTTTCCTGTCCTTTAGATGAGAGAGTAAAAACCAAGTTCCTGTGTCACAGTAGGTGTCGGCACGTTAATGAACCCTCACTGCTAAATGGCCGTAAGTATTGAGCATAGACCAAAATATGAAGCACTTTACTGAATTTGTTGACATCTCTATGTGAGTGAAATAATCTTGAGTTGTACATTAAACAACAACAACAATTACTCATGGAAGGGGCAGGTGGTGTCTCCTGGGTACATGGTAACCACATTCTCTCCTCCACCATAAAAAACTGAAAAATTGTTGAGTCTGGTGAAAAACACCGATAAGACAAACAAACAACAATGCACTGCAATGAATGACAGTGGAGTACAACAAATGAGTCACACTTTTTGACCTCAAAGATAATGAAATGCCAATTGTATGATGAATTTTATTAGCTTTTAACAAACATGAAATCAACAAAAGTTAACAAGTAAGAAAAGCTATGAATATTTACTTACATATAATATGTGAAACAAACAACAAAACAATCCTTTCATGGCATCTGTATACACAATGTAATCTAAGATTTAACATGATTTACATACAGAGATCTGAAGCAGCCCATAATTATCTAAAATGATAACTGATTCATAAATAAAACGTCAGTCATCCTGTTATGTAATAAATAAAGGAAATAGACTTGTATGTTAAACAACAGAGTGACTATTACAAGAGAGTTCACAACAAATTGCACATTAATTGGTGAAAGAATTTCAAGAATCTTACAGATTTTACTTCATAAACTCCCATACTTTGATTTCAGTTATTTTGGGGATTTATTTTTAGGTCACCTGAGCCAATACATTTAATAAGTTACCTATTCCTGTCATCTTTGTTGCCCATCATGCGTTGTAAACTTTTAGACATTTTCAACTTCTTCTCAAAAAAAAAAATGGGCCAATGGGCCAATTTCATTTCGGTCTTGTTTGCCCCAACTGGAGCCCCTACTAGTCCTATCCCTTTTTAATTCACAAACATTGCGTGACAATGTTTGTGAATAAAAAAGGGATAGCACTAGTAGGGGCTCCAGTAGGGTGCAAACAAGACTGATACTGGAGGCAAACAAGACCGAAACCTTGTACATCTTTAAAAATCTTCTTCTCATGAACTGATAGTCAGATGACTTTCAAATCTGGGATACATGGCTGATCAAAGTTTGCGAATGATGATGAATTGAACAGAATTACAGTAACTAAAAATAACAATAATAAAACAACCCAAATTTGACATTTTTTCTGCACAGGTTTTATTTACATAAAGTTTATATATATTAGGATCTAACAAGTCTTCTTAGAGAAAATAAATCTTCATCCTCCATGCACATCGTAACTTAAAAAAAAAAACAATATAGAGAATTTTATTTAAGTAGATGGAAACATTTTATGTATATTTCTTTATCAAAAAAATAATTTTATCAAATACCGGAAAAGAGCACCGTTAAGTTTTTATGCATCTATACGTCATATACAGTCAAACCTGCTTTAGTGACCACCTGTGTATAAAGACCACCTAGTAATAAAGACCATTTTTTGCAATCCCCAATAGTACCATTTGTGTATAAATCAACCTCTATATAAAGACCACCTCCCTATAAAGACCGGTTTTCTTGTGTCCTTAATAGGGTCTTTATATGCAAGTTTCACTGTACATGTAGTGGAGAAAAAAGAATCTGTCTTGTTCAATGTACTCTGTGAAATAATGGAATGATAGACAAACGTGTAATAAAGACGATGTGAGTCTTGGAAACCCTTCTGTAGGGATACGGCTAATACAGCAAAACACCTATTATTAGAAACATTCAAAGTCAACGTTTCCATCTGTAATTAAATATGTTTTGAAATCCTTTCTGGGATATGACCCCCATCTTCAATAGATATGTGGTTTAGGTGACACATCAAAATGTTGAATTCACGATATATTGATTGTGATGTCATGTCTTTATGTGAGAAAACAACGTTGTTTTCACACAAACATGACGTCACAATTGATAACTTTTCTCATTTTACCCACAAACAAATGACATCACAATCAATCAAAACCTGCTACGAGGGTTGGTAACTCTGGATAATGAAAATACCTAATAAACAGGATAAAGTCTGTCTTAGAATTTCCATTTCTCATAGTTTATGACTGTATCATATTTACTATATACAGTAGAACTTTGATGAGTCAAATTTCTTCATGTTTTTGACAAAGTCCCAAATAATTTTAATTGATTTATTATCATTTTATAATTCAAACTTTTATGAGTCAAATTTCTCAATGTTTTGAATAAATTTTCAGGCCCATTTCTATCAAAACAATGAAATTTCCCACAAATAGTTCAAAGTCAAAATTAACATGTGCGAATTTGCCCCATGGTAATTTTTCTCCTTCTCATACACTCCATGTATTAAATTCAAGAAAATTAAAGTTAATATTAGCACAAATTATTAATTATAATGACCATGTATGTCTTATATGGAGTCCAAGCAGTCAAATATACCTTACTGAACCCATGAAACTAAAAACATAAGATTTTTGGTTACCATCCATGAGTCAAAGTTCCGATGTTTCAAACTTTTCTCAGTGGTTGCTTGAACTTCGACTCATCAAAGCTTTACTGTAGTTAAATGCACACACACACATATATATATACATGTATATATATCGGTATTCAAAATAAACGAGGAGTTTTCAAAACCAAAGATTCAGCAGGATTAGTTCAAATAATTCTTTTAATCATTTATTAATCAAAGTAAGCTTTGGACAAATAAACACTTAAACTATTTGTGCTCATGGAGTATATGACACCAATTGTCTACCATATCTTTGTTTGAATATGGTATACACATTTCCATGACAATATTGTGCTGTTGGCTTTCCAGTTTCATCCCAAAGAGACCATACATAAAACAGGCCCCTAGTTCATGTCATACACAAGGTATTTAAAGGTTGACTGTTTCTGTTCTGTCAGGCAAATGCATTTAGGCTCGCTGTTCTTACAAGCGAGATTTAAAAAACAGATGTCCTTTTCAAGAAATTTGCCAGTTTACTTGTGGAAGGGCAGCTGGTTTTTCCTGTCCTTTGAATGAGAGAGTAAAAACCAAGTTCCTGTGTCACAGTAGATGTCGGCACGTTAATGAACCCTCACTGCTAAATGGCTGTAAGTGCCAAGCATAGGCCAAAATATGAAGCCCTTTACCAGAATTTGTTGACATCTCTATATAAGTGAAATAATCTTGAGTTGTACGTTAAACAATACAACAACAACAACAACAATAACTAGTGGAAGGGGTGGGTGGTGTCTCCTGGGTACAGGGTACATGGGTTCTCTCCTCCACCATAAAAAACTGAAAAATTGTTAAGTTTGGTGAAAAACACCAATAAGACAAAGAAACAACAATGCACTGCAATGAATGACGGTGGAGCACAACAAATGAGTCACACTGGTTGACCTCAAAGATAATGAAATGCCAATTGTATGATGAATTTTATTAGCTTTTAACAAATATGAAATCAACAAAAGTCAACAAGTAAGAAAAACTATGAATATTTACTTACATATAATGTGAAACAAACAACAAACAATCCCTTCATGGCGACTGTATACACAATGTAATCTAAGATTTAACATGATTTACATACAGTGATCTGAATCAGCCCATACTTATCTAAAATGATAACTGATTCATAAAAAAACGTCAGTTTTCCTGTTATGTAATAAATAAAAGAAACAGACTTGTATGTTAAACCACAGAGTGACTATTACAAGAGAGTTCACAACAAATTGCACATTAATTGTGGAAAGAATTTCAAGAATCTTACTGTTTTTACTTCATAAACTCCCATACTCTGATTTCAGTTGTTTTGGGGATTTATTTTTAGGTCACCTGAGCCAATACATTCAATAAGTTTCCTATTCCTGTCATCTTTGTCACCCATCATGCATTGTTAACTTTTAGATATTTTCAACTTCTTCTCAAGAACCAATGGGCCAATTTCATGACAGGAACTATCCCCTGTGAGGCCACAATGTTTGTGAATTAAAAAGGGATAGGACTAGTAGGGGCTCCAGTAGGGGGCAAACAAGACCGAAACCTGGTATATCTTTAAAAATCTTCTTCTCATGAACTGATAGTCAGATGACTTTCAAATCTGGGATACATGGCTGATCAAAGTTTGCGAATGATGATGAATTGAACAGAATTACATTAACTAAAAATAATAATAATAAAACAACCCAAATTTGACATTTTTTTTCTGCATGGGTTTTATTTACGTAAAGTTTATATATATTAGGATCTAACAAATCTTCTTAGACAATATAAATCTTCATCCTCCATGCACATCTTAACTTAAAAAAAAAACAATATAAAGAATTTTATTTAAGTAGATGGAAACATTTTATGTATATTTCTTTATCAAAAAAATAATTTTATCAAATACCGCGAAAGAGCACCGTTAAGTTTTTATGCATCTATACGTCATATACAGTCAAACCTGCTTTAGCGACCACCTGTGTATAAAGACTACCTAGTAATAAAGACCATTTTTTGCAATCCCCAATAGTACCATTTGTGTATAAATCAACCTCTATATAAAGACCACCTCCCTATAAAGACCGGTTTTCTTGTGTCCTTAAGAGGGTCTTTATATGCAAGTTTCACTGTACATGTAGTGGAGAAAAAAGAATCTGTCTTGTTCAATGTACTCAGTGAAAAAATGAAATGATAGACAAACGTGTAATAAAGACAATGTGAGTATGGGAAACTCTTCTGTAGTGATACGGCTAATACAGCAAAACACCTATTATTAGAAACATTCAAAGTCACAGTTTCCATCTGTAATTAAATATGTTTTGAAATCCATTTTGGGATATGACCCCCATCTTCAATAGATATGTGGTTTAGATGACACATCAAAATGTTGAATTCACGATGAAATCATGACAGGTGCTCTTATTATATGTCAGTGGCCTTATGAGACTGTTTTACTGTTATGGTATAAATTCTTTTTACATGCCCATCATAGACAGAAGTAATACGGTACAGGGTTGTTCAAATGTATGTCCTTAACTTGTAATGAACAGACCAAACTTGCAGAAAGACACCAATGCCATCTCCTCAAAACAATTTTTTTAAAAACCAGTGTATTGTTTCACAGGTAGGAAATCTTGTGTGCCATTTTCATATTTTGGAACATTTATTTTTGGGAGGAATTATTAAAAAATTGGGAGAAACAAAGGGTTTTTTTTTAAAGAATGATCAGAAGGTCGAGAAATAGGGCTAAATTTGGGAGACTCCCGTGGAAATCAGGAGAGCTGGCAAGTATGCCATTGTTTTTTTGGGGGTCAGAAGACAAAGGTCATGAGCTAACTTCAAGGTCAAGATAGCTAAGCAACATTGAAGAAAAACACTTGTAGGCAAGGTACAGACCACACTGTTACAACTGGGATTCTCAAAATTTGTACACATACTCTTCATGTGGAGAGGTTTTAAGGGCAAAAGTCAAGGACATGACCTCATTTAGGATGAAATAAGTTATAGACAAGGTACAGACCATTGCACCTAGGATTCTTAATCTTGGTACACATACTCATTAAGGTGCAAGGAAAATGCCTGTTGTTTTTTCATTGTCAAAGTCAAGGTCGAAAGTTAACTTTACAGGGGGAAAACTTGTACACAGGTGAAAACTAAACTGTTCTACCTGGTATTCTAAAGATTAAAATAAGAGTGTGCAGGTGTTTAATTAGATGGATTGTAAATTTTGTTTTTCTCTCCCTTGAACCAATTGTGTTTTATTCAAATTTGCCAATTAGACAAAGATATCCTATAATATGTACATATGTTTAATTTTATCAAAACCTAATCAATGTGTTTTAAATTCATGTATCCATTAAAACCATGAATACCGTACATGTATTGCAAATATCAAAACCACTACTTATCTCCCTCCGCCCCCAGTAAAGTATTCCTTGTGGTAAGAGGAAGCTAGATGCGTTTAGTTTTTATATGCCTGTTGTAGAGAGATCTACTATGTTACGGACATGTGCATTCAGATGTCGCTGTTAAAAATAATCCTGATGAGACTACAGTCAAACTTGCATTAATGGACAACTCTCTATAAAGGGCACATGCCTACAAAAGCCATTCAGATATAACCTTTCTTATTTCTTTTATAATGTTTAAACCTCTTTATAAAGGCCACCTGTCTATAACGGTTATGTTTGCCTGTTCCTTTGAGTGACCTTTATAGAAGAGTTTGACCATATTTTGAACATAGGTGTTGCTCTTGTTGGAGGAGCAATAGTACAGCCAGTATGAATGACAAATTGTTTACCACTGATCTGATTTAAAACATGTACATTTGTAATTGCTGCATGTGATATCAGCTATATGATGATTTTATGATACAAAGAAATAAAAATTTTTGTATGAATCACACTTTGTATATATTACGGTAACTAATATACACCTGTAAATGTTACTTATCTTACCTTTCGCAAACCACAGGTATCTTAATACCTGTACATATAAAAAACAATAAAATGAATTTGAAATTTGAATGTTATTTTATGCCACACTCCACAATTTTTCATTCTTATTGTGGTGGCCATTTTTTAATGGTGGAGGACAGAACCTGGTTACAATGTACCTGGGAAGAGACCACCGGCCTTCCGCAAGTAAACAGGCAAACTTTCTCATAAAAATCAGCTTAGGTTCCAACGGAACTCAAACTTGTGCTGACAGGAAGTGAGAGACTTCATGATTTAAAGCACAACGATCTAACTACTCGCCCATGAAGGCCCCAAAACAATAAAACACACACCTGTGATTAAAATGTTGTTTACTAATACCTGTCCACAAATGTAAACAAGTATCTAAAACACACCTGTATGAAAAAAAAATCTTTAAGTAACATTTAAAGATATTATTTTGTGTTTAAACAGCATTAATCTTTATTGAATTAATTTTTGTCTTCAACAATTTCATTCGTCCTTTTGGACAAGAGAGAAGTAACATCTACTTGTCCAAACCAAAACTGGACTTGTCCTAGACATCCGGACAAACCTTAATGTAGAACCCTGTAACAATGACTTTAATTCGCAAAAATTGTATTTACATTAACAAGTTCAGTGAAATCAACAGGTATCTATACTAAGATGACTTTAATAAGCATGTACCTGTATAAACATGTACTGCTCCTGCATTGGCTTGATTTAACCCTTTCACCCCTGAATATCTAAGTGGTATGCTCTTTTTATTGTTTAACACCAGTCTACTATGGTCTGTAGAGTTGAAAGGGCTAATGAGCGGCGTGACTACTTAAAGCCCTTGCCACGCCTCAATGTAAGGCAGGGAGAGAGATGTTCAAGTCTTTGCTTGAGTGGTGAAAATTTCCAATGGCTTTTAAAGTGCCACTACACTTGTACAACTTGATGAAGGTAATCAAACTGCACATCCTAGATCACTTACCCTCCATCTAGACATAGAGCCGTGCCGACAGGAGATGAAATCTCACCTCTGAAAATCTGGCATGACCTAATCTGTCCTATAAACATGTAAATAATAAAAACGGGTACAATATCATCAATCATCTATAATACTACAATATATTGTAAATAAAATATTAGTAATAAACAATTTATCAAATATCTATTATAAACCAACGTGAACAAGGTAATAAAAGTGTTCTTTTTTTTCATTTCAATCTTTACACCATTTCATGAATTTGTTCATATTTCACAGTACAATTTGTTGAATTAATATTACTTATAACAATAGCACTCCAAAGTCCTGAACAGGAGATTGTATGCAGTATCTAAACTTGCAGATTTGTAACAATGCCTACACAAAAACAATTACTATAAACACCTTTAATTTTGTTGCCGTAAAATGTTCATGATTTTAAGTTACCCAATAAAATCATTCACCTGAGCATGCAGGTCCATGTCCTGCAACTTTTTTTTTCATTGCATAGGAATAACTTTTGCAAACCCTCTGTACCTAATATGCTACACTGTATAATAATGTACATAGTATTTAAATACGGTTTTACTGTATTTTCACATGTATGCGAAATGATGTTCATCTTTTGAATACAGATGGGCTACTAACACAACCAAATTCTCTGCTTATATTTATTTGCACCAAACAGCCAAGTTATACAACTATTATAACCCTACACATAGACATTAACAAGAGCAGAAAAAGAGAAACTCATAATTCTGCTAAATGGGGCAGAATTAGATGACTTTTTAATACAGACAACTATTGCTGTACAACCTTTAGTTTTTGGTGTGAAAAATTAGTGTATCAATTGATTAGCTGCCGTAAAAAAGAGAGCACCTTGATCTGAATATAAAATGGATTTGCATGTATCTCGTCATTTCAATTGATTCAGAATAAACATTTAAACAACATCTACAACAAAGCCAACAGAACTATTGTATTACTAAATCACATACAGTGGAACTTGTCTTAAGAGAATGCCCTTTCTGTCACTGAAATGTGGTTTCTCAAGACAGGTGGTAGCTCAAAAAAAAAGGTTTTATGTAAAGGCTTATTTAACCAAGTGGTTTTCAGCATGTGGTCTCAAAAAAGAAATGGTCTTTCATGAGAGTTGTCTCACAAGACAGGTTCCACTGTATCTTAACATCACCGTAACAACTGTACAGAAAAAATGTTTATAAAGCAGCAGTCGGACCCCCAGTGGAACCCCACCATCAGAATGAAATACTGTATACCTGGAAATTTTCGCACCCGTTTATTTTCGCCCTTTTAAGACAGAAAACATATTCATCATATCATCCCATCTCAAATTCGCCCTTAATCATCTTAGTATCATGGATGCCATAATGGGTCATGCTTCAATTATAAAGCTTGAAAAGTTTGCCTTCATTTTAAATCGGCTCGCTTATCTAGGGGCGAAAATTAAACAGAAATGAAAATTTCAAAGTGTAGACGATATGTTGCATCATTTGGAATGGAAATCATTGGAGAGAAAAAGGAAAGAGGCTCATCTTACAAAAGAGTGCGAGAAGTTTGTCATCAGTAAGGAAGGACATTTCATTAGACTAAGATACATGACGAGAAATAAAAATTGCACTGTCATATGTCATTGTGTCTCTGTTTACATCAGATTATTCAGAGGGGTCCTTAAAATCGCTGAAAACCCATGAAAGTGGGAAACCAGAAAAGTTACCTTGTACCATCAGCAAAGGGTGACTATCAAAACAGTCGTTCTTCCCGCGGGTCACCAAGGACTGGAATGCTCTCCCTCTGTATCAGCACTTGAGACCTTGAAAGCCTCAATGGTCAAACATCAAAATTAGATTTGCATTTTTATCCTGTATATAGCCTTACACATTTTACATGCACACGTGATATTATGGCCAAATAATTAACATTAATTGATGGTGGCCATTATCAGGCAAATACAGAGGCAATTTCTACTCTATACTATTAACCAATAAACTTTCCAATAAAATATACATGTAAATAATGGTACAGTCTCAAATGAGACAAGTCCACTTTCTCCTGAGAGTTGAATGGCAATTTTACGCAAGCGAACACATGTCTTCCTGTACAAATTTAATTTCACTATCCAACAGAAATCGTATGACAGCTTTGGCTAGGTAACTCGTTGTACCATGTTTTACATTTGGAGGTGTATTAAAGAACTTCCTCATATCATCCTGTTTTTCATGACCCTCCATTTTATTCAAATATTTCTGGAACTCTTCAAAAGCGTCCTGAATAATCTAAAGAACAAAATACAAAATATTAAGAACATGGCAAATTCAAAGAATCAACAGCCCCCCCCCCCACCCCCCTGAGCATATTACCAAGATATATAAATCAACAAAATTATGCATGTATATATTGGCACAGAATATGTTGAGGAAATGAGGGAGATATAGCCCCTGAGTAAGTACAAATGAAAGACAGACAAAACACAAAATATATCACCCAGGAACCCATTGGGGACTAATGAATGATTTGAAAATATTGAATAATTTTGTAAGGTCAACATTGTACCGGTATTACATCTTAAACTTCCAATCAGTATTACTGTAAATCCGGTTTACTGGCTGCTTTACACCCCCCTTTTTCCACTTTATATACAGAGAGAAATCACCAGCACTGGGTGAACTGCCACAAATTTTGTCCTGTACTATGGACTGATGTCAATGATGTGAGGGTTGTTTAACACACCAGATGACCTGTTCCAAATCAAATCCAAAACTCTGCGACTTTCAGTTCTTATGCTATGTGCTTGGCCATGGAACAGTCACTACAAATATTTGTCCTCAGTGTTAACTTTTCACAGGGAATTTAACAGAGGCCCTCACTACTTGTCAAATCCTTTAACTAACTGACCCATCAGAGGCAATACCCTCATATGCTAGCGTAACCTGCAAAGTATCATCTCATAACATGCTGCATGTGTTTATGTTTTAAGATGAGTATTGCTAGATTCTAGCATGGAGTATGTTGAAAACAAACAGAAGGACTCAAAACAATATGCCCCCCCCTACAATTTTCATTCTTGCTGACATAAAAAGAATAACTCGTAGTGATATCACATTTATTAAATATATGATGAAGGTAAGGCACTGCAGATGACAAGCAACAAAATTACCTTATCCATGCTAACAGCTTGGTCAAATTTTACCTCCGGATTTCTTTGCAACATGGTGGACACGACCATAAATGTCTGAAATAAAAAGAGAGAAAAATAAGTCATATCAACTTTAAGTTGAAATTCCGCGTTTAAATATGGAATAAATTTAATGTAATGTTTTGTATCTTAAAGACAGTCAACCTCATACACTGTTAGAATATTACATAATTCATGAACTAAAATAATTTTGAGAAAAATTGCAGCTTAGGTAATACTATACATCTATACAACTCTTACCTCTACCATTATCTGTCTGTAAGCAGGATCTGATATTTTGCTCAACATCTGCTCAACCAATAGTGAGAAGTTCAGCTCATACATTGTCATGTCAGACATCGTAGGTTGCTGTCAAACACAATGTCTTAATGATAAAAAAGTGTATCATTTGCATATCATAAATTTGTGTCAATAAACTACATGATATGATCTATGGTATTTTACATAACAGACAATCACAAAACAGTGGGTCAATGACAGTTTGAATGTGGGTCAAAGACAGTTTGAATGCGGGTCAATGAGTTGGACAATAAGTCAATGACAATCTGACAGTGGGTCAATGACAGTATGAAAGTAAGTCAATGACAGTTTGACAGTGGGTCAATGAGTATGACAGTGAGTCAATGACAGTTTGACTGTGGGTCAATGACAGTTTGAAAGTGGGTCAATGACAGTTTGACAGTGAGTCAATACTATGAAAATAATAACAAGAATTACCTGTGGCAGTAGATAGCCAGCCACTTTGATGCCACCTGGTGTCTTTTCTAATATTTCCCAAACACGATCATAAAATCCTTTTGGTACCCTGCTAAGAGCGCCATCTAATTGTCTCTTCTGCATTGGTGTGCGCAGATCGGCCTCACATATATTACGAGTGAGAACTGACAACAACATATTTTTTATGTCACTGGGCGATAGACTCTGAATGCTAAATCCTGTTCCTTCATCTTGTTCTAATTCAATCTGCATGGCTCTAACAAACCATCTGCAACAAGAAAATATCCTTAAAACTGAAAATTATGCAGATTTTCAAAGTCCCTTAACTCTACTTTTTATTTAACTCATTCACCCCTAAAGACACATTTGAACAGATCTAAGTCATTGATTTACAGAAGAGTCCATTATTTTTCAGGGACTGATGAGTTAATATAAAGCAGCATTGCAAATCTGATTAATTTTTTAGACAAGAATCTCAAATATTTACATACCGACTGCAATTCCTTTCATTGCAAGTATATACAACGATGTATTGGATTTGTCAGTATTTGCAGTCATGTGACCTGAGTGTTAACCACTTTACATTTTGGCGTAGCAATGCATGAATGAATCAATAAAGAATAGAATATCACATATTTACTTCTTATTTATTTAATCTTAAAAGCCATACATTACCACAAAACAAAAACAAAAATCGCAGAAAGAAATTGGAAACACAAGACTAAATTTACATCTGTAGCACACTGTACAGCATACAGGCCCATATCGCGATATATCTAGGTCATGTTATGATGTTATGACCAGAACCACAGACCACAAAAATGAAAGTTCGCTTCTTAGTTACAACAGAAAAAAAAAGAGTTAGGCCTAGTGCAACTCTGTCAAGCATCTCTGATAAACAGGTCAATTTGTTTGCCTTCACCGGATATTGCTATCAGAAACAATTTGTCACTCGCATCGTGTGAAATCAGGCCGTGTGAAATACTTACGTTAGTTACGTACGAATCAGTCATTATGGTTCCCAGCCAATTAGTTAAAAATTTCAAATAAAATGACTACTTTCAGTTGTCATGAATGAATATTAGCTGTCTCCCTTCTCGTAAGTCACACTCAACTTTCTATGGTATATCCCATTAATAATATATCAGAATTCAAACACAAATTTGTTGAAAAGATATTATACAGCATAGCCATCGGCGCTGCCATTTGCATTTTCAATTCTCTTCTGATACATTAAACCTTCCGGTACCAAGCAGACGAATATTTTAAAATAACTTCAAAACAAATCTGACACTTATTAAAAATTTTCCGTATCACTAGTTTCTTTCAAAATGATATGAAAATAAGAAAATAAACCTTAATTCCATTTACGGTAGTATTTCCGGACAGAAAAGGGGAACTACTTCTCATCTCACACAGCTCTTTAGCTGTTACATCATATGAAAAACTCCCACCGCAAAGCCAATTACATAGAATGAATTTCATAACCAGCTGACTACAGATTCACAAAAAATGGTAATACAGTAGAACTTTGATGAGTCGAAGTTCAAGGGACTACCCGAAAAAGTTGGAAACATTGGGACTTTGACTCATGGATGGTAACTGAGAACCATACGTTTTTAGTTTCATAGGTTCTATAAGGTGTATATGACCGCTTCGAAACCATTAAAGACATATACTGTCATTATGATAAATAATTAGCGCTAAAGTTAACTAAATTTTTGTGAAATTAAAACATTGAGTGTTTATGAGAAGGAGAAAAATTATTATGGGGCGATTTCGTACACATGCAAATTTTGACTTCAAATAATATGTAGAAATTTTCATTGTTTTTATAGAAATGGGCCCAAAATTTATTCAAAACATCAAAAAATTTGACTCAATAAAAATTCTAATTATAAAATGTTTATAAGTAGCATTAAATAACAAAATTATTCGGGACTTTGTGAATAGTTCAAAACATCGAGAAATTCGACTCACTGAAGTTCGACTCATCGAAGTTCTACTGTATATATAAATATAAGGATTGTTTTTCATTTTTTGGAAAGCATTGAGTATAAATGCAATGGATTATGGAAAAAAATTCAATGTGCAGCACAAATTTACAATTACAATCCTTATATCATGTGATTTATACTAAAATTTTATAAACAGACAGAACAAAAAAGAATATGCCCATGCATCCACACCAATCCTATCTTAGATCTTAGAAGCATAAAAAGAATATTATAAAAGATTAAATGTCATAGCATAAAAAGAATATTATAAAAGGTTAAATATCACAACATAAAAAGAATATTATAAAAGGTTAAATATCATAGCATATAAAAATATTATAGAAGGTTAAATATCATAGTACAAAAAGACAATGATTATTAAATGTTACATACCCTATTCTGATCTTGAGAATTCCTTCAAACAGACTTGGCGAAGTCCCGATAAGTTTGCCTATTCCCAGTATTAGTTCCTGTTGTAGTACGGCCTGCTGTATGTCGTACGGCATACACTTACTATACAGGACATTTCGCAGGTCATTTGGACTAATCGGCTTGTCCAGTACCTCCTCCTCATGGCCAAACACACCGACAGTAACCTGTACAAATGGACGTTTTCTTGTATAAATATTTTGACAAATCGCAAATAATAACAAGCAGATATTGACTTTACAATCATACATACAAAATTTGAAACTTATCTGATCATCGGTTCATGAGAAGAAGATTTTTAAAGATGTACCAACTTTTGGTCCTTTTTGGGCCCTTTTAGGCCCCTTTTAGGGCCCCTATTGGTCCTACCCCTTTTTCATTCGCAAACTTTATGCGGCATCACGTGGGAATGCTATATGCCAAGTTTGGTTATAATTGGTCCACTGGTTCTTGAGAAGAAGATGTTTAAATGCAAAAGTTAACAGATAGACAACGGCGGACGACGACGATGGACCTTTGGCTTATAGCAATAGCTCACTTGGCCCTTTGGGCAAGATGAGCTAATAATAATACCTTGGAATTTTCGTTCATCCCTATATCATGCAGATGGTGATTTTGTTGGTTTTTTCTCGAAACTGACCCCACGCATTTTGGGGGATGAAAATATGCATCTTAATTTTTAAAATTGTGAAATTTCCAATAATGAATTTATTGTACTAAAACTTGAATTTGAAGTTAATATAACTGATATATTCCGACCGAATGAAAACTAAATAATTCCAATAAAATTCAATGTCCTCCAAAGGGAAGTATTGTTATGTGAAAAAACAGTAAAACAGACAATATTCACAGATTTTCAGCCCCTTGGCCTTAATCAAGTGCAAGACTACAATATCTATATTAGTTACATAGTACCAAGACTGCATAATTAACAGTTTCATTGTTGTCTTTCACTTGATAAAGGCCAACAGGCTGAAAATTTGTGAATATTGAGTGTTTTACTGGGTTTTTTTTCAGAAAACTGAATACATGGTTGAGTCTCATAAGTCTAAATCTCAAATGTGTTTTCATGATGTAAAAAAATAACATTTTGAATTTTCACATACAATGTACTTTTACTACAGAGACTATCACCAATTGGCAAAATTGTACATCTCATTTGGGATAATTTTAAGCCATACTTTTTTCACAAATTTGGAAACTTTTAGAGATAATTTAAGACAAACAACATCACTGTCAGATGTGTTTGTGGAACTTGAATAATATGGCAGATATTTGGACTTTGATATTGCAACTCATTCACCCCTAAAGACACACTTGGACTGGTCTAAGTCATCTATTTCAGGGGTTGATGAGTTAAGAATGAAATTTGCCTATTGACACCCTCGAATGAGTCAAGAAGCCTCTCTCTGGGGACAATGTTGTTATACCAGGCATAATTGGGTCCCCCCTCTTAGTTTTACAGATTTGTAAACCAGAATTCTTGGTCTTGATTTACGATAGAGGCATAAAAACTGTATACCTGGAAATTTTTGCTCCCGTTTATTTGTGAAAATTCCCAGATATATGGTACATGTGTATATAGCAGAATCTCCGTGAACTATGCAACCAATTTCTTGAAAGTACAATTAAATGTATAATTTATAAAAAAAAAAATTTTTCTTTCTGATTTGTGTATCTAGATACACAGAAGAAGACAAACAGTTACATACAGGCTATTTACCTTTAGGGTATAATCTTTGAATTATATATTCTTAAGGTGTTAATCAGATTACGGTAATATTGCATTTATTACAGGTATTGGGGTATATCTAATAATTACCGCTATTAACAACACCTCTACAGCTGTTACAAGATATTACCTAAGGCTAAGATTTATATATATATATATATATATATATATATATATATATATACATATTTATTTATATATATATATATATATATATATATATATATATACACATGTATATAGACTTTATATACCGCTACAGTTATCTCGGCTCATTCAATATGTTACAATGAAAGTGTTAAGTTTATATAGACCTCTTGACTGAGATATATCCAATTGGTTAAAAGATTTGTGACCTTGACAAAGTGAAATTATTTAATCTGTGTTAACATTAAGTAAAAAATATGTGTGTAAGTGCTTGATGATATAACCTTACATCTAAAGCTATTACTAAAGCTAGTCAAGTGGACAACCTACAATTTTATCTAACATAATTAAATAGCGTACAAATCTGTATATATCTTCCCTGTACGGGATTCCTCAAACATTACAAATCTACCGGTGTATATATTTACCCCATATAGGAACATAACAAATCTACCAGTATATATATATATATCTATCCTGTACAGGAACATTACATTATAAATCTAGCAGTATATATATCTACACTGTATGGGAACATTACAAATCTACCACTATATACATATCAACCCTATATGGGAACATTACAAATCTACCAGTATATATATATATATCTGTCCTGTATGGAAACATAACAAATCTATCTGTATATATCTTCCCTGTATAAGAACATTATAAATCTACCAGTATATATATATCTGCCCTGTACGGGAACATAACAAATCTATCTGTATATATCTTCCCTGTATAAGAACATTATAAATCTACCAGTATATATATATCTGCCCTGTACGGGAACATAACAAATCTATCTGTATATATCTTCCCTGTATAAGAACATTATAAATCTACCAGTATATATATATCCGCCCTGTACGGGAACATAACAAATCTATCAGTATATATCTTCCCTGTATAAGAACATTACAAATCTACCAGTATATATATATCTGCCCTGTACGGGAACATAACAAATCTATCCGTATATATCTTCCCTGTATAAGAACATTACAAATCTACCAGTATATATATATCTGCCCTGTATGGGAATATTACAAATCTACCAGTATATATCTTCCCTGTATAAGAACATTATAAATCTACCAGTATATATATATCTGCCCTGTATGGGAATATTACAAATCTACCAGTATATATCTTCCCTGTATAAGAACATAACAAATCTACCAGTATATATATATCTGCCCTGTATGGGAATATTACAAATCTACCAGTATACATCTTCCCTGTATAAGAACATTACAAATCTACCAGTATATATATATCTGCCCTGTATGGGAATATTACAAATCTACCAGTATATATCTTCCCTGTATAAGAACATTACAAATCTACCAGTATATATATATATCTGCCCTGTACGGGAACATAACAAATCTACCAGTATATATCTTCCCTGTATAAGAACATTACAAATCTACATATCACTGTTCTGTACTGGTAAGTTACAAATCACTAAAGTACATATGAAGTCAGTTTTATTGTGAGTTTTATATATAGTCATACCCAATTATACTGAACCCTGTTAAATTGGAATCTTGCTTTACTTGAAATGATTTTGATTTCCTGACCAAATTTCTTTATAACCATCACAACCTGGTTATTTTGAAACCCTTGTTTATTTGACATTTCATTCTGATTCAATTTCAATACATGTATATCCAGTTTCCACCGTATATTGTCATGTCTGGTAATTAGACACATCCTGTAAATATATGCTTGTCATAACTCATCGTTGTAAAACCATGATCTGGAATCGCTATGCCCTTTCCTACCTGTGGTTTCACGTGACAGAAATCTCTCATGGTTAATTACATGAAATATTTATAAGAAGTAGGTGTGTCCAATTTATCCAATCACAGTAGTTGTAATCGGCAACAGACATTATTGCCTAGTCTATTGATTTAATACAGTTCAAAATTTGTTCAAAAGCCTCGATCTGATTAGTTGAGGAATGTGAGCAACATTTGGCTGAGACTTCATGAATAATGAAAATATGCAAAAGAGATTTTGATTATATTAAACAACAGGTAGGAAAGAGCATATGAAATTCTGGAAGTGGTTTTACAACAATGGCCATAACTGTCAACAACCGAAATGTGTGTTTCACATCTATAAACAAACTGCAAGGTGTTTTAAACACATTGCTTGTTGGACTTGTATAATACTTTATTGTAGAGCTAAATGAAATCAAACATTCTTATAACAATTAGATAACTACCCTAACTTTATCCTTTAATTTATCAAACACCCTGAAAACCAATGGACTCTTCCGTAAATCAATGACTTAGGCCAAACCAAATGTGTCTTTAGGGGTGAATGTATTAAGTGCATCTAAAAGGCAGACTTATTAAAGAAAATAAGACCTAACCATTAAGCAACAAATAACTAATTTGCCCCTGGTTACAGAAATTTAAATATTACAATGAAATGAACATTTCAGGGTAAACAAGCAGTCAATCAATGTATGTCCCCTACCTATGAAACCATTATAGGGTGAATGGGGAGAAATCACAAAACTTAGAAAAACATTAACTTAACTCATTCACTGCTAAAGACTCATTTGGACTGATCTAAGTACATTGTAATTGATTTACAGAAGAGTCCATTGTTTTTTGGGGATGATGATTTTATGGTTGGACTGATGGACAGATAGACACCATTGAGATATATGTGGTTACATGATCTAGGAGAGAGAAATGCACTTAATGTTTAGATATAGCAGACATGTTAATTCTACCGATTTCAGCAGTAGTCTACCGCTTTTTAGACAGATCTTCCGCCTACCGGTTTTATGTCAAAAACTTCCAATTTCTTTACATTTCTACCAATTAACCAAAGCACAGTAATTTTTAAGTTTATTTCACACCTGTGCATTGTTTTGACAATACCCTGGCCCCCTGCAATATATACAGACTAACTGTTTAATAAGTACTACTCGTCATGCCTAATTAACGTTACCTGCAATTAATACTATCTCTTGTGAGACCCCAATCATCATCCATGGACGAAAATTAATTCCTGATAATCATTTAATTAAATTCAAATCTTGGTAAACTTCTCCACGTGTTGATATGTTAATCGAAGAACAGATGATATGAGGCCGCTTGTATCACAAAATGACACTTACGATTGCATCTCATATTATCAAAAAATAATGTTCCACACCCCAATTATGCTTAAAAAATACAAACAAATACTAATAAAAGTTATGATTTAACCCCAAATGAAAGAGATAATGAGTATTACATGGTTTGACATGTACATGCATATGCAACTCACAACAATTAATTGCTGCTTATAACATTGACAAAAAATAGTTTATCAATGATAGATTCTAAATTGGTCTTGAAAATATTTAATGCTATGGATCAAAGCAACGTACATAAATTTTGATGCAACTGAACATTTGGCACAGTTTTGCTTAGTTCAGAAAATGTTTTTGGTAAGTTACTAATCTGTCTATATTTATGCACTTGTCATGTCTATTTAACCAAACTTTACATTTTTTTTTTACTTTTTTAATATGATTACTGATTAATTTGAAAAATGCATAACACACAAGAAAAAATCATATAAGGACCCATTACCTGTAGTAATAATAATGATAATAACTAAATAAATAAGATGTAAAAAATAAATTTCTTTTTAGGATTTTTAATTTTGGCTAAAGAAAATTGAAGTTTGCAAATACATGTAATTTGAACAATACATTTTCAGGGCTAACACTGTTTGACCATAATACTTTTGATAAAATAAAGTCACCGAAATGCTGACAAAAATGCTGTGCACAATGCTATCGTTTTGGAGGTGGGAATCTACCTCTTTTTGGTCATCAGAGGTTAACATGTCTAGGTATAGGACAGTGGCAAAAGTGAGATACATGTAATTATATGATATAGGGGAGAGAAGGCACTAAATGTTATTAGGACAGTGGCAACTTAAAGATACATGTGATTATATGATATAGGGGAAAGAAGGAGCTAAATGTTATTAGGACAGTGGCAACAGCGAGATACATATAATTATATGATATAGGGGAGAGAAGGCGCTAAATGTTATTAGGACAGTGGCAACTTAAAGATACATGTAATTATATGATATAGGGGAGAGAAGGCACTAAATGTTATTAGGACAGTGGCAACTTAAAGATACATGTGATTATATGATATAAGGGAGAGAAGGCACTAAATGTTATTAGGACAGTGGCAACTTAGAGATACATGTGATTATATGATATAGGGGAAAGAAGGCACTAAATGTTATTAGGACAGTAAAAACTTAGAGATACATATAATTATATGATATAGTGGAGAGAAGGCACTAAATGTTATTAGGACAGTGGCAACTTAGAGATACATATAATTATATGATATAGTGGAGAGAAGGCACTAAATGTTATTAGGACAGTGGCAACTTAGAGATACATATAATTATATGATAAAGGGGAGAGAAGACACTAAATGTTATGTGATAATTATATGATACAGGGGAGAAAAGGCATAAAATGTTATTAGGACAGTAGCAACTTAGAGATACATACAATTATTAGAGAAAAATATAATTATATGATCTAGGGTAGAGCAGGCACTTAATATTAAGATTTAGGACAGTGGCAACTGTGAAATACATGTGTTATATGATTTATGTAAATCATAGTATTAATACTCCTTAAATAATGCAAAATTTTGTGGCTGGTAAACTCATTTATTATACATTATGTATGTGCTCGTGAAATGACCTAGATATTGAAGTAATTTGCAATAATTATTTTAGATTTGCGATAACATCTTTTCTATTCCTCTTTCTCCCAGAATCCATGAGAGTATGTTTTCTACCACATGCTGATGTTTCCATTTTCCCTTTTGTAAACAAATGAAGTTTGTACAGTGAGTAATCCCACAATAGGGTTAGAAGAGGTCATATGAATATAGGTCGGTCTTTACAAATTGTACAATCAATCTTTGTCTACCACACAGCAATCATTTTGACCATAAAACATTAAACATCTTTTAAATGCCACAGAAAAGAAGTCAGAAATTGTTTTATTTATTATACAACATTCTGTTTTTTAGTTTACAAATCATTATTTTTATATAAAACTTTACTTTTGTAAAAATCATACCAACTATCTATCTAAGTACACACACAAAAGAAAAACCTGGATCAGAAAAGGTGACTTGATTGTTTTAGCTTAGGTAAACTAAAAATAAATACAGTCAAACTTGCATTAAAGGCCACCTCTGTATAAAGGGCACCTGACTATTGAAGTCATTCAAACATAACTTTTGTTAACTTTTTCATAATGAATAAACCTCTTTTTTAAAGGTCACCTGTCTATAAAACAACTATGTGGCCTTTATAGACAAGTTTGACTATATATGTATAAACATTCTTATGGAAGAAAAAACTTACATGTTTGCCTCTAACTAAAATTGTTGTTATTGATGGGGCCAGGCTGTCCACCAATTTACCTAGAAGAGCTGACTGCAACCGGACAACTGACCAGTGTTTGTACAAACTTGCAGTGTGTATCAACTTCTCCATCCTACTGGTGATTAAGTCTTGACCGATACGGTAATGATATCCCTCTCTTTGAAATAGCACCTTTAGAATCTGGCTCTGCGCCCAGAGACCCTCGGTAAACTTCAGCATCTGTACAAGGTCCCAGGTTGAGGTGTGAATTAAATCCTACAAAATAAATTTTCATTATTACAAATACGGTTCCTGCTACAATCGTAAAAATCGAAGTAATGAAAGCCAGACTTACAAATACGCAAGTAATAATATTGCCTATTTTCATTCTGACAGTAAAACGGAGGCTACCCTATCTCTTTGGTGTTCTGTCTAGCGCTCTCTGGCTCTTCATATGCAGAAAGATACAAACTGGCTCTTCATATGCAGAAAGATACAAACTGGCTCTTCATATGCAGAAAGATACAAACTGTTTCCCATTTACTAAGATTTATGATAAGACAATCTATAAATGATCTAGATAATGTTGAAACAATTGTATGAACCACATTGGAAAATTTCAATACATTTTTTGACATAACATACACACACTTTATCATATTGTGCAAGCAGTTTCATTCTCACTGGGAATGTGAAAACTACGTTATCTTTAGAGTGCTCTATCTAGCCTGGCATATTGTATTCAGAATGATACAAATTTTTTAACATTTACTAGAATTCATTAATCACAAAAATTCTGCTTTATAAATAATTTATTTTAATGTTGAAACCACTGTGAAAGCAAGTGAAAAGATCAAAATATTTCCAATTCTTCTTTATGACATAATACAGTATGTGTATCTAAATTAGCACACCTACATTTTAGCGGTCTTAGGAAGTATATAATTATCAGTGCAATCTTGAATTCGCGCAATTAATTTCACTAGCTTTGTCGTGTATACAGAATGGCAGGTTGAAGAAAGTTTAGCGCTCTCCTTGAATTAGCGCAATGACTAGAGCATGAAAGGTGCTAATATTAGAATACCGCTAAAATAAGTAGACACACAGTATACATGCATTGTATCATATCCATGCACACAGTTTAATTCTGACTGTAACGCTGAGACCAATTATGTGCCAAAACTTGATTGTGCACAACTCGATGATAACTATAGCCCGGCTTAAAGTGAAAACATGATACTGTGAAGAAAATGATGGAGACATAACTTGAGGACCAGAGGAAGTGTTTAAGTTATTTTAAACAGGGTGGACACATCATTCTGTCGGAGACAAGGTCACTTACAGGTTCATGAAGCTCTTGAGATTCATTCTTCAGTTCTGGGAGTTTTGGAATTTCCGTCAAACTTTTAAAGCTGGCACCAACTGTCTTCTGCTCAAATGGGAAAAAGACCTCTGATGGATCAGAGAGAACATCTAGAAAATCCAGGTGTTCCACACACGCAGAAGATATCAGAGACTGAAAAAGAAAATCACAGATTAAACGACCTTCCTGTGTCAATGATTACAGAGATGGAGGTTCAGAATTCTTCTTTTTATAGATATACGGAATACAAAAAAACAAAGTTGCTCTTTTGCAGATTGCCAGATAGAAACATCTAAATATAATTTGCGAGTAAATGCATGATTTTGGGGGTAACTCCTTGATGAGTAAAATGTAACAACATTCACTTTCATGTCAAATAACACAGGCAACCAAACAAAACAATATCGGCTATTTTCCATCAATACATAGACCAGTATTTGAACCTCCAAATGAAGCTACGATTTTGATGGCATAAATTTAAAATGGAGTATTTGATTTTATATCCTTCTTGAGGTATTTGATTTCTATATCCTTCCAAAGGTATTTGATCTAAAATTCTTCTAGAAGTATTTTATTCTTCTTCTAGAGGAATTTGATTCTATATCCCACTAGAGGTATTTAATCATATAACCTTCTAAAGGTATTTAATCCTATATCCTTCTTGAGTTATTTAATCCTATATCCTTCTTGAGTTATTTAATCCTATATCCTTCTAGAGTTATTTAATCCTATATCCTTCTAGAGGTATTTAATTCTAAATCCTTCAAGAGGTATTTATCCTAAATCCATCAAGGGTATCTGATCCTATTTCCTTCTAAGGTTTTTTAATCTTATATACTTTTTAAGAGTATTTGATTCTATATCTTCTAGAGGTATTTTATCCAATATCTTTAAGATATTTGATCCTAAATCTTTCTAGAGGTATTTGATCTCATATCTTTCTATTAAGTTTTGAGTTTTATTACCTGTAACTTTCCTAGACGAATTCGAACACCATCCACTTCACCTCTTTTGAACTGCGACAGAAGATCTAGAAATTCACCAAAATCTGGACCTCTATGAAATGAGAACAATATTTATTTACAAACAATTTGAAATTTTCTTTGTGATACCACGGTTGTTTTCTATATATTTAGAACGTTTTTAAAGTTATTTGACAATGATTGAATTTTAAATTTTTGGAACATTTTTCTTTCAAAAATGCAATATCTGTTGATTAGAAAGCTATTATATTGAGAAAGTCGAATGTCTTCTTGGGGTCTCTGTGGCCAAGTGGTTAGGGCATCACACTTTGAACCATGAAGTCTCTCACTTCTGGTCAGTGCAGGTTCAAACCTCGCTGGAACCTAAGTTGATTTTTGTAAGGTTTTTGTGGAAAGCCAGCAGTCTCTACCCATGTAACCAGCTGAGGGTTCTCTCCCCCACCATTAAAAACTGGCCACAACCATATAACTGAAAAATTGTTGAGTGTGGCGTACAACTCAAAATCAAAATCAAATGTCTTCTTCTGAAGCGACATAAGTCAGTCCAACCGTGTCTTTAGTGTGTTTCAGGGTTAGTAGTGAACATAAATAAAAAAAGAATATCAGAAATAATAACAATTTGTATAACTTTATATTTATTGTTTACAGTTAAACCTGCTTTAGCGACCACCTGTGTATTAAGACCAACTGTTCACAAAGACCATTCTTTGCTGTCCCCAATAGTACCATTTGTGTACAAATCAACCTCTATATAAAGACCACCTCTGTATAAAGACCGATACTCTTGTGTCCTTAAGGAGGTCGTTATATACAAGTTTCACTGTATTTTCTTTTTTTGTTATGTTACTTCCCACCATGAATTTTTCACTTACATGGAAATGTCACCAGCTTTAGGTGAAGTGCTACAAATTTTGACCTGCACTATGGACTGATACCAATGTAGTGAGTATTCTTTTACATGTCACATCTGATGTGACACAGGAAACCGGTGTTAAGTCACATCCAAAAGACTTGTGACTTTTACTTCATATGCTTGTACATGGCGAAAGGAACCATTACTACGATTTTTTTAAAAGTCTTTGCTTTGACCTGGACCAAAAATCAAAGAATTTACTCACTACTCAAGTTAGGCATTCATTTGATTATTTTAACTGTATAATCATTTGTAAAACTTCAGGATTTTACTAAATAGGTGATACATTATCATTTGTGATCATCCAGGTATAAATTTTGGGTCATACTTTTTTTTAATAAAGAAACTTTGAGTATGGAACTCAAAATTTTAGTTTGTACTCAAATATTTTTTCTTTTAACATTTCTGAAGTTTCCTCGAAATGATCAATAACTTTCATCATTATTTACAATTGTATGCCATCAAGTCCAGTTACATAATCATTTTGTGTTTTACACTAAAATCATGGAAGGTTAGTTGAGCTTGAGTACCGAGTTAATTTGGTCACTTTGGGTCCTGGAAACAAGGAACCTCCTGCTGGTGAGTAGAATGCTCTATCACTAGACCACCGCAAACACTTTACCACTAGACCACCACAAGCACTTTACAACTAGACCACTGCAAGCACTTTACCACTAGACCACTGCAAGCACTTTACCACTAGACCACCACAAGCACTTTACCACTAGACCACCACAAGCACTTTACCACTGGACCACCATAAGCACTTTACCACTAGACCACCACAAGCACTTTACCACAGGACCACCGCAAGCACTTTACCACTAGACCACCACAAGCACTTTACCACTGGACCACCGCAAGCACTTTACCACTGGACCACTGCAAGCACTTTACCACTAGACCACCATAAGCACTTTACCACTGGACCACCACAAGCACTTTACCACTGGACCACTGCAAGCACTTTACCACTAGACCACCACAAGCACTTTACCACTGGACCACCGCAAGCACTTTACCACTAGACCACCGCAAGCACTTTACCGCTAGACCACCGCAAGCACTTTATCACTAGACCATTACACACACTTTACCACTAGACCACCACAAGCACTTTAACACTGGACCACTGCAAGCACTTTACCACTAGACCACCGCAAGCACTTTATCACTATACTATTACAAGCACTTTACCACTAGACCATCGAAAGCACTTTACCACCGCAAGCACTTTATATCACATCTTAATTGAAGCTGTAACATCATGGACAGACTCGAGTTTTCTCCCTTAAACTATACAGTGAACTTTGTGTGTGAACTTTGACACATGACTCATGGAATATCATTTGATGAACCTGCTAGTATGCACAGTTAGGTAATGAAACGGTATTGCATAAATGCATAATGTGATTTTATCTCCGAAATTTTCACATAGTGTTGTAGCCCTTTCCTCTGCCATACGAAAGATATAACACAATAACTTCCAAGTGAATTATAATGCCATCTATTGTAACTTTGAAGCAAATATAACAAGAGCTTACCTTACATTGTTTTCTCTGATAAGCATACAGAAAGTGGGTCTCCCTGCCAGCTTCCAACATTTAGATAAAAAGGCTAAATCATTCTGAAAAAAATAAATTCACAATTAACAAAGGATATATAACAAAAAACACATATGTCAGAATATCACAACATAGATGTCAGAGAATCACAACATGTGTGTCAGATGATTATAACACATGTACATGTATCAAAAGATCACAACACATGTGTCAGAGGATCTTAACACAGGTGTCAGAGAATCACAACACATATGTCAGATGATTATAACACATGTACTAAAAAATCACAACACATGTCAGATGATTAGAACACATGTATCACAAGATCACAACACATATGTCAGAGGATCTTAACACAGGTGTCAGAGAATCACAACACATGTGTCAGATGATTATAACACATGTACTAAAAAATCACAACACATGTGTCAGATGCAGGTGTCAGAGAATCACAACACATGTGTCAGATGATTATAACACATGTATCACAAGATCACAATACAAATGTCAGAAGATCACAACACATATCAGAGGATCATAACACATGCATCAAAAGATCATAACACATGTATCACAAGATCACAACACATATGTCAGAGGATCTTAACACAAGTGTCAGAGAATCACATCAAAAGTGTCAGATGATTATAACACATGTATCACAAGATCACAATACAAATGTCAGAAGATCACAACACATATCAGAGGATCATAACACATGCATCAAAAGATCATAACACATGTCAGAAGATCACAACACATTTCAGAGGATCATAACACATGTGTCAGAAGGTCATAACAGATGTGTCAAAAGATCACAACACATTTCAGAGGATCATAACACATGTCAGAAGATTATAATGCATGTGTCAGAAGATCATAACACATGTGTCAGAAGATCATAACACATGTGTCAGAGGATGACAGCACATTTCAGAGGATCATAACATGTGTTAGAAGATCATAACACATGTTTCAGAAGATCATAACAATCAGATGATCATAACACATGTGTCAGAAGATAATAACACATGTGTCAGAAGATCATAACACACATGTTAGAAGATCACAACACATCAGAACATCATAACACATGTGTCAGAAGATCACAACACATGTCAGAAGATCACAACACATCAGAACATCATAACACATGTGTCAGAAGATCACAACACATGTCAGAAGATCACAACACATGTCAGAAGATCACAACACATGCATAGTGAGATTAGACCTTATGTAACTTATGGTCATAACAACAATTCATTGAAACATATCCTATATATACATGTACCTATAATCTTAGTAATATTTTACTCTTTACTTACCTGATTCAATAACAAAAATCTCTTGTTTGCTGTTGACAGATATTTTATAATTGTCCTTGTTTTCAAGAATATCCAGAATGAATGCAAATGCATATACTTTTTTATCTAAGTAATTCAATGTTTTGCTTAATAGTAGCCTACACGGTAGCCATGATAAGAAAACAATTTCAAAACCTAAATGAAAATAAAGGTAATGTCAAATCAATTTTATCTGTAACCTTTCAGAGAAATTCAAATACAATTCTTTTTGACAATAATGTTACAATTTTAACTATCAATAAGAACATCACATAACATGTATCATATAGTTTCATATACATGTACTTCAAATTTTAGTGAAAATTTAGACTAAATTACATAGGAGTCAGGTAACCAAACAGAAGTGTCTGGAAACCAGTCACACGAACCAAGGAAGTTTAGGACTGGATGAGTAAAGGATACAGCCAGCCAATGATATTCATCAAAATGATTGATAAAAGTATAAAATAAATCTAAATTCAACAGCTTTGTATTACACATTCAATACATATTAACTCATTTATCCCTAAAACAGCAATGGACTCTACTAAGATCATTGATGCAGACCAGTCCATTTTGATATTTAAGGGTGAATGAGTTCATCTACTACAACTACATTTATAAGCAAACATCACATAATACTGCCTGACTAAGAAACAGACACATTCAGTATTAGAACTGTTACTTAATCACACTTTCTATGAAGCTATTGAAAGTAACTGAAAGAAAACATAGAAAATAAAATGTTAGGTTTGAATTTATCTGTATGTAGTCATTATTAGACATATCATGTTCTTTATAAAACATGTAAAATTTAAATGGTGGAGGCCAGCAGATTTTGGGGCAACCCAATTCTCTCCTGCCCTGTAAGCAGTGTGAAGCATAGAGATCAGCAAGCAACACAGAATATCTCAGGACTTCAACATAAACAAATTTGTAAGATATTTTCAAAAACTACTATAAAATCAGAAAATTTCATCTTAAAAATGGCCGATGTAACTGTCAACTCCAGTACATGTATCTTAATAGTCATTACATTTGAATAAGAACAAAATACTTGTATTGCTTTTGGAAATATTTTTGCCATTGCTTGTTAGATTTCCAAATTTTACATGATCAGAGAGTCAAATATTATTTTCATTACAATTACAAAGCATATAACAATCTAGAGATATATTCAAATTTTTTTTATTTACAATCGGTAGGTATATGTACCTGGTATGTGTTTATCTGACAACTTCTGTTATTGAATATTTTATACAGTAGAACCTGTCTTGAGAGATCACCCCATCAGCCATTGAAATGCGGTCTCTCAAAGGAAATTTAATCTCAAGATTATTTAACTAAGTGGTTTCAAAATGTGGTCCTTAATGAGAAAGGTCTTTCAAGACAGGTTCCACTGTAGATTTATGGTTATGTTGTTATTTCTACATGTATATACTTTGCTCATTGCTATGTAATCACTACAGTGAAGATTAATATTATTTAATAAAGACAAATTTGCATCAAAGGCCACCTCTTTTAAAGGGCACCTGCATATAAAACCATTCAAATATAACCTTTGTCAACTTTTTTATAATTAATAAACCTCTTTATAAAGGCCACCTGTCTACAACAGCCACTTTTGCCTCTTCCCTTGAGTGGCCTTTATAGACAAATTTGTATTACATTACACACCTGCTATATGGACCCATACAAATTACACATTTGTAAAAGTAAACTATTAAATGTCACCTCTTTATAAATGCCACCTGTCTATAATGGTCACTTTTGCCTGTTCCCTTAAGTGACGTTTATAGACAAGTTTGACAGTATTACATTACACACCTGCTATATGTACAGTTACACATAACACATTTGTAAAAGTATATTTCGCATGTTTAGGTGTGATATTCTTCATGTTATACCGTATAAGCAGAAATTTGAGTGAGGATTTAATTTTGGCATTATTAGCGAGGTTGTTGGGATCGCTTAAATTGAATATCACTAACAATTCATTCCTCCTCGTAGGTAAGAGTTATCTTTTTTAAATCATAAAATCGCTAAAATTTCTTCTCGCTAAAAT
The DNA here is from genome assembly GCA_030159075.1 of Atrina japonica. Lineage (NCBI taxonomy): Eukaryota > Metazoa > Mollusca > Bivalvia > Pterioida > Pinnidae > Atrina > Atrina japonica. The sequence goes on from BROG01000167.1 coordinate 282,359, forward strand.
TATATACCATATTTTTCTAACAAAAAGCTAAATTTGAGTCTCACTAAAATTTCCACTTATACGGTAGTCTGATTCACATAACTTGGGGGGCGGAGTAAGCTTTTAATTTTCATATGGACGATTCTACTCACTTTTTGGTTATGACAGGTTTCATGGGAAAATTGTTTTATCCCTCACTGGATACACATTACATAGGTATGATAGATAATGAGTAGGAAAGGTTACTCTTGTCTGTGTAATTTTAATGTCGTAATGTTTTATTACCTAAAATTTAAACTCGTCCAGGTCAAGAAAGGGTTCACAAGACATCCGCCCCACCAGGTTATATGGATTTTATTATACTAACATGCGGCAGACATATCATTGCGGCACTAGAAAATTTTTCAACAGTGGCAAACTTTTGCTTCTAATTACACAAGTAGGTAGCAAACCTTTCACTAGGATAGCTTGAGAAGCAACACGGGTCAAGGACAAAATAGCCAGAATGCCCCCTGTATATTGTTTACATAGATTTGGTTTATGACCTACTGGGTACAAATTTCATCAGAGATGTTTCAAAAGCTATTAGACACATGTGCCATGCAGACATTTAAATTAAGTTGCCTTTCACAACATGATAGCCAACTTTTGTTTGCTTTAGTCTGCTATTTTCATCACTGATACAATCTAAATACAAATGAGTTACATTGAGGTTCACCACAAAATTGTTTTCACTAAAATAAAAAAAACCCAAAACAGTTAAACAAGCAAAAATGTTGACTATATTGCAGTCAAAAAGTACTACATGTAGTAGATCTGCCTACATATCATTTCAAAAATTGAAGTGGCAAAATTTCATTGTGGTTTAATTAAGCACATGGCTATTGAAACAACTCCACAGAAAGAAATGAACTCAAGAAGAAGATCCCAAAAATAATTTACAAAAGAAGCCCATACAGTTTCACCAATGTATACCATGCCCAAGGAACAATGGAATTGTTTGTTTGTTTATTGTTGTTTAACGTCCCACTCAAGTATCTTTCACTCATATGGATACGTCACCAAATGCTGGTGAAGGGCTTCAAATTTTGGCCTATGCTCGGCACTTATGGCCATTGAGCAGTGAGGGTTCTTTAATGTGCCGAAACCTACTGCGACATGGGACCTCCATTTTTACTGTCCCATCTGAAGGAAACCAACCTGCCGCCAACTGGACTCGAACTCACGACCTCACGATCACGAGTCGAGTGCGCTACCAACTGAGCCAGGCTGGCTCAACAACAGAATTAGATATCACCTTCAGGAGATGATTTCCAAATTTGACATACTTAAAATCTTATGTATTTTTACAATGTTTAAATTTATATTTTGTTGTATTAGAATACACAGAAGAGCTGAAAAAAAAGTTTCGATAACATAAAACTACAAATCTTATATAATACTTGGAGTTTCATTCAATGTTTGACATTTTACATACATGTGACTACATAGCATGCATGTGTTGAACTAGCTGATAACCATCTTGTATTTACACTTTCATCCCCAATAAACATAAATTGTGAAGATTACTATCAATCTCTATTAAGAAAATACAGGATAAATTTCTCTTATTTGTTTTTCTATTCCCTTTCAAATGACATATAAAACTTATAGTAAATAGGAGAATAAAATTTCAGCTTGTGGTCGCTACTCTATGTGCTATGGTCATCATTATTTTTTGTACCAAATTCTTTAAACAAAACTGAAATCTTTTGAGACAAGTTCTATTCATTTCCCAACATTCTGAACCTATTATCTTATCAAGCATGTTTTTTTTTTAAATGTTCCAAATATTTATATGCTTTTTTTCATATAAAAATTTTCATGTCATTTTGATTGGTAAATGATACATATTACATAACATCATCCTCAGACCCCAAACCCCACCCTCCAATAATTTGACAATGCATGGTTCAAATTGTAGTGCTATTACACATAGTTTCTTGACATCTGCAATAAGTCAATAAAATAGTGTTCTTTTCTGCAATCCCCCTCCAATATGAATTCTATATATATACCGGTATATATGAGAAAATTAAGTTTTAGCAGCTCAGTATGTGAGTGTTTGCCCTGCATGTAGAAGATTTGCAGTTGAAATCGAAATCAACTTTGAAATTTTTTAACTTAGATATTCATACTTATGGCTGTTTTTATCCAGGCATTTGGCATTAGAGATGTAGTCGGATTTTTCAGATGATACTTAAAACAAAGAAGGGCCTTGTCACCATGTCCTGGTAAATGTGTCATTAGCCTGCAGCAAAGGTAAAAATTTAGAGCACTTCAGCTGTATATCAACAATTGTTCTTGTGAATACAACAACAGATCACAGCAGTGGACCTAGGGCTACCAGTGATCACATGAAGGTCAAGGACAAAGATCATATACCTGGTAAATGGGGATCTTGAGGCTCAGGGATAGACTATACTAAAAAACAATTTTTATCATTTTGATAGGCATAAATAAAGTATTTTGGAAGCTGTTTGTTTTTTCTGTTTTAGAAATCAATCTTGGTTAGATAGTCGCTACTTTAACTCAACAACTCCCCCCAAAACAATGGACTCTTCAGGAAATCAATGATTTAGACTAGTCCAAATATGTCTTTAGGGGTGAATAAGTTATCCCACCTGAAAAACAATGGACTCTTCTGTAAATCAATGATTTAGACTAGTCCAAATGTGCCTTTAGGGATTAATGCATAGTTTAAAGCAAGCCACATTACCATGATTACTGAAATACGCTGTATACCGATAGAGGTGCATGAAATAGAAGATGGTTGATCAGAAACTTGCCAATCATCATCACCAAATTGTCAGACAATGAATAGAAAATTAAGACAGATTAAAAGCCATTGTAAGAACTTTTGTTACACATTCCAACACTAAACAAAAAAAATGAGCTTACCAACTATAAAATCAGAGAAGAGGAAGAAAAAAACAATATATAATGATTAAAGAAATCACATTTCAAGGCATGCTGAAGGTTGTCGATTACTGAGATGATATTTAGGTTTCATGGTCATGTGATATAGACATTAAATTATTCTAAAAGAAATACATATTATTGCTCATATAACTGAGATAAAGTTACAGCTGAATGAATAAATCTCTTAAACTTGAGTATAATGGTAGCCAATTCATATAGGCATATATATGTATGTATGATTAGGTATAATCATGTTAAGGTGTGTGTAATTATGTTTATACCAAGGTGTATGTAAATATGTTTATACCAAGGTGTATGTAAATATGTTTATACCAATGTGTATGTAAATATGTTTATACCAAGGTGCATGTAAATATGTTTATACCAATGTGTATGTAAATATGTTTATACAAAGGTTTTATACCAATGTGTATGTAAATATGTTTATACCAATGTGTGTGTCAATAATTATGTTTATGTTTATACCAATGTGTATGTATATGTAAATATGTTAAGTTTATATACCTAGTTTATACCAATGTGTATGTAAATATGTTTATACCAATGTGTATGTAAATATGTTTATACCAATGTGTATGTAAATATGTTTATACCAATGTGTATGTAAATATGTTTATACCAATGTGTATGTAAATATGTTTATACCAATGTGTATGTATGTTTATATAAATGTATGTAATTATGTTTATACCAATGTGTATGTAAATATGTTTATACCAATGTGTATGTAAATATGTTTATATAAATGTATGTAATTATGTTTATACCAATGTGTATGTAATTAATTTATACCAATGTGTATGTACATATGCTTATACCAGTGTGTGTGTAATTATGTTTATACCAATGTGTATGTAAATATAATTTATACCAATGTGTATGTAAATGTGTATTTATACCTATACCAATGTGTATGTAATTATGTTTATACCAATGTACAACGTTGCTGTGTAAAATTATGATGTTTTGTTCAAAATGGAGAAAAATTGTATCAATATAATTAGAAATAATGCAATCCATTTTATTTCAAAATAAGAAGGAAAGGTAGGCTATTTGTGCACATTATGCATGTGTATGTGCATCTTATTGTCAATGTCAACTATATAACAGTCGACTTCTCTACAACGATTTGTCATTATACACACATGAAACAAGACACAAATAAACAAGGTATGTGCTCACAAATGCAAAATAAGTGGTTGAATAAAACAGTTTAATTTCATTTCTGTCGTGTCTGGTTGAAATGACTGAATTTTGTGATTGAAATTACCAACCAGACTCCAACACGATAGAGGAGAAAATGTCGGAATGCTAAGCTGCAAATATTTACAACTATGTACATTCTAAACTTACTTAACACACATACATCAAATGCACAGTTGTTTATGCAGATACACCCAATACACAGCTGTTAGCATCCATACACATGTACACCTAATACACTGCTGTTTACACACATACACCCAATACACTGCTGTTTACACACATACACCCAATACACAGCTGTTAGCATCCATACACATGTACACCTAATACACTGCTGTTTACACACATACACCCAATACACAGCTGTTAGCATCCATACACATGTACACCTAATACACTGCTGTTTACACACATACACCCAATACACTGCTGTTTACACACATACACCCAATACACAGCTGTTAGCATCCATACACATGTACACCCAATACACTGCTGTTTACACACATACACCCAATACACAGCTGTTAACATCCATACACATATATACCCAATACACAGCTTTTTACATCCATACACATATACAGTTCACCAATTACACAGCTATTTACACCCATACACATATACACCTAATACACAGCTGTTTACACATATACACAAAATACAATTGTTCATACACATATACATATACATAGTTGTTTACACCTATACACAAAATGCAGTTGTTTATACACATGTACACCCAATACACAGTTGTTTACTGGTATATACATATACATACACATATAATCACACAAACAAACATATCCATATACAGCAAGACACATATACATGTACAAACACAGAAATTAGTGATATGAAAGTCGTCATAGGACTTTTTATCACAAAAAATATATAGTAATTAAATCAGAGAATCTTTTGTAGTTTGTTATATGCAACAATATGAACGAACCAAGATGGCTACATTGAAGTTTTACTTACATAAATATTTAATGCACGACATACAAAGTTTGACATACGTGCACACATATCCTTACTGAATATACAAACTACACATACACAAATGGTAGAGTTACCTTTAGATCATCGAGTACTACTGACATATCCTGAGCCAGGTAAAAGTCACTGACTTCAAACAACAACGGATAACATAAAACTGTAGATCCACACACTCGGTACACCTTGGGGAAAACAAAAAATTAGTCATTTAAAAAAAATATATATATATACTTCAATAATTTGAATTTCTTTATGTTTCATATGACAGTACTGGGTATTCTACTAAAAGAAAATCACAATTCAAAGTTAAAAAGTACAATTTATGACCATTTTCAAAGTTTAAAAATATACGGAATATCAGATGGTCCTAAAATTTGATAGATGAAATTTGGAAACAAGACTTATTTGCTGTTGTTAAATATTGGACACATCCAGGTTCACTATATCCAACATATTGAAGCTGTACTGAATTTAGTACTACCAAAAAAATATTTAATATCTGATATTTAACCCTAAAATGTTAGTAAAATGTTCATAAAAAAAATGTTAGTAAATGTTTGTAAAATGTTTGAAAAATGTTCAGAAAATGTTTATAAATGTTGGTAAATTGTTCATAAAATGTTTGTAAAATGTCGTGAGACTGTTATACCTTGGACGTACTAAGAACACCAAATGGCCGTTTTGGTCTCCCAGATAAGTTTAATTTCTTGTTGATCCCTAAGTATTCGTAAGCTTTGGAGAGCTCCTTTGGGGACCATATCTGTATTGGTTCAATCTGCTGTGGGGTTTGTGTCTGTATGCCATATGTGGCCAGTAACTGCTGTAGCCGAGCACTCTCAGCGATTAGTATCACTTGGATGACAAGATCTGGCGGAGTGATCTAAAACATAAAAGATCTGCAAAGTGAGTTACAATACTTACAAGACCTAGCGACATTTTGTTTTTCATCTGTTTGTCTGTCTGTATACAATTTTAACCTCGTTTAAATTTTTAAACAAAGAGAACAAGATTTTTTTATACATGTATTTGGCAATTTTGAAGAATAAACATGAAAAAGTTAATCATAATTCTTAAAACGAATCATTATTTGAACAAAGAATCAGATCCATTAAGAATTATGCAAAATGATAGTATATATCACAATGTCATCTGTTTTCAACAGTCTTCAAAGATCAAAGGTTGTGTTTTGACATTTTTTTATAAATTATGATGATCAATGTGGTAAGTAATTTTCAATTTTGTAAAACATGTGTAAACCCAACCCCAATTTTTACTTATTACCATCAATAACCAGTCTCCAAGACAACTATTTTTAGGATAAAAAAACCACAATAGAAACTTAAACCCATCATCCGCAATGTTTACGTCAGGACGTTGAAAAAAAAAATCAAGAGACAAAAGTTAGTCAACATTTCACACATACCAACCATTTCTGAGACATAAGTATTGAGAATCAACTTTTTTTTTGTTGAACATTATAAACTTTATCATTTTATGTTACCTATGGACCACCATACTTAATACAACGATTTTGGAGGACCATCGAAAACTGAAGACTTAGTATGTACATTCACAAGGTAAGTTGCAAATGGTAAATGGCTGTCTGTGGCATTTTTGTTGTTTTTTTTTTTTTTATTGTTTGCATTTCCAAATATTTTACTTGAAAAGCTTATATAACTGAAGGGATATTGTTAGGAAAATAGATGGCCATCATCCGCATGCAGCGTTTATGTCCTTATATAACCTATGATGTTGGGATATATATAAATATATGAATTGTTATTTACTTTAATACATCACCACAGGTTATAAATTAATTGAAAATTTTTGAAATCTAAACCTGGACAAGCCAAAGAAACATAATACCTGAAAAGAAGAGTATCTCATGTTGACTTTAGGTCTCTCTGAAGCCGGAAGATGTCTTCTTATAGGGTCCAAATCACTTATATTAAGCAATCCATTTACTGCAAGATCAAATACACAGATTGTCACATGATCTGTATCGGTAGTATCAGTTGTCACCTGACAGATACCGTACAACGGGTTATTTTTACTGCTGTAAATTTTTACGGATTTTAAACAAAAACCATGTTTTTAACTTTATACTGTATACTGTTTTACGTACATTGCGAAGGTTAATATGAAAACCGGAAGAACATATGAGGAACAAAATCGAGAAGGCACAAATAAATATGCAGGACCATAACGATAATCCAGGCTAATTTGAAAGTTCCCAATTTCAGTGTAATAAATGTTTCACAGTCCGAGCATCAAACAAACAGCTAACATTGTTACTCCAGAAAAACAGTAATTCCAGCTTCTTTGAAGCCATTAGAGACAAATGATGGGTTGGATAGAAAAAATTCATACCACTGTACTAGCCACTTTAAATGGATAGGTTTTACTGTGGACAAGTGAAGAGGAACATGTTCAATCTTGTCAAGATTTTCCTTACACTATTCTATTATTTTTTCCATGTACCATGCTTGAAGTTTAGATTTCATGAAATGTTAAGTAGGCTTCTGGACAGATATATCTAAAGGTTGGAGCTTATCTCTGCCATTCGCCGGCACCATGACAGGTATAATAGAGTTTTGCTTTAGATAAGTCATAAAATCCTCTGAGAGTTGGCCATGAAACACATAAAAAATACACAAAGATTTCTGTTAATTGTAGAATTAATAACCCCTCCATTTTCACGAGTTGCCTTAATATAATCTTGCACTTCACTATCCACTAGTTCACCCAACATAACTTTTCGGCCACGTTTTTTGGATTTATTTTGGCAATATCATCCGTGTTTCCATTTGTTTGGGGGTTTTAGGGAAGTTTACAACTGCTTGGTTGATTTCCTTTATGATATTCGTAGGAATTTTCTCCTGTATTATTCCAGTAGGATTTGGTAAACTCGATATGGGTTTAAAGTATTTCCGTATGGACGACATAGTGGAAATGATGAAAAATCACCTGTGTACGAGGTAAACACTACTCATTACTATATGAAGAGCTGTAACAGGGGAAATAACTCTAATGGAAACATCGTTAAAATTTTATGATTATATTTTTTACAATAAAATTTAATGTCCTCCAAAGGGAAGTATCAGTATGCAAAAAAACAGTAAAACACTCAAAATTCACAAATTCATTTTTGCACTGGAGCTTTTGTATTGTGCAGACTTAATACTATGTAATTGATATACATATTGTCGTCTTTCACTTGATAAAGGCAAAGTGGCCAAAAATTTGTGAATTTTGACTGTTTTACTGTTTTTTCATATATTTTTTACGATCAGACAAAATTAGCAGCACGAAAAAAATACCCATTATACGTTATTATTGAATACTTATAATAAACATATGAAATAAAAAATTATAAGTAAAATATGACCATTGCTCTCTATGTATCTCAGAGATATGAAATATTTATCAGCATGAGAATAATATCATATGCAATATTATATCAGCAATAATATCACTTGGAAGACTTTTTAAGAATTACCAAGAAGTTGTGATACAAAGTACACGGCCTGTCCCATCATGTATATGCCATCAGTAGACCCTTCCACACTTGGATACCTGACAGACTGACCAGGAATATTCTTCTCTGTCTCAATACCTTCTTTTGGTACATAATAAAACATAGGTAACTGCAGACCTGTAATTAACAAATGAAATAAACACTGACAAAGATGAGCCAGTAAAAGTACCTGTTTCTTTTAAAGAATTCTCATTGACTCAAGAAGTTATGTAGGTCATTTATGAACTGTCTAAAGGAAATTGCTCTTTCAAAAGAACTACCAGTATTTTAAAAAATCAGCATTTCTGGGTAAATGGTCATTCAATCTTTTTTTTCAATCATTTTTTGAAAAAGTATTCACAAACATGTGCAAATTAAATACAACCAAATACAAATAACATACATGGTATTGTATACTGGAAATTTTTACCCCTGGTCATTTTTGCCCTTTCATGACAGAAAATATATTCGCCTGGTCTTAAATTTGCCCTTAATCATCAGTCTCATGGATGGCATGTATGTCAAAGCCTCCATTGTTTAGCTGGGAAATTCCGCTTTCATTTTAAATTCGCCCTCTCATCTAAGGGCGAAAAAGGGGAAAATTGAACGGGAGTGAAAATTTCAAGGTAAACAGTATTAACAGTATTAAATGATGTTTTTTATTTCAGTAGGACTGATAAAGGATTATCAATTACATGTGGGTAGCTTCGTAAACATTTTTCTGATATTTTTTTTTATTATTATCTGCAGGCATACTTTTCTTCCACCTTAGACAGGCATATCTACCATTCTGCCAAGCCAGAATTTCTCTGTCCCCACCATAGGGTGTAGACAAGTTACATGCGCTGTAACGTCACAATATGATTTTACAACGTAGATCTTATATGAGATGAGAACACATCATATTTAAAGTTCATAAAAATTTATTTACCTGTATAAACATGTGCTTGAATCATTGGTGTGTTGAGTGGAAATGAATATCTCTATCCTCTTGGTAAGAATCTGAAAGTCTGATCCTCTGGAAACCCTTGGACTAGAAGATCAGATTCTTATCACTTGGATGGAGATTTTCTTATCCACTTCAAACACAATTTTAAGATTCTATTAATCTAAAACAGAAAAAAAACTGAAAATAAATGGTTTTATGTAGATGGGCTTTGATGCATGTCCTGCTGAATTGTAGAGCACATTCAATTTGATATCAGAATTGTTCTTTTCTAGACCAGTCTACTATGGTCTGAGGGGGGTTAAAAGGGTTATTTGAATTTTAGAAAATGAAACTTTATAGAGTCTATAGAGTCACACTAGGAAATACAAATTTGTCGATAAAAGCCACTCAAGGGAACAGGCAAAAGTGACTGTTATAGACAGGTGGCCTTTATAAAGAGGTTCATTTATTATAACAAAAAGTTAACAAAGGTTATATTTGAATGACCTTTATATGCAGGTGCTCTTTATACAGAGGTGGCTTTTACTGTCAGGTTTGACTGTACAGAGAATGATGAATTACCTTCATTGGTTTTAACCATCAGAGGTTCCAGTAGTTTTGTGTAGTGCTTTATCCCTTCCTTGTCCTCAGTGAACACACCTAGAACATAAAAAAACCGTCAGATAATGTGGTAATAGCTTCCGATTTAAATCTCAAAATGTTGAACAAACGAGTTCATGTAGCTTAATATATAAATGTCTCTCATTGGCTAAGATGTTTGTGAATTGGAGTAAACACTATGGAAGGAAACCATGGAAACTGTAGAAAACTCATATGTGTCCAAATTGGACAATACCTTACAATCCCACATACAGTGAAACATATATATAATGACCTCCTTTGGGACACAAAATAACTGGTCTTTATACAGAGGTTGATTTGTACACAAATGGTACTATTGGGGACAGCAAAAAACCAGACCAGGGTCTGGCACCATAAAACTTAAAAAATTCTTAAGTCTAAAATGTTTACTCAACTTTGGCTAATCTTGAAATCTGATTGGTGAGCAGGCCAAGTTGAGAATATTCTCAGACTTGAGTAAATTCTCAAGTTTTATGGTGCCAGGCCCAGGTGGCTGTTAAAGCAGGTTTTACTGTACACTCAAGTCCAATGCAAAAAGGAAGAAGTACCAATGAATAATTGAAACTCCAAGTCCATTAAAGTACGAAGTACGGCAATTTGGATATGATGGTATCAACATGAAGAACAATTGTGAATCCCAAACGTGATTAGACCAGGTGTCTGGAAAGAGTCAGCATCCCTTGTTAGCATGCCACACCCATCGCAAATGTAATAATCTGAGCAACAATCAAAATTTTAATTGGATAAAAGTAATCTTGGTTGAGTTATTTCTTGGCTCACCATTTTCTGAGTCCAGGTTGAACTCATCAAACATGTCAACTATGTGTATCAAATTTTAAATGACGATTTCTCTGATCTGCTGTTGTAACAGTATTAAGCACAACAATGAATTGAAATTTATGATTGTCCAACAATATAGTAATTAAAGTCACATTCCGGGGATGTTATTGTAATTTTTTGGACATATTGTAATTTTTAACATTTTCATTAAAAAACAACTCCTAACTGACGAAAATGAAAAAGATTTTAAAATTTTTTATTCATTAATCGAGTTATTTGTGGGGATTTCTTAGGAATTATTAAATTTACCCTGGTGTATGAGTGATATAAAGGATATGCTTGATTCACCACAAGAGTACTATTCCGGTACAGTCTCAGCACATGTTGTAATCGAATGTACCAGAGCAGGATTTAGTTATTTCAAAGAAGTCGATAAAATATACATGATTCACGTCAGTTTATGGTGAAATTTCTTGCCAAGGACAATGTTCCAGAGCATTTGATTGGTGTTCCACTTGCCCGAGTTCTCCTGGACAGTGAAACGAACACGCTCAGAAAAGCGTCATCACATGACCGGCAACACCTTACCAGTTATAAATAGGTCAATGTGTTTGGTGTCTCCCAACGATTAATTAACTAATTAGTTGGAATTGGACTTTAAAAATACAACGAAAGTTCATATGAATACGCATTAAGAGAGTACAGAAAAGTTTATTTATGGACATTACTCCCCGGAATGTGGCTTTAATCTGCTTTTAATAAGAGAGGTATGAAACAAACGTATCAGAATCTAAAATGATATTGAATGAGAAATATCAAGTAGTGACTAATTATTCAGTCTTGAAATTAATTGCTAATGATGGGGCCTCAATGGCCGAGTGGATAGAGTATCATGCTTTAAGCCATGAAGTCTATCACTTCTTGTTAATGTAGGTTCGAGTCCCAATGGAACCTAAGCTGATTTTGTGACAAAGTTTGCCAGTTTACTTGTGGAAGGCTAGCAGACTCTAGCAGGGTTCTCTCCTCCACCATTAAAAACTTGCCATCACCATACGACTGAAAATATATTGTATGTGGTGGCATAAAACAACATTCCAACAAAAACTTTTAATGAAAAACCAATTGAATACTTACAATCAATCAAAAGGAAGACAAAAAATATCGGCCATTCACACTCTATACCATCAAATGACTGAAATTACATAAAACAGAAATCGAAAGACGTGGAACATTATAATCTGATAATAAAACAATTGCTGACTTTCTATTTCGGTTACACCTTGGTTTACTCAGTTATATTGACATAGGCCCACTACATAGGAATTGATAAATAAAGATGTCAACTAATATCAAAATTCAATGATACGCTTCATTTCAGAGCTTAATATTTACATTACAAGTAGATTCAGACTCAGAAATGGAATGAATCTTATGAAACAAAATCAAAACTATCCAAACAACATTTAACACAAGTAAAATTGAAATCTACACAAAATTTTCTTTGCACCTTTATTTCAGCTGGCCTGTAGTATTTCCGTTTTTTGTCCTCGAGCACAGTCCTGAAACCATCTCGAAGAAATCTTTTAATACCGTAGTTGCCTTTTAATTTGCGAATTACTTTCTCAATAGTTCTGCTCTTGACACGTCCATCATGAATAGCAAATGTAGGCCAACTGACTGTCGGAATAAGGGAGGCATCAGTGTTCTGTAAGAGAATGTTTAATCAAAGAAAACATCAGTTTTATATGACAACACAGAGTTATTGTTCCTGATATACCCAAACATTTCATTAATGGAATGATGGCAGTTTATACTGCAATAATATGAAAGAAATTAAAATAAATTTTATTATGCTTTACATATATGTACATATCATACATGTATATGGTCCATATGTACATTAACATGATAAATTTATGTTTTGTAAAAGCTTTCTGATTTATCAACTGCAAATAAATAAAATATATCTTTCAAAAATAATTCATAAGTTCAAATATTGTCATCAAATCTGTCATATACATTTCCGTTATTACTTTCATGAACATCAAAATCATTATGACTACTACTCTTACTATTATTGCTACAATTATCACGGACATTTTTCAAGTTGTTTCATTCTGTCATGGTTCATCATAATAGTATGTAGTTTCAAAGAAAAATGTAGGGCAGCATCACTTCCTGTGAAGCACTTTATCGTACACATGACCTGGCATATGGATATCATGCTGTGATAGGTGCCAGATTGAAATGCAACTGACAGAAAAGTGATATCACTTGTCATCGTTGCAAGAAAGAAGATTTATTCAAACTTTATTTCTTGTGGATAAACTGAAAAGAGATATCACTGAATGTCATCATATTTGTAAATATTACAAAACTGGAAGTGACCTTTCCTGACATTTTGTTGAAGTCATGTGAACTGAGAACAAACTTTTCTGTCAAAAGTAAATGGAATAAAACAACTCGAAAAGATCTATTAGTGGCATATTAAACAATTCATATAACAAGAGATCCCAAAGGGATCTTGGCGCCCACCATGGAATGTTCTATGTCTGATCTATGACAGACTCTTCTTTTCTCTTATTTTGTGTCTCAACATTGCATTTAAACTTAAATCCATATTTCTGTGAAATACTTTTTTCACAAGATTATAGCGAAACTGAACTTGAACTGAACATATTACATTTTAAGAGAGAATGGAATTCAACATGGCCAACAGGTGTCCATCTTGGATTTTGATCTCTCTGAAAATGTAATACACACATTTAGACCTCAGGGGTAACCTCCATATTCAATTTCGAAAAGATTCCTTCAGTTCAGTCTGACTATACTTCTATTGTCAAAATCCAAGATGGCCACCTGTCAGCCATGTTGGAATCCAATCTCTCATATGCACAACTAGACCTCAAGGGAAACCTTCATGTCAAATTTCAAGGAGATTCCTTCAGTCCTTTCTGAGAAATAGCGATAACAAACTTCCTTTGGTCAAAATCCAAGATGGCCACCTGTTGGCCATATTGGATTCTGATTTCTCTGAAAATGTAATATGCACAACTAGACCTCTATGAGAACCTTCATGTCAAATTTCAAGGAGATTCCTTCAGTCCTTTCTGAGAAATAGCTGTAACAAACTTCCTTTGGTCAAAATCCAAGATGGCCACCTGTCGGCCAAATTGGATTCCGATTTCTCTGAAAATGTAATATGCACAACTAGACCTCAAAGGGAACCTTCATGTCAAATTTCAAGGAGATTCCTTTAGCCCTTTCTGAGAAGTAGCGGTAACAAACTTCCTTTGGTCAAAATACAAGATGGCCGCCATTGTCGGCCATGTTGTATTCCGATCTCTTTGAAAATGTAGTATGTACAACTACACCTCAAGGGGAACCTTCATATCAAATTTTAAGTAGATCCCTTCAGTACTTTCTGAGAAATAGTGATAACAAACTTCCTTTGGTCAAAATCCAAGATGGCCCCTGTCGACCATGTTAGATTCCGATCTCTATGAAAATGTATTATGAACAACTAGACCTCAAGGGTAACCCTCAGGTCAAATTTCATATCCCTTCAGTCCTTTCTAAGAAATAGCGGTAACAAGAATTGATCAGGACAGATGGACAATTTGACGACTGACGGACCACGGATGCAGGGCCATATGAATAGCCCACCATCAACAGATGGTGGGATAAAAATTGTGTCTTGTAACTCGGTAGGAAATAAAAATGTATGAATTAAAATATAATTTTTACGTTAACTCTAAACCTCACGATGAAGGACATCAAAAGGTGGTGAATCAAAAAATATTGCGCATAATACATCTGATTCTTAGCTACAAAATTATTTAATGCTACCACTTCAAGCAAAGAAATTAATAAAGCGTACAGAGGAGACAAACATACTGTGAACCCTGATCATTTTGACATGATTATATTAGTCTTCTGCAAACTTAAAATTGTAAATCCATGTACTTAAGAATATGCCTGTAAAAGCGAGTACAAGAAATAAAGTTGTGTCAAAATACTGTGTACATGGAAATTTTCACTCCCGTTTAATTTTCGCCAGGTGAATGTTTTCTGTCATAAAATGGCGAAAAATAATCTGGGGCAAAAAGGTCCAGCTATATGGTATATGTATTTGACCTATCGCCAAATGCCTGACACGGCATCTTTTGGCAAACGTCCCATTATGACGTCACAATTAAATGACCTGTCAAACACTTGTGTGATTATGACATCACAATCAATTGACATAAAAAAGCACATGGACAGTCATGTGTCAGACACTTGGTGATAGGTCAATTTACAGTAAGTAACAGATTATGTAATTATAGTGGCAATTATTAAAACTATAAGATATCTATATACATGTAGGCAATTATCTAATATTTAGGGAAAGTAATTTTTCTATGAGGGTATATACAATCAACATATATATACCCTAAGAATGCTGGGGTTTGAGGGTATATGCAATCAACATACCACCTTAAGTATACTGGGGTTTGAGGGTACATGTATATACAACCAACATACTACCTAAAGTATACTGACATTTGAGGGTATATACAATCAACATAACACCCTAAGTTTATTGGGTTTGAGGGTATATACCATCAACATACCACCTTAATTATACTTGGGTTTGAGGGTATATACAATAAACATAACACCTTAAGTATACTGGGCTTTGAGGGTACATGTATATACAATCAACATAGCACCCTAAGTTTATTGGGGTTTGAGGGCATATGCAATCAAGATACCACCCTAAGTATACTGGGGTTTGAGGGTATATACAATAAACATACCACCTTAAGTATACTGGGGTTTGATGGTAATTACAATCAATCTCATTAACTTCAGCATACTGGAGATTTGGGGTAGACTATCTATATCATAGTATGTATTATTGTAAATAATAATTTTAGAGGAACAGAATATGAAATATTCTGAAGCATGCTTTAGCACAGAATTAACAAAAAAGTCACAGCAAAGAACATGTACCAGTAGATCATGCATCATCCAAAAAGAAATACAGAGTATCATTATTATTATTATTATCATTACAGTGGAACCTGTCTTAAGAGACCACCTCATCTACCACTGAAATGTGGTCTTTCAATACAGGTGGTCTCTCAAAAGCGGTTTTATTTGAAGGAATATTTACAGTAACTATTTTGTTTTCAGACAGTGGCTTCAAAATATAGGTGTTCTTTTATGAGATTGGTTCTTCAAGACAGGTTTCACTGTGGTATTATCATACTATTTAACAGATATTTTTAAATTTTCAACTTCTATTACAGTATTTTAGTGTTGATTGATTCATTGGTCATGTGGTTTGATTACTAAATCTGTAAGTAAACCGTGTCATGAGGATCTTAAGACTCATAAAATCCCTTCAGCGATTCATGTGTTGTGACAGACTGAATCTATAAGTAAACCACATCATGGGGATCTTAAGACTCCAAAAATCTCTTCAGCGATTTAACATGTTGTGTGATGACTGAATCTATAAGTAAACTGTGTTATGGGGATCTTGGGATCTTAAGACAACTTAAATCTCTTCAACAAGGTTCACTTGATACATGAACATGGCTGAAACTTGAAATGTTTATCTACATAAAATGTAATGAGCTTTTATACAAATGACCGACCTTGGAGTTGGATTCTCTGGGTAAAATACTCTCAAATATTGTCCTGTTTCTATTGTGGGCATCATAGTCTACAAAAATAACAGACCACATTGCTCCCTGATCTCCAAACAAATTGACTCCATTAATAATCTCCAGTGCGGACTTGGTGAACCCAATGGAACTAAATAAAATGGAGACAATGAAAGAAATACAGTGGTATGAAATAAGCAGAAAATGCAAAGCAATTTAAATGGTCAAATCCAATTCACTTTTGTTCCTTGAAATTGGAAATTTCTCCACTGAAGAGAAGGCATGTGTGTTTATCATGACCTTTCCTTTCCATGAAAATATCTGTCATGAAAATTACCTACAATAACTAAATGAAGCACATTTAAAAATGTGGCCAATTTTCCAAATGAAGTTCTGTTCAAAGTAATGGTCCTCATCATTTTAAAAGTTCGCTGTATTTTTAAGTTTCTATTCAGGTTTTCATTTACTTCTTAAATTTTCCAGAATTTGGAGACAAAATTCTTAAGTTTTTAAATTATAATAGCTTTGTAAGGAAGGCATATTGGTATATTTTTAGTTTTTATGGGGATGCATGAAGACTTTGGATAAAGAATATTATAACCCAGTAAATGTTTTTTTCCAACTGTATTTTATTTGATTTCTTTTTCTATTATCTATAGATAGGTGTATGTACATGTATGTGCATATGTGTCTGTGTATATGAATGAATCAGTGTGTGTATATGAATGTGTATGTGTGTGTGTATGTGTGTGTGTGGTGTGTATGTGTTCAGATAGGTATGTGTATATGTGTTTGTACATATATGTGTTTGTGGTGTATGTGTGATGTGTAGGTATTCCAGTGTGTATACATGTGTATGGACACTGTAATATTAGGGTATGGGTATTTTTTGTGGAGACTGTAGAGCTTCTTTTTCTATTTTACACTTCCTTCAATGTAAAGAAGATATTATTTCTTTTATCTACGGTAAAATAATTGTTACTTATCTGGTTACACACAACAGAATGTTCTCTCTGTGTAAAGTTTAATAGTTGTAAGCAGTTTAAATACAAAAAGCTAGCAAAAACAGAAAAATTGATTTTGTGATTTCGAAAACTGGAAAATGAGAATGTGATTAGTAAAGAATATATATTGCACATTTACTACAGATATACATACCAGTATATATACATATTACACTGGAAATCTACCATTGTACCACAGAGGAGAGAGATTTCAACACAGAAAATATATTAGAAGCAGACGACACTGTGAGCACTTTTTATGAGTTTTAGTTTTTTTCTTTCTTTTTTCTCCCCTATTTTGAGCTGTGTTTTCCAAAACAGATTATTTCATTTTTTACTACTTAGATTAATGTACAATAACAAGTAAGAGGTATACACAACCTATATTCCTATACATTTTGTGGAACTTAAGTTGCATCCAAATGAATAATTGCCAAACTGGCTTTTTCAAGCAATTATCACAAAATATATAGGAACATATGAATTTTTATAACTGTGAATATCTTTTTTTTTTATTGTACATCAATCTAAGTAGTTAAAAAAAAGAAAGATTTTTTGGGGAAAAAAACCCCCCAGCAAATGCCCCTTTAATTTCTGGCTATTCTATTATGTTTTCACATAGTTTTACTTCTACACAGGAGAAGTAATGTACAGCTACTATGGTTTAAATGTCTGCCAATGATTACAAATGAAAATCTAAAGAAAGAATCACAGATTCCTAGAATTTGGTTAAAGTAAATATGTACATTACCTAGAACAAATTTAACTCATTGACCCCCAAAGACACATTCAGACAGGTCAAAGTCATTGATTTACAGAAGATTCCATTGTTTTTACGGTGTTGACGAGATAAAAAGTGCTAACAAAGATACATGTACATTGAGGTTCTCTCTCGCCCTGGTATTGTTGTTACTTGTATATCCCATAATGCTCCCATTATTGAAGAATAGACCTCTTCACAATAACTCACCAGTTGAGATTAGTAGGAATGCAGTTATCATGAAAGGGTCTATAGGGGAGCTATATTGGTGTCCTCAGTATCAGTCCTCCATCTTGGTTAAAGTTTTAGACTAAATAAATAACATCATTATTTTATTCTAATATTATTTGATACAAAAAGTCAAGAAATAATTGATACTGAAAGCATGCGCCTAAAGTGAACTGTCATATCAGACCAATCAAAAGCATGCTGTATATAATATGCGGTACAGTCAAGCCTGGTATCCTGGCAAACTATCTATAACTTAAGGATAGGTTACCAGATATAAAATTAAAACCCTCAAAATGAATGACTAGAAGGCTAAACACAAACAAGGTGTTCAAAAATTGTTCATTATATATATTTTTAATCAAAACTTTTGAAAACAAATATATTCTAACAGTTTTCTTTCAAAAAATCATTTTGAATCAATACATACAAATGCATATTACATTTACTTTGAAGAAATATCACAAGGTTTATGTACATGTATATGAACTTGTATGTCAACTCAATACTGAATCGGGGTATAAACAAGATTTGTTGATGCTAACTAAAAATTTACTCATGTAACATAAATTCCCCTGAAAAACAGGATTGACTGTTGAGGTAGTTAACTGTCAAAGATCAAACTACGATACAATACAACAGTTTCAAGCCCGGTACTCAAAACAAACCTTAGAGTTCGATTCTCTTGGTAGAATCGTCTCAAATATTGTCCGATTTCTGTTGTGAGCATCAATATCCACATATATTACAGACCAGGATGTACCCTGCTCACCGAACAAGTTTGTTCCGTTGATAGATTCTAAAGCAGACTTTGCTATACCTATTGAACTATATTATTTGATCTCATTATAATTTCAATCTCTACCTATAGTTCAAAAATTCTGATACAGTTGAACCCAGATATATAGATATGGAAGTGCAATGCATTTTTCTTTCCAAAATACAGGCGTTTTGAAATAACTGGGGTTATTAATGGTTATAAAGAAATTTGGCTGGGGAATCAAAATCATTTCAAAGAAAGTGGGATTTCAATGTAACAGGGTTCAATATAAGTTAGGCTCAACTGTATATATATATATATATATAAAATGATTCAGAAATAAATTGGATGTAATTGCTAATGGTCATTTTTTCCATGGATTTCGAGTAAATCTTGTATTTGCTGACAATGTTTTCTCATTGCACTCGGACATAGAGATGATTCAAAGCATTTTAAACTAGCATTTTTAATGACATCACATTCTAGCTACAGTAACTATTTTATCTATGTCGTGATTCAATTAACATCTTGTAAAAATATTTATGAAATAAGATTATATTAGCATGCATATGCAATCAAATCTGTCCTGGGATGTCTTTTTAGGCTGAGCATTAAATGAATTCTTTTCACAAGTGTCTGTTTTATACAGGTAAATCAGAATTGTAATCAACGTACCATTAAGTTTTTGTTATATATATTTATATATAAGTCCATTTTACTGGAATTTTGACAGGAAGCTAGGGTGGCAATAAAACGAAGGTCAACTTACTGAAGTGTTACTGTATACAGTTGATGCTTAATTTTTATTTTGAACATCGTTTTACCTCAGTCTTTTTTTTTTTTCATTTAAATGGTGGCGGCCAGTTTTTAATGGTGAAGGAGAGATCCCAGTTACACGAGAAAAGACACTGGCCTTCAACAAATAAACTGGCAAAATTTCTCATAAAAATCAGCTTAGGTTCCAGCGGGACTTGAACCCTCGCTGACTAGTATAGTGGAAGGAGGTCATCACTAAATATAAAGGTTATAACCAGAATCTATTCAAATGTTTTCTTTTCATAAAGTTGTACAATTTACACAAGTAAAAAACGACCATTGTGACCTTTTCTTCTTTTGCTGAGAAATTTCTACCTGTGTTAAAATGTCCTAGGTCTGACAAGATTAAAACTCAAAATCCAAAGTTTCTGAAGAAAATGCTCCACCAATACACTTAACTCAAGGGATATTCATTTTAATTTTGAAAAACAGAAAAGAAACATCTCAAATTAAATACATATTTCAACACTTTTAAAAAGAATCTGTATGCCAAGGAATGAAATAAACCTCTCTTAGTACAAAAAGAACATCTTGCAAAACAATGTGACTTTTTAAAAAATGACAACCTGTAGAAATTAAACTTTGAACTAATTTACAAATGTCAGATAAGAAATGCTATATATCATATACATGTAACGTAAGTATTGATGTGATAGAATAACAAATACCTGGCATGGATTTCGGTGGAACCATTATTGTATTTGCTTCCCCTTTCCCACATTCCATAGTCAGGAGTTCTATACGCTCTTTCTACATAGAACACAAGGTTCTGTACAAAGTTGACCTCATCTGTAGTAAAGATGATCTGAAAACAGAACAATATTTTAACATCTGTAGTCAAGATAATCTTAAAAAAGAACATCTCATCATATGTAGTAAATATGATCTGAAAAAAGAATAACTCATTATCTGCAGTAAAGATAATCTGAAAACAGAACAATGTCTAATAATCTGTAGTCAAGATGATCTGAAAACAGAACAATATTTTATCATCTGTAGTAAAGATAGTCTGAAAACAGAACAATATTTTATCATCTGTAGTCAAGATAATCTGAAAACAAAACATCTCATCATCTGTAGTAAATATGATCTGAAAACCGAACAATGTCTTATCAGCTGTAGTCAAGATAATCTGAAAACATAACATCTCATCATTTGTAGTAAAGATGATCTGAAAACAGAACAATATCTTATCATCTGTAGTAAAGATGATCTGAAAACAGAACAATATCTTATCATCTGTAGTAAAGATGATCTGAAAACAGAACAATATCTAATCATAATTAAATTGTCATATGATCTGAAGTAGCATATTTTATGATATTAGCTCAGTACCATGGTAACAATAAATATTTTAGGGGCTTTAGACTCTGGAACATTAAAACTTTGAAATATTGAAGATTGACATACTTTCTTCAAATTTTATTTTATTTCTCATACTTTTTACAAACTATATTTTCAGAGTTTTTCATCTTTTACATAAATATTTACAGAATAAATTATAAACTTTTGTCAATAGCCATGAGAGTGAAATATTGATTGTGTAATATTAGACCAAACTTTTCTTTTGTTCTTTTTTAAGATATCTGTACGTGTATTTTGGCAAACTGAAGAGGTACATGTATCACTGTTTCTGAAGTGTCCTAAAGGAAATTTTAGCTACATTCAAACTGAATTAGTCTGAATTATTCAAGTGTGTAATTTAGTGTACTTTGCAAAGTACGATGTAAAACAAGATTTGTTTACAAAATACTATGCCCTTAAGAACTGAGTCATTCCATTGACTTTTGAAAAGTCCCATAACTCAAATGTTGTTCATAATCAAATGCATACCTGGTCTTATTGATAAAAAGCTGCATACCAAATAGTTTGAGTTAAAGTTTGACGAAAGAAAATAAAATTATATGATCGGAAACTGAAATGTTGCAAACTGACAGACTGAAAATGAGATGAAAGCAGACAAAATGATGGACCAAAAGAAAAATGTCTTGGGAGAGGTGGGGGGGGGGGGGCATAAACACTTACAATATACAAAAATCAGATATTTACAATCTGTCTCAAATATCCTTTGCTTGTTACAACATACCTGTAGTCCAGAAGATATCATCTGTACCAGGAACACCAGGTATAAAGCAACCACATCAATCTACAAAAACAAACAACAACAAAATAGATTTCAAGTGAATGGTGATCAATTACAGAACCTTCACCAGATGGCAGACAAAACCTATAGCTTCCCCCTTCCAGTTTCACCAGTAAGGTACTTGTAAAATGTGTATTAATGTTATCACTTCCAAAATGCCAACAATATTCTTATCCAATTTATTTATTTCTTGTATCCTTGATGCACTGCCAAAAATACCTTAATCTAATATTGAAAGGAAAGCTTGAGATTTATACAAGTTTACAAAATGCTACAGTACGCACAACATGTTGTTTTGTGATTTTCCACAATTGTGCTGTGACTGTTTGAGAACAAAGAAGAGATGACATGGCTAAAATAGAACAAGGAAGAGATGACATGGCTAAAATAAAACAAGGAAGAGATGACATGGCTAAAATAGAACAAGGAAGAGATGACATTTTTATTTGAGTAATCTGCTATTTTACCTGTAAAAAGATGTACATAATCAGTTTAATACCTGTAAATGTTCATATTCATCATCCCTATACACAGGGTCACCTGTAATTATGTCAAATGTGGAATGTAGGGCATGATCCGCACTCTGATTGGCCTTGAACTTCTCCACCTGTAACATATAAGGTCACCAATAAATGACATAAAACAAGCTTTCTAAGAGTATTGAGTTAAGCATTGAATTACTGTCAGTTGGCATTCATGGGCTTATGAATGCCAACTGGACTAAGGCAAATTTCATGAAGCGTGTTAAGATATTCAAAATTAAACTTCACAACAACAATGCCAGACCAAATATCACCAACCTAGCACCAATATTAACCCTTATCCTGCCACATTACATTGACTGACTCAGCCAGCCACTGCTGCATATGTATTACAATGTATACACACCACTGCCAGATTAAAACTGAATTTTTATCAATTTGAACTGGTCACTTTAACTTGTAATTGTGTGTCAATTTGTGTAAACTGATCCATATATCTTTATATAATTTTAATAAAAATGATTGTAATTAATGTTTTTGAAGTGTTTTATTTTTTTTAGATCAGGTATTCATTGTTAATTAACAGTTAAAGTTGTAATTTCTGCGACCGTAGTTGCTTTCCATGACTCGGCATGAGTGAAACTGACGTGGCCGATGTCCGACATTGTGGCTTTAGATGCTCGCCAAAATTAATTAAATTTGAGACAGCGATTTGTCTCTTAAACAAAAGATTCCCACATTGTTTTTTTAAACAATAAATAAAATCTAAAAGATTACCGTTGCCAGGTACATAGCACGCAAGTCCTGGTGTCGCAGTGAACTGAGTGTTTACCGGTAGCGAGTCAATGTTGGTCTAGTCGTCCTCGTCAATGCACAGAATAATCCTAGGCCTATCGGTTGGTGACTTATCCATAGGAGTTTTCTGAGATTTTGTGTTGAATTTACATCTAAGTCTCCTATTTCAAATAAGAGGAAATCGTATTCCTTCGAGTTGTAACTACTGAAATATATCCAAATTCCATTATTGCACAGTGAACAAAGCGATGCAGACGCCATTTGTAATACTTTCGTTTTCTCGGAAGCGAGATTCTAAAGGTCGTTTAAGTCATTCAGTTTTTATTTTTAGTGATAAAAGTGTGTCAACCAATCAGATTAAAGACTTATCTATGATGTGTCCGTATCTTTTTATATTCACCAATGGTCTTTTACATAGGATTCCATAGTATTTATAGCGTACTTGGAAATAGTATATTGACGTACTTGGCAGCGAGCGACGGTTTACGAAAATCGTATATTGACATGTTTGGCAGTGGCAGAGGGTATTGTAAAATTGTATATTGGCATGTTTGGAGGGATAAGGGTTAATTGAACAGCATAGTCGCCATTGGAAAAGCAACACCTATGTTTCGCTTTCACAATGAGACAAAAATTGCAACATACCTTATCTGCTTGTCGAATCCAGCAAAACAGTATACCACGCATACATTTGACTGCAGATTGAGCCAGTTCATGTGTCCTTCCTTGGTCATCATCAATTTTTCTGAAGAATTATATACTTTGTATTTACACACTATAAACAATCATGTATACTCACGATACTGGTATGTGTGTGTACTAATACCAAAATGCTGAATATGGATTTTAATAAGTAAGTATTTGTAATTGAGTAGATCTACATGTACATTACAGATTTCAAATGTCCATAGATAGAGACCTATACACCTGAGAAAGAAACCATTAACTTATCAACCGCTGAAGTCATATTTGGACCTGCCTGTTTCACAGAATGGTTAAGTCCACTGTCAGAATTCAGGGGCACAATAATTTTACATGCAATATGAACTTGTTCACTCCTATATAATATGGAAAAAAAACATGACTGTATATAGATACACACCTATACAACCTGAGAAAGTGACCACTGATTAGCTAATGCTGCTAAATACAACTGTACATAGATACACACCTATACACTTGAAAAAGTGACCATTAATTAGCTACTACTGTAAAATGCAACAATACAGAGATACACACCTATACACCTGAGAAAGTGACCATTAATAAGCTAATACTGTAAAATACAACTGTAAATAGATACACTCCTATACACCTGAGAAAGTGACCATTAATTAGCTAATACTGTAAAATACAACTATACATAGATACACACCTATATACCTGAGAAAGTGACCATTAATTAGCTAATACTGTAAAATACAACTGTACATAGATACACACCTATACACCTGAGAAAGTGACCATTAATTAGCTAATACTGTACAATACAACTATACATAGATACACACCTATACACCTGAGAAAGTGACCATTAATTAGCTAATACTGTAAAATACAACAGTACATATATACACACCTATACACCTGAGAAAGTGACCATTAATTAGCTAATACTGTACAATACAACTATACATAGATAAACACCTATACACCTGAGAAAGTCACCATTACTTTAATAATGATGCAAAATACAACTGTACATAGACACATGTACACACCTGTATGCCTGAGAAAGGGACCATGCTGCAACTGCACAATATATACTGTCTCTTATATGGGATATTCTTGATGGTTTTCCTTCAATTCCAATGGGAGGAAACAGTCCCAAGGTTGGACTTTGGTAACGAAGAATTTGTCTTTTCACTGGAAAAAAAATTAAATAAAAATTTTAAATCACACCAAGGAAGAAGCAAACTGTCAACATGGGACTTCACTTATTGAGGTACATAAGAACATTCAAGTAAACATAAACAAATGAACTTCCAAAAACCAAACCTCACTCTGGCCAGTTATTACAATGTATAGAACCTGGAAAATTTTGTCCTTGCATATTTTTGCCACTTTATGACAGAAAATAAATTCACGCCATGTTAACTTTGCCATAATTCACCATATTTTCATGGATTAAATTGCATGCATGTCCGTGCTTCAATAATATAGCTTGTAGATTTTGCCTTCATTTTAAATTAGCACTTCCATCTAAGAGTGAAAATTAAACAGGAACAAAAATTTCCAGATATATAGTATGTTTGGAATTTTGTTTTTGAGGCAGTTGATTAGAGGTACATCTATAACTTTAAGTCAATCATTCCAGTAGGGCTGTCATTGGTGAGAAATTCTATATTGATATATCAATAAGTAAAAAATATTGATATATCGATAAATCAAATAATTTGGTACTTCTATAAAATGCATTCAAAATAGATAGATTCATTATAATATTTAGGTGTTTTATTGCGTATTTTACTATCTGCTGATTAAGAAATAATAATAATTGCTAGGAAAACATTGTTTATTTGAACAAATTGAACAACAGGGGCTGAAAATTCCTTAAGTGTGAGGTCCGGGACCTACATATTTTACTTTCAGACCCTGTCATTTTCCTGCTTTGTGGGTCCGAGGACCTAAGTCTGAATCAGTGAATGATTATTCTGTCAGTTTCTTTCTAAACTTTATTTGGTTCCTTTGTAAAATTCAATTGTCATTTTCTAATATGATTTTGTGGCAGTTTTTGGTATGTAATTTTGTGTTCCTACCCTTAATAGTAGTTATATTGATTAATTATATCAAAAGTCTGACTTGGATTTATTGTAATTGGACCCATATGTTAGAGGACCGGACCCAGGCAAAATTTAACAAAAAAGTCCTGGACCCAAGCATCTGAAAGAAAATGTTCAGCCCCTGAACAATTATAATAAAATATAACAGAGTTCAAGAACATGAAGTAAAACAAAGGATTTAATACTTTGGAAATTCTAAACGAAAATAAATATTGTCAAATGCATTATAAAATGTATCGATACTAAAAAAAATGTATCGATTATCGTGTGGAATCAATTTGTATTTCGATACATCAATATCGAGTCTATCAATGCCGGCCCTGCATTCCAGTCCGTTTTGGTTTTAAAAACCCATAAATAACACAGACATCAGAAATGAGAAATAGATAGTTAAAAAAAATAATAAAATGTTGCTGTGACAGGTCACAGCATCTTGCTACGAAGAAAGTAAATTGAGGGACTTCTGCCCCTGCTCCCCCAAAAGGTAACTTAAAAGTTAGAATTTCAGTGTACTATAAATGCATTATTCAATATCCATACATAAAATGTAGTTGTCGTCCAATTTCTTTAATCGTTCTTCTTGCCCAGGTAGTTCTGACATCTTAGTCTGATAGTAGTACTGGGTGCTTGATCTACTCTCAGCTCTTGAGAGCGACCGTCTTCTGCTGGGTCCAGTCTCCGAATCACTGTCCTGTCGCGTCCTTGATCCTAAATCCATGACCTCTAGGTTGAATCCACCAATTAACCGTATTAAAAGCACAAAAAGGCAATTAATGTCAAAATCATAAAGTGACAACTTATGAAATGTTATGTAACGGATGCATTGAGTGTCCAGAAATTTGTCATCGTGCCAGTTTGTACAAATCTTAAATAACCGGAAATATCATGATACGGCGTATAGGGAAAACCATAGATGGATTTACCGTCTTTCCGGATTGTCTGTAATGGAAACAAATAACAAGATGACGATGGTGAATACGACGATGAAGATTACGACGTTCACGACGAGTATGATGGCGGCTTTGTTTACGGTGACGACGACGATGATGATTATGACGATACCGACGCTAGAGATGACAACGACGAAGACGGCGATGACGGCAACGACGACGATGATGGTGATGATATATATATATATATATATATATATATATATATATATATATATATATATATATATATATATATATATATATATATATATATATATATATATATATATATATATATATAATATATATATACACACATACACAAAGCACTTGCAATGTCTTTTAATATAGAATTAAATATGCCATGTGCTATAGAGAGAATGGTGTCTGGAATCGCGAAAATGTTCTCACAGAGCACACAAAAAAAATCCGGAACTCCCTCATGCAGTGCACTGATAGAAGTAGGAAGGATGATTCGGGGCATCGTAATATCGTTTTGTTTAATACAACGCGATATTACGATACGATATCATGATATTACTATATCACAATATTACTATATCACGATACCACGATATTACGATGGTGATATCACGATATTGACTCTTGGTTTCAGGGTAAAATTGACTCTTTTCTTGGGAGTGTATCCTGGACCACAGGTAAACTTGTATTTATTATGTGTAGTTCCTCCAACAGCAAGCATCCCTAACTCCAACGTCATAGCAAACGAGAGACATCTATATAAGTTGTTAAAATTTGTTTGTTAATCCTTGTAAAGTAAATAAGTTTAAACCTAACTCAGTACTTTTTTTTCAAATCAATACGATGTCTTATTTCCATCCATAATGTCTATTTGTTTTCCACTTGGGTAACTCGACGCAACTAAAAGACGTGACTGTGATACTATAGTATTTTTTGTTCTGATTGGAAAACTTTTTACCATGTGAAACTATTGCTGTGGTCATCATTATTCCAAACATTTATTTTGGTTGATTACTTTTGAATCATTTTCAATTTTTACACAGTCGTATACAATTTACATAATCTTATATGATCTGGATAATAAAACCATGAATGGATAGGATCCCGGATTCTTTTTTTTTTTTTTGAGAGGGGGATATATTTTATCCGTCTCTGGTTTTGTACATTATTAATGTAATGTTCTTTCGCTCGCTAGATGTCGCTAGCTTGCGACAATGTCTGCTTCCATGCATTAGTTAGCCGAATGATAATTTCCCACGAAAACCTTAATCTAAGTTTATCGTATTTTCATGTTCATGACATATTTTAAGGTAAACTGGTGTAACATTATATATCTCAATTGTAATTAAGTTTTAGACTCGTAGCTTCCCCCCTTGTAGGCCTATTGCAGTAGTGTCGTATAAACTTATTAAGTCATACTCGGTCGTAGACGGGGCCCATCGAATTAGCCTATACTACATAGGCTAGCGTCACCATATTTCGGGGCACATAATACTTTGAGGGTGAAAAAAGGTCATGTACAACATATAACGGAACATTTGTACCTTCAACATTTCCCGCAAACTTTACAAACTCTAGTAGTTTGGCACACAAACATGCGATTATTTTCTCATTGACTGATTGAGCCATACCAAAAGTGGCAAAATTTTATAATTATAGTCAACGTAACTAACTGGTACGGCAAGTAACCCAAGTTCGGAGCAAACCATAATATTCAGGAGATATGTTTAAGCATCAACCATGCTCAAATATAACCACCATTATTGTTTACAATTATGTGCTGTCTTTGGGGCCAATACATTGCACTTAAAATCTATTAAAGTGACTATTTTTCAAAAATGAAGGATTGTTTACATGGTTAAGATCGATTTTCATTATATCAAACATATATTTTAATCAATTTTGGGGATATTTTGTTACTTCCCATTTAGACTGCAACAAATATATATATATTTTTTATCCGATGTATTAGGTAGGTTACAGGTTAGCAAACGACAGCCGTAGATCACGAGGTCAGTGGACTTGTGACATAATATCAGCACAAAGACAAATGCCCCAAACTAGGGACCTCGAATTTAGGTGACATAACTATACTTCCCCATAATACCACATACACAAATTATCAAATTATTTTTGAAAATTTTTTTAGCAATAATTTGAGTCAAATACTAGTGAAACTGTAACCGGAATTGTTTGTGTTTGTATATATAACATGTAGACTACAATTTGTGGTAGCCTGTCGATCCGGCCCCAATTCGATCCGGCCCCGTATAATGCAACGTTATACTATCAAATTATGTATCTGAATTAGTATTCTCAATTGTTCTCAATTGTCCAGGTATTAAATTGACATAATTTTTTATGAGCGAAAGGTCTATATTAGGTAGGATCATACTACTGAAATACGCCTGTATCGAAATGTAGAAGTCTACAAATATATGAGTCATTGTATTATTTTGTAAACTACATTGTTGGATAGATCAATGTTATTAGAACAACAATATGTATTTTTTTATTCAAATAATCCACAAAATAAGGGAGAAACGTAAAAAATAAAATACACCTGCAGGCATAATCTGAGCCATTGTATTACTCTGAAAGTTCCATGCTTGGAATTATATTGAAAATGTAATCTTATCTAGATATTCCCCAAACAAAGGATTGATATGCAAAATAAACTATGCATGCATTAACCTATTATAACAGGGTTAGTAGCAGCCTAGATATATTTTGACTGCTTACCAACATTTTATTGTTGCAATAAAACAACGCCAAATAAGCCTTACCTATAATTTGGATAACAATTTCAGCATGATTTTAAGCGAGCGAATCGAGCACTTTATGGTAAAGGGGTAGAAAATGAGCTGTACATACATTGGATGCAAATCATTATCTGCATCAATCTAAACCACGTGGTTTTCCTAACCCAGTTTAATTCTACATTGCGATGTTACAATGACAAAAGTTGCACTCGCTTCAAGGCAATGCCTCAGTTCATATGAGTGAAACCGTAATCTGGAATTGGTTAACCCCGCTTGAATTTGCCTATCTAACTCAGATTTATTGCTAAAAATCTATCTTTTTATGATGTAGTCATTGAATGATATGATAGTGTTCTGAGTCTGACCCTTTGTCGTCTGAGGCTCTGTCTCTCTGACACCTTCCAGGAAAATCTTAAGTTCATGAGAGCAAGACTATTTACCCAATGAATCTAGTCTAAACATCTAAGTTAAAGTAGAATCTACTCTCAAAGTCAAATTTAATAAAAAAAATAATAAAAGTACTTTCGTAAAGCAATCATAAAAAAAATCTCAAGTAGAAATTCTATATTCTATTTATTCATTAGAATAGATAGCCTAGTCTTATTTTTGTTATTGATAATTTCATTTTTTTTTAAAAAAAGTTTTTTGTACGAGAATCTCTTTGTAAGTTAGGCTTTATATATTACTGGTTAGCCTTGATATGAATTAAGTAGGGTTCAAAATTAGCAGTAGTCGGGTTGACTAGTAGCAAATTTGTATAAACATGCATCTGAGCGTTGATTAATTGGAGTTTAAATGACACCAGAATTGTCTAATTATATACCAGTTATCAGCCTGTAACGATGTGGTATATGCCAATACCACACGTGAGTAATTTTAGATTGTCCGATTGTAATCTATATGAAAAACCAAGTCAGATATATAACAAAACAAATTTATTTAGAAAATATAGAAAAAAAATTGCATATATATGAAGGACGAAAATTACTCCAACAAACTAAAGTCATACAATAGTTCCAATTTGTCTCCACGTTTAGGCCTAGAAATAGCGATGATAATACTTGACATTTAAACAAAAAAAAAAAACACACAAATTACACAGTCTGCATTCCCGTAGCGGAAAAAAAATGAAAGTTCCCGACGTTGGTTACGAGTCCAGCACTAGAAATCGACCTTCGCTCAATTTGCGACACCTTTACACACATGATTACCGAGAAACACAGTCAGTTCCGAATATTTTCCCACGTAGATATACGATATAGATATAGGTAAAGGAAACTTCTAAAACAGGTATCAAGCTGGAGAATTTTCCACCCGAAAAACTCATATGTGCGGTAATTTCAATGCACAGTTAATTTGGATCCACCTCGGAAAAACACATATTTTTCCACCAAATAAGTCAGAAACTGCGCTCCATGAATGCAGAGACTGAGCCATCGACGAAAGTTACTTTAACGCCCTGTACTAGCGTAAATTTCATCCGCCTCGCCCATGAAGGTGTCTCGTCCAACTCGCCAGATTCTACTGACTCTCCGTTTTATCCGTGCTTAACCCCGAAAACAAAAACACTCGTAAAACCAGTTCGCCAAATATAACCGTGAAGTACATATGCACTACCAAAAGTCAGCATGAAATTCAAATTCGTTACATACGCCCTTACCTAAGAGACGAAATATAAATTGATTCCGACCTTAAACAACGAAATTGAATTTTAATAACCAAAATATTTCACCCACAATTAAGTAAACAAGTAGTGTACACATCAATCTGAAATACTTGACTCCAAGGAAAAATAAACCCTACAAACGAGATAAAGTGTCTGCAATGGTGTTAGATTTTCCTGGAATATGCGACACTCTAAAACTAAATTCCTGCAAAGTCAAGCTCCATCTAAGTAGCCTTTGGTTCGTCATTTTCATACGATCTAACCACTGTAATGGTGCATGATCAGACTCTACAGTAAACTCTACACCCTCCAGATAAACTCTGAGTGTCTTGATAGCCCACATGATTGCAAAACACTCCTTCTCAACTACAGCATAATTTCTCTCTGAACCACTGAATTTCTTGCTCAGATACATAATTGGGTGACGCCCATCATCAAACTCTTGTTCCAAAACTGCTCCAACGCCACTCACACAAGCATCAGTTCGCAAAATAAAGGTCTTGTCCAGCCGTGGACTCCTCATCACTGGTTCTTGTGTCAGAGCTGCTTTCAACGTGTCAAATGCACTCTGGTGAATTTCCTGCCAGTCCAGTTTGTTTGGGGAACTTTTCTTTGTTAAATCTGTTAGAGGTGCAGATAGCTGAGAAAAGTTTTTAATAAACTTGCGGTAGAAACCAACTGTACCGATAAATGACCGAACTTGTTTCTTGGTCATTGGACGTGGAAATTTCATAATGGATTCAATTTTATCCTGAGTAGGTGTTATCTGACCCCCCCTCCAACAATATGTGCCAAGAATTCCAATTTGCTGTAACCCAAAAGACATTTGGACGGCTTGGCTACCAAATTTGCCTTCTGCAATGCCTCAAACACCATTCGCAAGTGTTCCACGTGTTCTTCCCATGAATCACTAAAGATGCCTATATCATCTATAAAACTCTGAGCAAACCCCTCAAATCCCTCAAGAACCTTTTGCATCAGGCGGACAAAGGTTGCCGGAGCATTTACCATCCCAAAGGGCATAACTGTAAAGTTGTACTGTCCCATTGGGGTGACAAAGGCGCTTTTCATCTTTGCGTCTGTATCCAGTGGGATCTGCCAGTAGCCCTTGGTTAGATCTATCTTACTAAGGTACTTTGCTTTACTTACCTTGTTCAAGATGTCGTCCATTCTGGGCATAGGCCTTGGATCAAAGACAGTTTCTCTATTTAAATCTCTGTAATCACAACAGAATCTCACTGACGAGTCCTTCTTTTTCACTAGCACAATAGGAGCTGCATAATGGCTCTGAGAAGGCTCGATGATACCTGCTTGTAACATACAATCTAGTTCCAACTGTACCTGACTTCTAAGTGCATAAGGAAGTGGATATGGTTTCCTAAATATAGGTGTATCAGATCTGAGTTTCACTGGTGTGTGCTCAATAAGGTGCGTTTTCTTTGGCACATCACTGAAGACACCTGAATATTCATCTAACAAACTTCCTAGCTGACATCTCTGAGCATTTGTAAGGTCGCCAGAAATACTTACATCCTGTATTCCCTCTCTTTGCCTAAGAAAGAAGGCGTCACTTTATCAGAAATACTTTCATCATGATCTATATTACTAGTCATACCTTTGATCACATTCAAACATGCGATGATTTCATCTTGTTTCGCTGTCTCATCTGACCGTTCAAACCACGGTTTTAACATATTTACATGGAATACTTTCTCCTTAGTTTGACTAAGTTTAACTTTGTAGTCAACAGTTCCAACTTTTTCAGTTATTGGGTAAGGACCCTTCCACTGAGCCAACAACTTAGAAGTATTTGTAGGTAACAAAATCAGTACTTTCTGACCAACTTCTAGTTGTCTACTTCGTGCCTTTCTATCATAGTAAACCTTTTGCTTACTTTTTGCCTTACCTTCGCTCAACCTGGCTAATTTTGTGCATTCTCGTAACCTTTCTCTGGTTTCTAACAAGTAACTGAGTACAGAAGTTTTACTATCCTGTGGTTCCTCCCAGTGCTCTTTTAAAATCGCTAAAGGACCCCGTACCTGTCGCCCATACAATAATTCAAAAGGGGAAAACCCCGTAGTTTCATTAGGCACTTCCCGGTATGCAAACAATACATAAGGCAGATGTTTGTCCCACTGTGAAGGTTCAGAGATCGCATAGCACTTGAGCATCTTTTTCAAAGTCCCGTTGAACTTTTCAACTAAACCGTTGGTCTCAGGGTGATAGGGTGAACTACATAATTTCTTTACCTTAAGTAACCTCAACAGCTCTTTCATCAAACCTGACATGAAGTTAGTTCCTTGATTGGAAAGTATTTCCTTAGGGACTCCTACTCTGGAAAATATACCCATGAGAGCCTCTGCCACAGTCTCTGTTTCCTGATTTTTCAAAGCTACCGCTTCCGGATAGCGAGTTGCATAGTCAACACAAACAAGAATAAAACGATTCTTGCTATCAGTCAAAGGTAAGGGACCTACAAAGTCTATGGCAATTCTAGAAAATGGCTCCTCTATAGCTGGGATACTTACCAATGGTACCTTGCGGATCAAACCCTTTGCTGAACCTTTCTGACACTCTGGGCAAGATTTACAATAATTGGACACATCTTTAAAGATACCTGGCCAGAAAAAATGTTGAAGGATTCTCTCCCATGTTTTCTTATTACCAAGGTGGCCGGCAAACTGTATATCATGTCCCATATTCAATACATCAGCCCTATACTTTTGTGGTACTACAATCTGAAAAATCTCACCACTTTCTTCTGATTTGTATATTCGATACAATACATCACTTATCAGAGTAAAGCCAGACTTTGACATGTCATGATCCCCTAAAGCTAACTGCCTTACTTTTTTAAGACTCGGATCATCAACTTGAGCTGTAAATCAACTCATCCCGATTACAAAATTTCTGATACTGCTTCTCATTGTTCTCTACCTGAGAAAAATCATTACTGGTTGTGTTACCAGTAATATCACCATGAAGCTTTTTCGTCGTCTCAATTTGCAGCTTTTTTAGTCTGTGACCTTGTTTCAACCCCAGCACATCTATCTGCATGACTAGTATCTACTTTGAAAACATCCCTGTGTGTAGGTGTAGTTGTTTGAATAAGATTCCCAACTACTACATCAGCAAAAGGTGTGTCAAGAATAAGTGCCACAACTGTCCCCGAAATGAACGGAGTGGTCAAATCTATCTCGACCTCTGCACACTCCCTAGTACTGCCATCTGCTAGAGTTATATTCCTCTGCCTGCCAGTTAGCCTACTTACATCTACCAATCTACTATTTACAAACAAAGTCGAGCTACCTGTATCCCTCAACACTGTAACCAGATCATGACCAACATGTCCCTCGACAATATCTAAACCAGATACTGGATCCACCTCTTTACCTTCTACACCAGGTAACTTAACTATCGCTCCACCAAGATAATTTTCCTGCTTACCTGAGTCATTTATACTCTCTTTCTCGTTTGCCTTCTTTGAGTCCGAGTGCTCAGATACACACATTAATTTACCATGAGGTCTACCTTGAGACTGTGCTGTCGTTTTTCTGCAATCTGACTGCTTCTGTAAAGGACAATCCTTCATAACATGTCCCTCTCTTTGACAGACATAACACTTTCTCCCATTAAGTCCCTGTGCACCTGCATTACTACCTGACTGAGATTTATTTTGACCACTACCTCTACCTCTATCAAAACTTTGCTTATCACCTCCCGGGCGATTTGGAATTTGAACATGTGCCTTTTTATGAGCAACCTGATATGCCTCTACTAACTCTACCACCTGCTTAGCATCTGTGGGCTTGTGCTCATGCACCCAAACCTGCAATTCCCTTGGACAAAACCTCAGTAATTGTTCTCTCAAAATGAGATCATGCAACTTGTCAAAATCATGCCCGATCTCCTCTCTGTCGCACCAGTGATTTAAATATCGTTCAGTTCTTACCTGGAAATCGCGGAACGACTCGTCAGACATTTGCTTGGAGAATCTATACTTTTCTCTATAAGCCTCTGCAGTAAGCTCGTATCTTTTCAGTATAGCCTCTTTTATGGCATCATAATCACCACTATCTGCGTCAGCTAGCCTAGAATATGCCTCTAAAGCCTTACCTGTGAGTAAAGGTATCAGATGAATTGCCCAGTCACGCTTGTCCCAGTGATGCAGAAAAAGCCATTTTCTCGAATGATCTCAGAAATACATCAACATCCTGTCCCTCTTGAAACTTGGGCAGTTTAACTTTAACGTATGGTCTCTGTGCAAATTGTGAAGTAGATGAAAAAGGTCCCGGATCCCGACTCCCTATTAGCTCCATTTCCTGCCTTTTAACTTCTAATTCTTTCAACTTTATTTCCCGTTCCAACTCTGCCCTTTTCATCTCACGCTCGGCGTTCCTCTCATCTCGCTCCGCGTTCCTCTCATCGCGCTCAGCATTCCTTTGTTCACCCTCGGCGTTCCTCTGTTCACGTTCCTGTTCACCTATAATCTTAATTAGCTCAAGACACTCAGACAACGTATTCCCCTTCTCAATCAAGTCACTGACCCAACTGGGCAACCTAGAAGCACTCATGACTAACAACCTAAGCTGACTATGAACACGAAAATACGCAAAACTGCCAACTGCCTAAACTCTACTCCGAAATACTCGGTTTAACATATAGACACAATGATAGACAATCCCACCGCTGCCACCAAATGTAACGATGTGGTATATGCCAATACCACACGTGAGTAATTTTAGATTGTCCGATTGTAATCTATATGAAAAACCAAGTCAGATATATAACAAAACAAATTTATTTAGAAAATATAGAAAAAAAATTGCATATATATGAAGGACGAAAATTACTCCAACAAACTAAAGTCATACAATAGTTCCAATTTGTCTCCACGTTTAGGCCTAGAAATAGCGATGATAATACTTGACATTTAAAAAAAAAAAAAAAAAAACACAAATTACACAGTCTGCATTCCCGTAGCGGAAAAAAAAATGAAAGTTCCCGACGTTGGTTACGCGTCCAGCACTAGAAATCGACCTTCGCTCAATTTGCGACACCTTTACACACATGATTACCGAGAAACACAGTCAGTTCCGAATATTTTCCCACGTAGATATACGATATAGATATAGGTAAAGGAAACTTCTAAAACAGGTATCAAGCTGGAGAATTTCCACCCGAAAACTCATATGTGCGGTAATTTTCAATGCACAGTTAATTTGGATCCACCTCGGAAAACACATATTTTCCACCAAATAAGTCAGAAACTGCGCTCCATGAATGCAGAGACTGAGCCATCGACGAAAGTTACTTTAACGCCCTGTTACTAGCGTAAATTTCATCCGCCTCGCCCATGAAGGTGTCTCGTCCAACTCGCCAGATTCTACTGACTCTCCGTTTTATCCGTGCTTAACCCCGAAAACAAAAACACTCGTAAAACCAGTTCGCCAAATATAACCGTGAAGTACATATGCACTACCAAAAGTCAGCGGGAAATTCAAATTCGTTACACAGCCCCTTAATTTTTTTCTCAACTCAAACTAAGATAATTATGGTTGCTATGAATTTGACTCATGAGAATATAAAAACACAAAAATAGATAATGTACTTAAACTACCAATTTGGTAATTCTGATACCAATTTGGGAAATATATGTAAGTTGGTAATTTGTTGTACCACTTAGTTTGGGACTAGTAAATTTGTCATAGGACTAGTAAAACCTGTTTCCAACTAGTCCATCTGACTAGTGAGACAGAATTGCTAAATTTGAACCCTTTTAAGACAATACCTTGAAAGCAATTTCAGCTCCTCGTTTTAGAAATGCGAGAAAGCACATTCATCGGAATTCTATCTGTTCTCACAAGAGTAACACCTGTCCCGCAAAATGATGTCACAATTAAAATATTTAGAACATACATAAGCGCTTCCAGAAGATAATTTAGCAGAAAAATAAAATGTCCTTTGACTTGAATACGCTTTTGTGAAGAGTGGCTGTTTAAGCATCAGATCAAAGTAGTCCAGTCTGGAGAATTTTTTGTTTGTGCCATGTGCAAATTCCAGATGTGAGCAGATATTTTACTGCTACATGTAGTAGTTCAGGGTACCCATATGTAATAAGAAAAAAGTTACTACATACATGAAGACTTTCACCTTCTATAATAAATGACTTAATTTCCTGTAATTAAAAAAATAACAATAATAATGTTTGGTTTAGAAAAAATATTGTGGGAAATTTAAGTTGTGATCAGAAACTGTTACGAAAAGAAAGAAAAAGGAAATTTGAATTGACCAACTATGGCTACATGTATGTCTACAGATCTTGTGGATATAAAAGTCATCATTTAACTCACCAACCCCTGTGGTCACTTTTAGACTCACCCAAATTCAATAAATAGCATGGTCTACTTTCATAATTCAGGAGTGAAAAGTAAATATTGCATGTAAAATTATTATAAAATTTTGATTCACAATTACACACCCCTGAATTCTGACATTGGACTTAACCATTCTTTGAAATGGACAAGTCCAAATGTGACTTTAGGGATTAATGATTTCATAATAAGATTTGTTTTCCCAATTGCAAGGAAGCATAATGATTTGTATAAATACATGTACAAATGTTTATATATTTCTGATGCAGTATGGCAGACAACAAGATGGAAACCACACAAGATCACTCAGATTCACCTCCACCCATTCCACCTGTCACAGAGGCTCAGAAAGAACTAGCTTCTCAGGCCCTGCAGGATTTTGAAAAGAAGCAATATGGTTCTTGTTGTAACATTATGCACAAAATTATAGCCCAGAGAGCCACCGACCCAAAAGTAGTCCATAACAAATCAGTTGCAGAGTTTTATCAGAGCGGATTTCTTACAACAGATGAGTTTCGTCAAACATTGACTAGAGTTTGTCAAATGGTAAGACCAGATGTGTAGAGGGAGGCTAAATATACAAAATGAAATTTTAGATTTTCTGGACCCCACACCAGAAAACTTGAGAACTTACCAAAGTCTGAGAACATTCTCAGCTTGGTCTGCTCAGCCAATCAAATTTCAGAATTAGCGAAAGTTGAGTAAAATCTTTAGAGCTGAGTAATTCTTAAGTTTTATGGTACCAAGCCCAGAAATAAACTGATTTTTGTGAGAAAGTTTGCCATTTTACCTGGGGAAGGTCGGTGATCTCTTCCCAGGTATATTGTAACCACTATTACAAACTGGCCACCAGCACATAACTTTAAATTTGTTAGATTGTTTGTTTGTTTATTGTTGTTTAACATCCCACTCAAGAATTTTTCACTCATATGGAGACGTCACCAAAGGGCTTCAAATTTTGGCCTATGCTCGGCACTTATGGCCATTGAGCAATGAGGGTTCTTTAACGTGCCAACACCTACTGCGACACGGGACCTCGATTTTTACTGTCTCATCTGAAGGACAGGAAACCAACCTGCCGCTGGCTAGACTCAAACTCACAACCTCACGGTCAAGAGTCGAGCACGCTACCGAGCCAGGCCGGCTCAAAAAATTTGTTGGATCTGGCATAAAACACTATATACTTTCTGTAATGGGCTCATGTAAATATTGACAACAGTGAAAGTTTAGAGGATGTTGACCAGAGCGTTATATACTATACAATCAGGCTGTTATACTTTCTATTACAGGCTCATGTAAACATTGACAACAGTGAAAGTTTAGAGGATGTTGACCACAGTGTTATATACTACAATCAGGCTGTTATACTCTATCATCTACGACAATACAAGGCTGCACTTCATATACTGGACAAACTCTTCCAGGTTATAGAACCACTAGGTAAACTTATCAGTATCTTGTGTTATTACACAGGACAGTATCTTGTGTTATTACATAGGACAATATATTGTGTTATTACAAATGACAGTATCTTGTGTTATTACATAGGACAATATCTTGTGTTATTACACAAAACTGTATCTTGAGTTATTACTCAGGAGAGTATCTTGTGTTATTACATAGAACAGTATCTTGTGTTATCACATAGGACAGTATTTTGTATTAATACATAGGACAGTATCTTGTGTTATTACATAGGACAGTATTTTGTATTAATACATAGGACAGTATCTTGTGTTATTACATAGGACAGTGTCTTGTGTTATTACATAGGACAGTATCTTGTATTATTACATAGGACAGTATTTTGTATTATTACATAGGACAATATCATGTGTTATTACATAGGACAGTATTTTGTATTATTACACAGGACAGTATCTTGTGTTATTACACCAGACTGTATCTTGTGTTATTACACAGGACGGTATCTTGTGTTGCTATGCAGGACAGTATCTTGTGGTATAACACAGGATAGTATCTTGTGTTGCTATGCAGGACAGTATTTTGTGTCATTACACAGGACAGTATCCTGTGGTATAACACAGGACAGTATCTTGTGGTATAACACAGGACAGTATCTTGTGGTATAACACAGGACAGTATCTTGTGTTGCTATGCAGGACAGTATTTTGTGTTATTACACAGGACAGTATCTTGTGTTATTACATAGGACAACATCTTGTATTATTACATAGGACAATATCTTGTGTTATTACACCAGACTGTATCTTGTGTTATTACACAGGACGGTATCTTGTGTTGCAATGCAGGACAGTATCTTGTGGTATAACACAGGACGGTATCTTGTGTTGCTATGCAGGACAGTGTCTTGTGGTATAACACAGAATAGTATCTTGTGTTGCTATGCAGGACAGTATTTTTTGTTATTACACAGGACAGTGTCTTGTGGTATAACACAGGACAGTATTTTGTGTTATTGCGCAGGACAGTATCTTGTGGTTTAACACTGAACATTATCTTTTGTTATTACACAGGACAGTATCTTGTTTTGTTACATAGGACAGTGTCTTGTTCAGACATGTTAACTGTACCGATTTTGGTGGAAGTCTACTGCTTTTTATACCGACCTTCTGCCTACTGCTTTTATGTCCAAAACTTCCGATTTCTTTACATTTCTACTTAAGCACAGTAATTTTCTGAATATACTTTTCTATTCTGCCGGGGTACACTTAATCCTCCAATTTATTTCACACCTGTGCATTGTTTTGACAATACCCAAGCCTCCAGCGTAATAGGCTATCAAGCCTAATTAATGTTACCTGCAAATACTATCTCTCGTGAGACCCGTATCATCATCAGTGTACGACAGGATAATCCTTTAATTAGATTTAGAACTCGGTAAACTTCTCCACGTGTTGATATGTCAAACGAAGAACAGGTAATAGGAGGCTGCTTATATCATTAACGGTTGCATCTCACGTTATCAAAAAATAATTCTCCACACCGCAATTACACTTTAAAAATATGAACTAATACTAATAAAAGTTGTAATTTAACCCCAAAAGAAAGAGAGAATGAGTATTACATGCTTTGACATGTACATGCATATGCAGCTCACAACAATTAATTGCTGCTTATGTCATTGTCAAAAAATAGTTTATCAACAATAAATTGGTCTTGAAAATATTTAATGCAATGGATAAAAGCAGCATACATAAATTTTAACGAAATTGCACATTAGACAGAATTTTGCCTGGGTCAGAAAATGTTTTTGGCAAGTTAAACACAAGAAAAAACACCTCATATCTGTAATGAAAATAACTAAATAAATAAGATGTAAAAAAAAAAATTTTTTTTAGGATTTTTAATTTTGGCCAGTGCATGAAGTTTGCCAAAAAAACACTGTTTGACCATCATATTTTTAAGAAATATAGTCACTGAAATACCGCGAAAAATGCTGTGCACAATGCTACCGCTTTGGAGGTGTGAATCTTCCTCTTTTTGGTCATCAATGGTTAACATGTCTGCTTGTTTTAAACATATTTTATTTGTCACAAGCATACACATGTGAATGTATATATTTCATCATTGGTTGTACAATAATGGGGATTAGAAAAGAAGCTGTACAGCTACTATTAATTCTGCTCCCTTTGGTAACTAATTAGACATTTTAGAATGGACGAGCCAGCATGGTTAAAGCTGTGACAAAATTAGAAAAAAAAAGAAGTACATGAACAGTACATGGACAGTATCTTGTGATATTACACAGGACAAAATCTTTTGGTATCTTTAAAGCTGTTATCATGAACAATTATTATTCACCGCTATAATGTTTATGATAATGTTAAGAATTAGTTATCATTTTATCTAGATGTGGACTATATGAACTACTGGTCACTCTCTGTATTAACTCGACTGTCTTTTCAGAAGAAGTTCTTGCAAAGAAGGCAGTTACACTGTTGGTGGAGCTTTACCTATGTACCTATCAGGTAAAGTAGAAAAACAAGTTTATAAATAAAATTATTTGTAATCAGGTACAATGTATTTAAGTTTCAACTATGAATGGCCAATACAATATTTTACAATGTATATGTCTATTTTGCTATCGGTAAAGTGTATGCATTACATACATACACACAGAATATATAACCAACAGGCAGAGTAGATGTACAGTGAACACTCTTTATAACAACCATGTTCATTCCTTAGAGGCTTTGTCGTTGTATTCAATTTACTCAAATGAAGAAAACATACTGCAAACAACACATTAACTAACAGAGATTGATGTTGTTATAGGCAGCTGATAGATAGAAGAAATGTTGTAGAGTTTAGTATAAACTCACAATTATGTCAGTGTATCAGTTCCATTGAAAACACATTCTTTGAATATTAAGTACTTAAAATATTTTCAACGGGATATATTTGTGTCGTTGTCTCTCAGGATTTTTTGCATAGAATATATTTTTGTTCTGAATTTTTACTGTTGATGCCAGAAGCTTTAAATTCTGTAATATTGATGGTAAATAAACATTATATATACATTTGTTCTCGGCAAAATCCTGTTGGTAGGTGAAATTGTCAAAATAACGACGCTTGATTATTATCAATTTGGTGTGTAGCATTTTAAAGTGTTGGGATGGGGGTAGTTGTAACAAAATCTTTTAAATGTTTTATTCTGGGGAATCAGATGACTGGTTATGCTGTTGTTTTCATGTTCTAAGGCATGTTTTGGGGCATTTTTCTCTCTTCTCTCTGTGTAGCACTTTAAAGTGTTGGGATGGGGGGTGGGTGTAACAAAATCATGTTAATCATGATTCTTCTCAGATGACTGGTTATGCTGTTGTTTTCATGCTCTTGAGATTGGAAATGGGTGGGGCATATCTCTCTCTCTCTCTCTCTCTCTCTCTCTCTCTCTAACATTCCATCAAATAATTTGTTTATTTTCTCAAATTTTAACCAAAGTTTGTTTGATGCATTATATCGATGGAAATAAGGATTAGTTCGATCATGAATAACAATCAGCAACATTTGCCAGTGCTACAAGACTTTCATATGTGTATACAGTAGTGCTTATTGCTAGCATTGTTCAGATCATAGCTATTATTAAAATACTTTCACTGTACTTTGTAGCCAGAAAAAGCCATGGGGATGATCAATTACTCAGAAAAGACTATTTTTAATGGAAATAAATCCACAGAGAAAGGCGAAAAAGATAACAAAGAAGAACAGAATGATGACCAATGGAAACCTAAACTTAGTCTGGTAAGAGTCTGGTAATTAGTCTGATAATAGGCTGCAAATTAGTCTGGTAAGAGTCTAATAAAAAGATTGAAATTAGTCTGGTGAGAGTCTAATAATAAGCTGGAAATTAGTCTGGTAAGAGTCTAATAAAAAGCTGGAAATTAGTCTGGTAACAGTCTAATAATAAGCTGGAAATTAGTCTGGTAACAGTCTAATAATAAGCTGGAAATTAGTCTGATAAGTCTAATAATAAGCTGGAAATTAGTGTGGTAATTAGTCTGGTAATTAGTCTGGTTAGTGTCTAATATTCTATTTGAAATTAATCTGGTAAGAGCAATAATATATTGGAAATTAGTCTGGTA
This sequence comes from Atrina japonica, assembly GCA_030159075.1. Classification (NCBI taxonomy): domain Eukaryota; kingdom Metazoa; phylum Mollusca; class Bivalvia; order Pterioida; family Pinnidae; genus Atrina; species Atrina japonica. The sequence goes on from BROG01000167.1 coordinate 326,103, forward strand.
AGAGTCTAATATTCTATTTGAAATTAGTCTGGTAAGAGCAGAGTCTAATATATTGGAAATTAGTCTGGTAAGAGTCTAATAATAATTTGGAAATTAGTCGGGTAAGAATCTAATAATAAGCTGGAAATTAGTCTGGTACAAGTATAATAATAAATTGGAAATTAGTCTGGTAAGAGTCTAATAATCAGCTGGAAATTAGTCTGATAAGAGTAATGATAATCTGGAAATTAGTCTCATAAGATTCTAATAGTCTGGTAAGATTCTAATAATAAGCTGAAAATTAGTCTGGTAAGAGTAATAATAAGCTGGAAATTAGTCTGGTAAATGTTATAATAGGCTGGAAATTAGTCTGGTAAGATTATGATAAAAAGATGGAAATTAGTCTGGTAAGATTCTAATAATAAGCTGGAAATTAGTCTGGTAAGAGTCTTGTAATTAGTCTGGTAAGAGTCTGATAAAAGGCTGGAAATTAGTCTGGTAAGGGTATGGTAATTAGTCAGGTATATGTCTGATAACAGAATGGAAATTAGTCTGGTAAGAGTCTAATAATGACACCATTAACTGCAGCTACTACATTAAAAACACCCCCATTAACTGCAAAATAGATTGGTCCAAGGACAATCAGACATGTATAACTGTTGAGATCTGTACTGCTCATATATTTATCATGATTATTGAGATCTGTATCTCCCCATATATATGTCATGATTATTGCGATCTGTATCTCCCCATACATAGGTCATGATTGTTGAGATCTGTATCATGATTGTTGAGATCTGTATCTCCCCATACATACATAGGAGATCTGTATCATATATGATGATGAGATCTGTATCTCCCCATACATAGGTCATGATTGTTGAGATCTGTATCTCCCCATACATAGGTCATGATTGTTGAGATCTGTATCTCCCCATACATAGGTCATGATTGTTGAGATCTGTATCTCCCCATACATAGGTCATGATTATTGAGATCTGTATCTCCCCATACATAGGTCGTGATTGTTGAGATCTGTATCTCCCCATACATAGGTCATGATTGTTGAGATCTGTATCTCCCCATAACATGGTTGTTGAATCTGTCCCCCAACATAGCATGATTATTGAGATCTGTATCTCCCCATACATAGGTCATATTGTTGAGATATACATATGAGGATCTCATAATAGTTGAGGAGATTGTATCTTTACATAGGTCTGATTGTTGACCCTTATCGTGATTGTTGAGATCTGTAACTCCCCATACATATGTTATAACATAATCTGTCCAAGCACATCTTATGGTAAATAAGGATTCATAAGTTAGGATTTATTTCTTAACAATCCCGCACCCTCAATATATACGATCACCCTGTCACTGCCAAACACGTCAATATACGATTTTCGTAAACCCGCGCTCACTGCCAAGTACGTCAATATACGATTTCCAAGTACGCTATAAATACTACAGAATCCTATGTAAAAGACCATTGGTGAATATAAAAAGATATGGACACGTCATAGATAAGTCTTTAATCTGATTGGTTGACACACTTTTATCACTAAAAATAAAAACTGAATGACTTAAACGACCTTTAGAATCTCACTTCCGAGAAAACGAAAGTATTACAAATGGCATCTGCATCGCTTTGTTCACTGTGCTATAATGGAATTTGGAGCTATATTTCAGTAGTTACAACTCGGAGGAGGAATACGATTTCCTCTGATTTTAAATAGGAGACTTAGATGTAAATTCAACACAAGTTCTCAGAAAACTCCTATGGATAAGTCACTGACCGATAAGAATATTCTGTGCATTGACGAGGACGAGTAGACCAACATTGACTCGCTACTGTTAAACACTCAATCACTGTGACACCAGGACTTAGTGCTATGTACCTGGCAACGGTAATCTTTTAGATTTTATTTATTGTTTAAAAAAACAGTATGGGAATCTTTTGTTTAGGAGACAAATCATTGTCTCAAATTTAATTAATTTTGGCGAGCATCTAAAGCCACAATGTTGGACATAGGCCGCGTCAGTTTCACTCATGCCAAGTCATGAAAAGCAACTATGGTCGCAGAAATTACACCTTTAACTGTTAATTAACAATGAATACCTGATCTATAAAAAAAAATAAAACACTTCAAAAACATTAATTGCAATCATTTTTATTAAAATTATATATGGATATATCGGTCAGTTTACAAAAATTGACACACATTTACAAGTTAAAGTGACCAGTTCAAATTGATAAAAATTCAGTTTTAATCTGATAGTGGTGTGTATACATTGTAATACATATGCAGCAGTGGCTGGCTGAGTCAGTCAATGTATTGTGGTGGGATAAGGGTTAAGTCTTTATGAAATTTTAAAATGACCTCAATTTCCACCTGACATAAATAGTTAACATTTCAATCTTGATAGAGTTAACGTGATATTGGATTATTATTCTGAATATGCCCATGAATATTTGTTAAAAATGATTGAGCAAGCACTAATGGCTCCTTACCAAGTTTTACTGCAGTATATACAGTCAGAAATATCTGCGATCTTTCATTTTTGTTTTTTTTAAATTTAATGATCTGCCATAAAGAAAGTTAATTTATCTTGTCTTCTCAGACCACATTTTGCAAACCATTAAATCACATATCTCTATGTCTTGAGAGACCACATTTCAGTGGCAAAAAGGATTGTCTTTCAAAGCAGGTTCCATTGAATGCATCTCACAATAATTTTTAAATGACAGAACTGTGCATAGTTTACAGATAAAGTCAGTGGACATGACATCTTACTAACAATTCATTTCTACCTTTCAGTACAAAACAAGGTGCTTGGTCATGATGAAGTCGATGAAATCCTGCAAGCGAGAGATAAAGGCACTAATGAATACACAAACCATGGTAAAAACATCCAATGCTTTTTGTATTTTCATTCCTCGTTAAGGTATCCATTGTATAAATCACTATGTAAGATTATGGATATTTCCGTCGCAATCTTTGTAAATTGCAGAAAAATGTCAATAATTTTAAATGGTGAATGAGGGAACCTGGTTGTAATATAACCAGGAAAATATTACATGTAAGAACAAATTATACCTGGATTACTCCCAAAAATGCCAATAATAATTGACTACCGATGAATATTACATTGTATTGGTGTATATTTTTCAGAACATTTCTGTGATGTATTTGAAAAGCAACTTTGAATTTCTACGTGGGAATTATCGGAAGGCTATGAAAATGTTGGGGTCAATTCCATCATCACAGGTTTTCACGGATGCTGGCGAGTGTTTACCGGTCATGTACAATAATAATCTAGGATGTATACACTTTCACATGCGGAAACATAATCTTGGAGCATTCTACTTCAGGAAAGCAGTGCATGAAAATGAAAATGCCCTACGAGATATCAAACGAGGGGCTGAACATAGTGAGTTAACATTCTGTATTCAGTTACCAGAATTTTCCACACTCTTTTGGGAATGCGGTCTGAGTCTTTTGAATAGGGAATTTTAGCAATATTTTATTGAAATTTTTGAAGTCTAGAAATACACAGAACTATGTGAAAATACAAGAATCTCTTCAAATTCATTGTCATTTGACTTAAATTGGGAAATTTTAACTGAAGATTGAGGAAAAAATGCATTGTTATTGCATTGGGAATGGCTCTTATTTTGGCCTTGTATGATAGAGTGGAAAATGCCTGAGCTATGACTTTGTTATAAGTATGACTGTATACCAAGAAATCCCCCGCGGTTATTTTCGCTATTTTACAACAGAGAAGACATTCATCTTGTCTTAAATTTGCCCTAAATCACCATAGTCATTTGGATGATATATATGTCTGTGATTCAATTATTTAGCTTGAACATTTTTCTTTCATTTTGAATTTCCCCACTCACCTGAGAGCGAAAACGGCGGAATTTAAAATGGAGCGAAAATTTCAAGGTATACAGTTATCGTTTCTGTTTAAGTTCATTAAAAAACTTAGATACTCTGTGTTCTAGATAGAGCATTTATTTCACTTTTGTTTGTATTTCAGATAAAAATTTGTCTGGAAAACCTCTGAACTCCATTGGTACAAGTCGACATTTTGAATTATTATATAACATGGGAATACAGCTGTTGCATTGTGGGAAGCCCATGGCAGCTTTTGACTGTTTAATTGAAGCTGTGCAGGTGTTTAGAACAAACCCTCGACTTTGGCTGAGGCTCGCAGAGTGTTGTATCATGACAAACAGAGAGGTAATCTATTTCACTCTTGCATTGTACTCTTATTACAAGGCATTCTGAAACAGTAAGAACACTGGAACCTCACTTGTTGAACAGGACATACATTAAGCCGAAATTCTGTCTTGATTTAGCTACTTTATTTAGTAAAATCAGGCTTCTTCTTTCTGGTAGAAAGATGCTGTGACATTTTTACTGCAACATATCAATTTGTTTAACTATATATTTCTCATCACTGCTGTCTGTAATTTGGTCAGTTGCTTATCCGATCTATTATTTTCGTTAATCCATCTGTATCAGGTTGTGTCGTGACAGAATTGCAGATACAGTTGAGATGTGAATTATGGGTACCCATTATTTGTGTATATTTCGTTCTGATTTTATCATGTATTTGTAAGAAAATTAATACACTTGCTGATTCGCTGACAATAAAACTGTCAAAGCATGTGATATCTTATAATAACAAAATGTTGACGGCCAATCATATCTGAAGCATAATACGGTTTTCCTTAAATGGAGTGTCACATTACCATATCTTGTTAACCAGTGAAAATTTCAGCCTTACAATGGAATTTCATTAATAATTCTTTTTTAGAATTTTTTTCTTTTCCCTCTGTTTGGAATGGATTTCTGTAGGAAATATCGAATATTGCAATTTCCTCCTCTGATTGGGACTTTAAAATAATATAAATGACCAAAAATTCAACAATTTCATGGTTTTATATAGTTATTGACCTTCTTTTCTCCATCTCTTTATCAAGAAAATATTAATTAAAGTGTCTTCACCCATCATTATCGTTTTATTTTTCCAGTACTATAACATTTTCCAGATTTTATTGAACTTCACCAAAGTTTTAAAATTTATTTGTTTTTTTATTGTTGTTCAGAGCAATGATGATGATCGGAAGTTAGAAAAGAGGTTAGAAGTTATTCAGGGTTCTAATGGAACTGGAATTCATCGGAAGCTTAGACTTGGACCAGGAGTTAGGAGAGATAAATCCAGGTATTGTGTACATAAACATTCCAATGTCTTCACAAAGTCTTATTACAAAATTTATTTATATTTTGTCACAGCTGAGAAAGGTGACTTTGAAATAAAAGTCATGTGCAGAGGTTGCACTGGCTAAAAAAATCTTGTCGCCAGTTGTGATTTTTTGTTTCCAGTTTAAAAAATTTGGAGCCAGTCCAATACCATGTACATGTGTAGAGAAAGTACAATTTCTAACCCTGTAAAATGTGGAGAAGTTCAATTGTGAATTGTCTAATTTTTCCAAAGGGGTTGTGCTGGTTGAAAAAATTTGTGTCTCTGAAACAAAATCACCAGTTGTCAAAATCTGTTGTCAGTTTAGAATTCCAAGTCAAAAAAAAAAAAAGATTATTGCGGTTATGATGTTATATAACTGTGTTAAAGCGATATAAGCTGTCACAATGATTATTTTTGTCCCCTGACATATAGTCGAGAATATGATAAAATGTGTGTTCAAATACATTATCAAACACATGTGAAACGTTGTAAAAGATCTTCTTTTCGAAGTTATTTGTTTTATTAGAATTTAAGTTTTCCTGTACCTTAAATATTCCAGCTGTATTTCCATATGCAATGACCTTTCAGATAAACTTTTTCGTCATATCAAATGTACTTCGTAATTTGTTCAGGGGATCTTGGTCCTTTACGCTCTTGGACTATGTTAAAGTCGGCTGATTTTTATGCATTTTATATTAACTTTTAAAGAACAGGACGTGATTTTTATTGGAAAGTGCATGTATTATGTAAAATATATGTTTTTCAACGCTATTTTAAAAACCTGAAAAAAAATCAGATGAATATATGAATAAATAAATCTGGTCACTAAAAGAAATTTTTCCAATCTTTAATGTTACCCTGAATGCAGATATTGACAAAATTAAAACAATGTAACTGTGAAAAGTATGCGTACCTCATATTTTTTCAATCGTGCCGCCATGTCCGTTGGAGTCGGGCAGTTCATGATCATATGTGTCAAGAATAATAAAGCCGAGAATGCAATGGAACGAGTTTAAAATGGATCGAGATCACCCAATATACCCAGCACGTGGACAGTTTCAGAAACGAATATTTTGAAACGACGAACATGACAAACTCTGCCTGATTTAGTTATGAAATGATGATGTACGAAAAATAAATGCAAAGGGTTATACGAATAGAATGTATATTAACAGCAAATAGCACATGTTTATTGGACACTCGGTAATCTTCATGAAATTTTACCGAAAGTTAATTTGCAATACACAAAGTAATGGCGGACAAAGAATAACTGATATTACGGGTTACGTTTGGCAAGATTGTTGCAATTTTACACATGCATTTGTTATTCTAACCACCAGATGGTCTCTTTGGGATATATATGAGATAAAATATTACATAAAATGGGCATGTAAAATTTTTCACCTACGACAGCTCATATCGCTTTAATTGTCATTACTGTTAATTTATTTAATTCAAATCAATAAATTACATTAAGACATTATTGTCTGTGTTAAAAATATGTAATTGAAATAAAACTTCTTTTTGTATTGAAATCATCACAATTTTAAAAGATGCATCCATTCTATTACACTGTATAGTTTATGATGTGGAGTGCGGACGTCGTAGAAGACACCACAGGCTTACTGAGATATTTCTCAGTTAAAGGCCCATGACCGCTTAAATTGGACAACATGAAATATCGTAAAAAGTTCTTTCCTTTTCACACATTATACAATTTAAAGACATAATAATCAAAACAAGGGCACATATATACTGCAATTTGTCAGAAAATAATAAAAATAACGTGATGCAAACACCCCTAATTAGCGATCACACATGTACCATTCACTGCTGTTACATCGATATGGAAATCATGTCAAATATGAATGTACATCAAATTGTGGGAAGTGTTTCACCAAAAACTGCATTTATTCATTTTTCATAATAAAAATATTGTATTTCTATACATATACTTTTACCACTTTCAAGTTAAATAGATAAAAACAAAAGAAATTATTGGTATTCTCCGACCAGTTTGAGATTCCATGATTGAACAGAAGTGTTATATATATAGCCTTGACAGATTGAGGTTTCTTCAGCCTTCAGGGGAAATTCAAAGAATGTTGGCACATTATTAATTTGTTTTCAGCTTCATTTCCTTCCTCAAAGCATTTCAATGCTCTATTTCTGTTCCTAAACACACAGCACAATTTCTTTATCAATTCTATCTCCCTTCTCTGTCTGTCCTATGTGTTTTGTTTATTTGCTACCTGTATGGCAATGTGTTTACTTCTTTGTGGAATATTAGTAAACGATGGGGACGAATTGGGCTTTCAATTCGTGCCTATCTCAGCTTGTATCTTCAGGGTTTCCGCTGGCGTTTGCATTTTCCGCATAATTTTCCAATTTGGTGAATAAATTTATGATTTGGCGAAAAAAAGTTGCGAATGCTTATAATTTCCACATTTCAAAACCTTTTCAGTATAGAGAACGATCCTGAACTGTAAAACACTAAAGATAAATTTGCTTGTGTATACCGGTGTTTTTATAGCACTGCAAATAACAATAGAGGGTATGGAGTGGTCGGACACGGCGTTAATTAATCAGCGACACTGATTGAATTTGAAATGATTACTCAGTCCAATCGTCCCTTTTGGGTAGGGTCTACACAGGTAATTGTTGCGATGTAGGCGTGTGCATTGAAAGCTATTGGGTTATAAAATTATTTGAAGCGACTGATAACAGGTGATCGGAGATCGTGTAAAAAGTTCTGTAACTAGTATTACTTACTTTTAAAAGGTAAATTATCGATGTTTTTAATTAAGTCAGCTTTGAGCTTGAAAAAAAGTGAAGTAGATCTAGTCTTGAACGTTTCGTCTTGTACACGTAAAATTCATGTACGCACCAAGCAATACGTATTTTCACACCAGTTGGTTTTAGATATCATCGCTATGATCACAAATAATTTATTACTTTTTAACTACAACTGCAATGTTCGTAGCCCCCTCCCCAACCGATTCCATTTAGCTACATCACGATATTAAAGCTTCTTCAAGAGTGCCATCTACCGGACCTCGTCATATGCCTATATACGGAATGTCAAATGACTGATAACCAATCAAATTTAGAGACGTTGATTCTATTTTTAAATTCTCAAAGCACATGGCGAAAAAACATGGTGACTGACATCGCACTGCCGATAGACTTTTAGCAAATGGAATATAACTAAAACAAGGATGAGATGTCTCTAGGTCATGATATCTACTTATGGGCTCCAGGATTTTATTTCAGATAACAATTTAGTGTGACTTTCACCGTTTCTAAATGTCGATGCGAACACACCGCAACTGCTGAACTTAAAAAAAAAAGTAGCGCAAAAAACGTAATAGTACCGGTATGTCAAACCATCAAACTGCTCATAAAATGTTATTGTTTATGTCCATTATATCTTTTAACATCCAGGAATAGGTTAAAAGTATATTATCCATGTATTTCATAAAAAAAATGGATATGATCAAAATATGGAAAATCACCCCAGAGAAAAATCTCTAAATCTGCTAGAACTAAAAATAATCCTTTAAGTACATGTGTATGCTGTCAAATAGAAATTAATTATCACTGAATTAGTGTCAAAAAGAAATATTTTATTTAATGAAATTCTAAGTAATCCTAGTTACATAGATAAATACTGGGTGTATATATATTTCGGTATTTATATCCGGCCATTAAATTTGAAATTTGGCCAATAAATTTCAGATTTGGCCAAAACTTTGGCCGATAAATTAAAAATCCAGAAGAAACCCTGATCCTCGTAACCAAAACAATCGGAAGAGTTGTACCCATCGTTTTACCGATTTGTTCACAATAACGTACAGTAGAAAAAAATACCCGTTTTCCAGATAACTTTGTTACGGATATCGAAAGGGCACAGAAATATTTTTCACCATAGAAAAATGACCCAGGTACATTTTCTACCATAGAAAAATAACCCAAGTATATTTTCACAATAGAAAAGAAATAAACATTCAACATTTAATAATGACCATGTCGTACAAATTACACGTGTTTTAGTAGGTTGAAATTATAGCTATATACATGGCAACTGTGTGGTGTTTGCAAGCAGTGCAATTTCATGCTTCTGTCAGTTTTTGCTATATGAAATTTATACCAATATGTCAAGATAGACGGGGTTTTATGTCATTTATTTACTTATTACTTTTATTACTTATTTAAGTAATTATAATTCAAAGACTACTTCCAATATCCATTCGCAAAGAAGATCCTACTAATATTATACATGTATTCCTTAAAGGTTCATCTATAACAACTACTACTTGACACATCAATTTTTTGTCTCCTCATATAAACAACTGAAAAATCTGACATAATGATTCCCAAATTTGCCATGAATTTTAAACAAACAATATAGGGAGCCCCATCATCGTAAAACCACGGTCTGGAATTGCTATGCTCTTTCCTACCTGTGGTTTCATGTGCCCGAAATCACTCTTGCATATTTTTAGCCCACCATCAACAGATGGTGGGCTATTCATATGGCCCTGCATCCGTGGTCCATTCATTGTCCTTCCGACCTGAACAATTCTTGTTACCGCTATTTCTCAGAAAGGACTGAAGGGATCTCTTTGAAATTTGATAGGAAGGTTCCCCTTGAGGTCTAGTTGTGCATATTACATTTTCATAGAGATCAGAATCCAACATGGCACACAGCCGGCACATGCTTTGATTTTTACCAAAGGAAGTTTGTTACATCTTTTTCACAGAAAAGACTGAAGGGATCTCTTTGAAATTTGATATGCAGGTTTTCCTTGAGGTCTAGTTATGCATAATACATTTCTAGAGAGAACAGAATCCAACATGGCCGACAGGTGGCCATCTTGGATTTTTACCAACAGAAGTTTGTTACCACTATTTCTCAGAAAGTACGAAAGGGATCTACTTGATATTTGACCTGAAGGTTTCCCTTGAGGTCTAGTTGTGCATATTACATTTTCAAAGAGATCGGAATCCAACATGGCCGACAGGTGGCCATCTTGGATTTTGACCAAAGGAAGTCTTTACTGCTATTTCTCAGAAAGGACTGAAGGGTTCTCCTTGAAATTTGACGTGAAGGTTCCCCTTGAGGTCTAGTTTTGCATATTACATTTTCAGAGAGATCGGAATCCAACATGGCCGACAGGTGGCCATACTGGGTCTTGGCTGCTATGTGCTGTGTCCATGTGCAGACAACGTTTTTCTCTGTCAAAATTTAAAAACATGAAGAGAATATCAGACTTTTTCTCAGTCACCCAGAGTTCTAAAAAAATTCGAAATGATATTCAAAACAACCCAAGCTCGTCATCAAGTGAAAAAATCAAAAACAGCAGAAAAATCAGAATCTGTCTCTGAGAATCAGAAACGAAAGTTTCAAAATCAGTGGTTACACGACGAACGTTTTGAAAACTGGTTGACTTATGATAACAAATCTTGTAACGTGAACTGTAGTCTATGCACAAAATTTTAAAAAGTAAATCCCTTCACTACAGGGTGTGTATGTTGGAGAACAATGTACATGGACAGTTATGACAAGTAAACTCTCATCACAACTGGTCAGTTTTTCTTGATATGTTATGGCCCCTTCTTTTTGAAAATGACCCCCTGATTTTAATAGCATGGGCCTGTCTGGCCCTCTTGTCCATGGGAGATTGAACACTGGATGACTTCCATTGTCTATCACAACTACTGTGATAGGATAAACTGAACACATTTACTCCTTTATAAATATTCATTAGCTCGAGTGATTTCGGGTACATGAAACCACAGGTAGCTAAGTGCACAGCAATTCCAGACCATGGTTTTCATGATTATGAGGGCGCCCATCTATATAAACATTTATGCACATTTGGGGGTTCTAAATTTCTTTTGTTTTCGAAACCAAAATCAAATCACCAAAAATACAAAAATTGTAATGACCCCTTTACCTTATATCCATATAACCTGACGGGATATAGTCTTGCGAGCCCTTTCTTGACCTGCACATGTTCAAATTTTAAGTAATAAAGAATAACGACATTAAATTTACACCGACAAGAATAGTTGTTCTTTCTTGTTAATCTACCTACGAGTATCCAGTAGGGAAGAAATATTTTTTTCCCATAAAGATTGTCATAACCGAAAATTAAGTAAAAACATCAAAAGATTAATTTGTCTGTCACTTTTTGTGAATTGGACAATACCTCTGTCAACGAAGTACTTCTGAAGCCAATTCATTTCCACAGATGTATGTCATTTCAATACCAAATGGCATTATGGTAATTACCGTGTTGGTAAATATACATATAACTTCATAAAGAATTGTAGAATCAAACAGGCGATGGACATGAATCAGTTAATTGATGGGCATGAGTCAGCTAAAACAAGGGTATGAGTCAAGCACTTAGGTACGAGTTGTGATGGATATGAGATGACAATAACCCATATGTTGAACTTATTCATCTGAAGTTGCCTTGAATATAACGCAACGTCGTTTCGAGTAAAAATCATTTTTTGAAAAACTCAAATTGCCGAAAAACAGTGAATCACTTAGAAGCATAATTAAAGGGAAGATAATAACTTTATATAAGCATTTTGCAAAGCACATTATCATTTCAAACAAAATTAACAACTTTCTGAGCGTAACCCGCCGGTCATGGCCCTTTAAATATTTTAAGTAAAATCATTGATGATTGATACACAAGCTGCATGGATTTAATATAGCATTAATGATGTTGATATTTTAAGTCTGCATATAGGTCAGAACATATAGATAGTGATTATAGGTGTGGAGGTTTAAATATACAGGTAATTACTTTATCTGTACAATCATGTACCTGACCACTACAGGTTGTTGTGTATGTAAATACCCCGATAATTACACCTCAGTATAGTCTAACGACATTAATTAATAAACAGGGTTATTATTCCCTGTTCCTGATTACCATTTGGAAGATATGATTGAGTTATGTAACCTAAATGTCTTAATACTTCATTAAAATGGAGGTGCCAGAAAAATCACCAGAGGCAATTTTTTGTCGCCAGTGAGTAAAATCTTGCATAAAAAGTCACCTCTGTATAAAGGACACCTGCCTATAAAAGCCATTCAAACATAACCTTTGTTAACATTTTTATAATGAAAAAATCTCTTTAGAGAGGCCACCTGTCTATAATGGCGACTTTTGCTTGCTCCCTTGAGTTGCCTTTACATACAAGTTTGACTGTATATAGGAAAATGAACTGCATGTTTGAATTATATTGTAAAACATTAAAATGTAATTATCAAAAAAATTGACCCCTTAGTTGTTCCTCTTCTTGTGTCAGATCAAATAAATAGCACTGTAACATTTTACATATAAAAGTATAAAGCATTTCCAACTAATATGGTATATTTGTATGAGTTGGAAGAGATTTGTTTTGATTTTTTCTCTCTTCATTGTAGTCCAGGAACACCTGCCATTCCTGCTGCAACGCATGAGTTTGCTGCTCTCTGTCTAAGAAACGCTTTGTTACTACTGCCAGAAGATCCACTCACTGCTGAAAATACTAACACTGAAGACCAAGATGGCACGTAAGTGAGATCATTATGTGGCATTGAACATTTTTATCTCAAATTATTAGAATGTGGGATTAGAAAGTCCTTGTTGTCTACATGGATTTCTGTCTCTCTTTGGTTGACTCTGGCTTTTTTTTCACAAAAGATTAATTACGGTATGCCTCGAAAATTTTCGCTTATGCTTAATTTTTGCCGTTTTCGCTTGTAGACAAGAGGGCGAATTTAAAATGGAAACTAAATGTTCAAGATGAATAGTTCAAGAATGGCCTATATATCATTCATGAGACTTTAGTTATTTAGGGAGAATTTAAGACGTGCTGAAAAAGTTTGAAAATAACCAGAGGTGAATATTTCCAGGTATTCAGTATGTAAATTGTTGTTCCAAGTGCTGATGTTTCGATATGATGTTATCAGAGTTGTTCAAACATTGTGACATACTATATATTTCCTAGGTTAGAGCATTGCGCTTTGGACCATGAAGTATCTCGCCTCTAGTCAGTGAAGGTTCAAACCCGGCAGGAACCTAAGCTGATTTTGTGAGAAAGTTTGCCAGTTTACTTAGGAAGCCCACTGGTCTTTTCCCAGTTACATTGTAACCATGTTCTCTACTCCAGCATTAAAAACTGGCTGCCACCATTTAACTGGAAATTTGTTGCGTGTGAGGTAAAACAAAATTCAAAATTAAAAAATTCCTAGAAAGGGGAGATAATCTTATACAGTGGAACCTATCTTGGGAGACCAGTTTTCATGAGAACCTACCTGTCTTGTAAAGCACACACCAAAATCAGTTGGCTTTTTAAACCCTGTCAACCCCTAAGTAATAAAGTGGTATGCTCTTCTCTATTGTCATGTCTATGATGGTCTGTGCAAGAGGGTTACACGAGACCTTTTTTGATTGACAGCTTTGTCTTAAGAGGTCAAATTTCCGTGGCAGATTGGTTAGTCTCAACACAGGTTTTACTGTATTTTGTTTGCTTTTTGGTATCAATATGCATGTCAGTGTAAATTATTTTAATAGATTTGAGGTCATGTTTATGCTATTTTTTTTCTTCTCTAGGAAACTTGCTCCAGAAATGGTACTTGTCCCTGCCCCTCCTGGCAACCCCATGAGGACAGCTGAAGTAGCTAGTTTGAGGTAAGATATGTCAGAAACCAATTTTGAAAAACAATGAAAGATGCTTGACTGTATATCTACATCAGGGTACATAACTCCTGTTCATTGACATAAGATTATGGACTGTTTAACTCATTGACCCCTGAAAAACAATGGTCACATCTGTGAATCAATGACTTGGACCAGTCCAAATGTGTCTTTAGGGGTGAATGAGTTAAAAAAAATGTTTGATAGGATTGTCATTCATTTTCGTCAGTGGAAGCTAAGTATTGAGACAGAATTAATCCTACATTTTGTAATATCATCTATGAATTTTAAAAATAAGATTTCATCACTCTACCAAAAATTACACACAAAATAATTTGTTAATGCAGTAAGAGCTGGAACACAATTGGACCTTTCCATGTTATTGTACTAGAGTAGAGTCCATTGCTTTAAGTGAAAACACTTTTTTATGTTGATCGTGCAGGTGAAATAAATAAAATATAAAATTTGTGTTGATAAGACAAAAATGATTTATTAAGCAAACTTTGTTTGCTTTAACATATGCCTGTTTTCATAGATTTGTATGTGTGTATCTATCATTTTTATGCTTCCAAGATTTGGGGGTGTATAGCTTCGGGTTATTCTTCACTATGAGACAAATTACAAAACATATTTTTCTTTATTTTTATGCCCCAAGATTAGGGTCATGTTGTTTTTTCCCCACTTATTTGTCTATTTCACTGCCTTCAACATTTTATGCGTCCATCAAATTACTTTAATTTCTTCTTAAAATTTTGACCATATTTGGTTTCAAGCTTTATCTCAATAAGATCTTGGATAATTTTCACTTCTACCATTCAACAATATTTACCAAAGTTATGGGACTTCACAATCTTCAGAAATGGCTTACTGTAAATACAGACATTTATGCAGGACTTTTATTTTCGCCATACAGAAGTTCTAAATTTATTTGTGAGATGATATTGTTGTGATTTTAAATACCCCTTTAGTCATTAAATTATCATACTTTATTACGCAATAATTTTATTTTTGTGAGCGAGAGCCTGATGAGTCTGATGTCTTTTATTACAGGTGTTCTATTCTGGCATCAAATGCTTACGTTTGTCTGTGTCTAAATGACTACACACTGGCATTGCAACATGCAGAAAATTTGTTGAAACAGCCCCGGTTGACAGGAGCTCAGAAGTAAGTGAAAGAGATCTTGTACTATATATAGTATACTGTAGAATCAGAAAATAAATTTCATTGTGGTTTTAATTTCATTTATTTGTTGTTTTATCAATGAAATGTAAATCATGACGAAATTTTATATAAATTATACCTTGCAATCATAACAGATTCCTATAAAAACAGGTGTTTTTATTTCAATGAAATTTAATATAAATAAATTTTCTGATTTTTTTTTTACAAAAACTATGTAAAACAACATAAAATTTTAATTTTGTCACTAAATCCTTTTCTGATTCTTCAGTAGTTGTAATAGTACAAAACTATGTGAGGAAAACGAAATTTTTTTTTAGCATAAGAGTAAAGTTAAATTTTGTCACTACATCTTCTTTCCTTGAAGATTGCTATACTGATCTGACTACAGCTCTGCCAAATAGTACAACTTATGAGTACTTAGTATGATTTTTAACTTGAAATAACACTTGTATGATTTCTGTTGACAAATACAATTTTTCTATAAATTCAGGAATTTGCACCTGTATCTTTATCTTTTTATTACTGTACTGTATGTAAATTTACAAATGTTTGAAAGAGACTGGGTCATACATCTGTTACACTCAGATGAGTAGAGCCATGTGCTCAGAATGGTGGAGTAAAAAGACTGTTCTCTGCAATAAGATGAGAAGTTTCTTCAGTGCTGGCCAAAATGGCAAGAGATTTAGAATTTTTAAAGGAATACAATCAAAAACATTATAATTGCTTCCTGGAATGGTAGTACATATGTAAGATCCATGGTTCAACTTTGGGTTCAGTCTTCACCATGTTCACATGGAGGAGAAAAAGACATCAAGAAACATTTGAGTACTGCAAAATATAATCAGTGCTAGCAATAACTATACCCTATTTTTGTGTTTAATTATGTCAGTCACCTGTACATAACAAGATAACAACTATACTTAATAATATGACAAAATTTTTTGTTTATTTGGTATCTGAGCATGGGTCAGGCCCCTTGTACATGGCCGAGGCCCTGGTCGCATTAGACAGAATTGCAGATGGCATTACACACTTAAACCCGGAATTGGTGACAGATATCAGTACCTGTACACCAGAGCATAAATCTGACATTGGTAAGTAAGACATCATTGATATGTCCTGATGTAAGTGCTGTAGGTGTCTAATTGATTGTGCACATTGTCAGGGCTGGAGGGGGGGGAGGGTGAAAAAATTGTGCTGAAAACATGCACAAGAATATTAGATGCTCAATCAATAATTCTAAATACTTGAGTATGTAGATAAAAAAATATGACAGAAAGTTGATAGATTATATGTTAAAATGCCCCATGAAATTTTTTATTTACAAATTTTTTTGCCAAGTATTAAAAAAACAGTCATAAGGGGGGGGGGGGGTATTTAAATTGAATACTGTTTACAGTGTACTGTATATCTGGAAATTTCACTGCCATTTGCTATTCGCCATTTTTGCCCTGAGATGAGAGGGCAAATTTGAAATAAAGGCAAAAATTTCAAGCTAAATAATTGAAGCTCGGGATTTCATGACATTCATGAGTCTATAGTGATGTAGGGCAAATATAAGACGAGTTGAATATGTTTTCTGTCATAAAAGGGCGAAAATAACCAGGGCCAAAAATTTCCAGGTATGCAGTAATTACCACCTCATTTTGAATTAAATAATAGTGACATATTGACTATGCGGTTAAAATTTTGTCAAATAGGCACACAGATTTTCTCTGTAAATGACTTGCCACCATTTTACAAAGAATTAAGACTTGTGACATACAACCATATCGTGTTTAATCTTTATGACTACCAGAGGCAGTGTCAAGACCTATGTCAACCCTATATTGTAGTATGTATTTACAGCAAAACTAATTTTTTCATTTTGTTAACTGTTGCACAACTTTGGGTGTAAAATAGCCGGTGTTTTTCACAAACTTTCATTTGAGTTAGATTTTGAAAATGAAGTGTGAATATGTCTATAGTGATGTAGGGCCTTAAGACCTGAGTTTCATGTAGGGTATGGTTGAAAAACGGTCTTATTTTTCGTCTTACAGTCAGTTAATTTAAGACTAACGACTTAGGACATACAACTTCTTGATAAAACGGGCCCCTGGACATTGATACCTTTGGGTTTAAACCTGGTATGTAAAAGGTCAAGACCTTGATAAAACGGGCCCAGCAATATGGGATTCCATGTAAAAGGTCATTAGCCCAGCAATATCTTCCAGTCATTAATGTCTAGCAATTTCTTCCAGGTTCTGGGATGTCCAGAGGTTACTCTAGATAGGTTAGTTTCAAGAATGATATACATGTAGCCCAATCTAAATTCCATATGGATAAATTAGTCAGTTTTATAAGTTCTGGCATTATATATTTAGATATTGTATTTACCTTGTGCCAATTTTGGTTTTTCCTACCACTACTTTCAGAAATAATCACCTTTAGAAAAATTAGGAAACAAATGGAACATGAGTCCTGTATATATGCCTGAGAATTTTGGTCAATAAAGGTTGAAATTGGTTTTCACTTAGGACATACATTTGAAAAAAAAAATATATATATATATATGAAATTGGTTTTCATACATTTGAAAAAAAATATATATATACATATATATACCAGTAGTTAAAACAGTCACAATGCTTTTTCTGTAAATGTATCCAAATAATTTCAGATAAAACTGAAAAAAGTGAGAAGGCAGAAAGAAGTGAGAGAGATTTAGAGTCATCGGAGACTAAAGGTAGGCTATGATTTAGTATCTTTTTTCTCTAAACTACCATTTTTAGCTCACGTTAGTGACTTTGAATAGAGTTGTGCTATCCCCCTGACAATGGTGTAGATGTCGGCATCTGCTTCATATGATTGGTCGAGGTCATGTTTACCTGATTCTACTGATCTTACATCAATACAGATTACCATATAAATGGATAGTTTCGCTAGACGTAAATTTAGTGTTTTGCCCTAAATATACGTTATATAATTTTAGCAAAAAGTAATTTTAGCGATTTTATGATTAAAATAAAATAAAGCTTACCTTGTTCCGCTAGGAATGAATTGTTAGCGACAATCTCGCTAATAATGCCAAAATTGAATCTTTGCTGAAATTTCTGCTAACACGGTACATCGTACATGTATACAGTGGAACCTGGATATTAAGACCACCTAACTGATTAACTAAATGTGGTCTGATTAGTGAGGTTGTGTCTTTAGTGAGGGTCTGTTCTTATTGAATTTTTATTAGAAAATTTTCAAGATGATTGCATATCTGCAGTCTTAATTGCATGGTGATCTCCTAAGTGAGATGATCTTTAGGCGAGGTTTCACTGTATACGTCATATGTACTAAGTTTACTCTATTTTCAATTGAAGAAAGAAGACTGGTTGAGGTCAGGTTTACCTGATTCTACCATTCATACATCAACTGAACTTTCATGAAAAATACAATGGAACCTCACTTTTAAGACCACCAAACTGACTCAGTCAGTGTGGTCCGATTAGTGAGGTGGTCTCTTAAGTGAGGTTCTGTACTTATAAGATATTTATCAAGAGACAGAGAATCAGTGGTCTGAAATGGGAGGTGGACTTTAGATGAGGTTCCACTGTATGTCTGTTTTCACTGCTGTGGTTAAGACAGTTCATTAAGGTTTACCTGCTTCTACTGCCCATACATCTACAGCATGGTATATATGTCTTATTATTATCAGTACAATACTTTAGATGCTAGATTGATCCTGCTTTTTTATTTGAAAAAATGGCCCCATTTTTGACTTTTTGCGGTCTATTTTCAATGCTGTTTGGTTGAGGCAGGTTAACCTTCTTCTGCTGCTCTGACATCAACAACATTTCTATAGAATTTATATACAGTCAAAGGCCACTTCTGTATAAAGGCACCTGCCTATAAAGGTCATTCAAATATAACCTTTTATAACTTTTTTATAATGAATAAACCTCTTTATAAAGGTCACCTGTCTGTAACAACTATTTTTTGCCTGTTCCCTCAAGTGGCCTTTATAGACCAGTTTGACTGTATATGTTTTTATTATTTAAACCACATCATGTGCTACATGCTAGGGATTAATTGCCAAATTATTATTGTATATTTTTTTTTTTTTAGAAATGTCCCTTTTTTTTATTGGGGTCTATTTTCAATGCAGTATTTTTAGAAAGATTGGTTCAGATCAGGTCGATTTAGGGAGTGTAAAATATCATATCCCTGTTTGGAGACATATAATGTCTGCAGTAAATGAATTCTCTTATTTGTTTCTCTTTATGGAGTCCCTAAATTTCAAATCATGGAGGAAGTTGCTGTCATTTTCATCAAACCAGGGACTTTCCACCTTATTATAAGGGGCCAAAATAAGGCCCCATTCCGAATGCCAAAAAATGCATGTTTTCCCAGTTTGCAGTTGAAATTTCCCAGTTGAAGTCAAATGACAATGAATTTAGAGAGAATGTTGTATTTTCAAGCAGTTTTGTTTTGTTTAGATTTCCCAATTTCAATAAAATGTTGCTAAAACTCCCAATTCAAGAGACCCAGTTCCCATTCCCAAAAGAGTGTGGAAAATGCCTGCATCCTGGAATAAAGCATATTTTTATATTCTTCTCTTATATGCAGGGTCCTTATTCTCATGGTCTCCGAAAGATCTAACCAAAGCGAAAGCTATCATGCAGTATAACTTAGCAACAGCACATGCCGTGAGAGGTGAATACGACAAGGCCGTACAGAATCTAGGGGAGGTAAGTCATGTGAAGGGAATTTTCAGATAACTGTATAAACTAGCTACTGTAAAACAATGGTATTATACAAGTTTTTATATTTTGTAGTATCATAATTTCAGACATTCGCAATTACATGTACATGAATTGGCAATTTTGTATTTGCAAAAGATGTTGTCCTGAGTGTTACTGCCATTTCCTTTTTCATATCAGATGATTTCATATCATACCTACTGTTTAAACTTCAGTAGTCACACACAATTTTTTCACAGAAACAAACGATTATAAACAGGGGTAAATAGTCTGACTGGTGTTTTTTTTTTTTTTTTTTATTTACATAATACAATTAATATTTATTGATTAACTAGATGGCTCAAACCCTCTTTTTTAATTTTTTATCGAGTCCCTTATTGAATTTTTAAAATGTGAACATTAGTTTCTCAGGAAATAAAACTAACTACTGTAAATACTCCCTGCCTTGGGTCTCAAAGATATGAATTGTAATTTCAAATTTGCTCATTGAATTTAATCTCAAATTTGTGAAAACTTTATTATTTTATAAAGAAATAAGAATTTTGTAATCTATATAGTTCTACTTAGGTAAATTAGCTCACATTACATACAGTGAAATCTTGTTATCTCAAAATTCATGGGATGGTCCCTTTTACTTTAAGATATCCAGAATTGCTGATAACCAAAATTTTTAATTTAACATATTTTTCTATCCATATAAATCAAGACCGCCTGTTTAACTTTGACATATCCGAAATTTCGTCTCATCCTATTTCCATATAAGGAGATTCTACTACATTTACAAGCACAACCGAGTTTTCAGTTAATTCATACCAGGGGTGACAGCTTTGTTTTAAGCACAACATTTTTGGAGCTACAATAATTTATGGAGTCAGAGAAAGGTTGATTGTTTTACCTTTATGGCCACTATTTTTGGCAAGTTGCCAAATTGTTTTGGTTTTTCTATAGAGCTTAGATGTGCCACTTTAACGTGGTAGATCTATTAACATTTGAGGAATATTTTGGAGAAGTTTTACTGTACCATTTATATACTTGATTTTCACCTTTTTGCAGAGTTCTAATTTAATTGGGACACCACTGCCAGCTCAGATGTATTTCCTTAAGTTGTATTTGGATCTCATTGAGGGTAAGTATAGCCCTGTTCCACTCTCTTATCATATCTACAGTAAAACCTCATTATGCTGCCACCATTTGTTCAGCCCAAGTTTGGCGTTGTAAAGGGGTTTGGTGATGAAACTATTGGGAAAATTGAACTTTGAAAAATTGTGGTATAAAGCAAGGTGGCAAATGAAATAAGGGGCATTATAGGGATCAAAAATATTTTACAAAACTTTATAGCAAATTATTATTCTCCATTCAGGTCCCTATAGGGTACAAGTTGAAGCAATGACAGGCATTTGAGGTGAAAATTCCCAAGAAACTGTGGAATTTTAGTAATTTTAGAGTAAACAACATATACTTATTCATTTTGAGAACTGATCTAGGACACAAACCAAATTTTGCAAAAATATCAAATAGATATAATTTTATTAAAGGCATACAGACTGTCATTTTTATTATATATATATATATATATATATATATATATATATATATATATATACAGAGTTTTTGAAATGCACCAGTCTTACCAGAAAAACTGGTAAATTTTACAAAAGTCCAGTGAAATCTATCTGATTACTGGTCCAAATGACCACTAATTTTCCATTTCATTTCAATTGTATGTATATACAGATCAGTAAAAAAATTCTTTGACCAGTGAAATTCCTTTGTTCACTGGTCTGGTTGACCAGTAATTTTTCTTCAAAATGGCTGTATATATTATATATCTGCAATAAGACCTAATCTTTTATTAGAAAAACTAAAAAGATATATCTCCATAGGAATGTTTAATATATTAGAATGTATGAAATAAGCTGGTAATTTATATTTCTACCATCCATGAAAAAATTCTCTTCATTTTCTTTTCACAAATTAAGACCTATCATAACAAGTTGTTTTTTTTCAACCTTGATCTTTTTAAGAATATTTATTATGCATAAAACATCCAATATTTGAAACTTTTACTACAAACAAAACACTTCATTTTGACAACTTGTTTGCCTTTAAAAAAGTACATGTAGATTTTCTATATCCTTTTTCTCCTGGATAATTCCATGAATCTGATATAGTTCTGACTCCAGTTTGTTTCATTTTCTTGTAGGGAGACGGAAAATGGCACAAATTGTCATCAAAGATCACTTTGGTCATGTGACACCAAATCGAGTAGAAATTAAAATGAACTCAAAAGCTGTGGTTGGAAGAAGTGACAATGGGATTCCTTGAATGAATTCAGCTTATGCATTTTACTAGGATTGTTTGTTTGGCATTTAACCTCTAAACAATATATATAATGTATTGTTGTGTTAGGTGAAAACTCTTGTCAGTTTCCAGCAATTTAGTTCAGAAATTGACGATCAAGATTATGACAACTTACAAAATCGTTAACATATACACAGTGGAGTAATGTCTTCCTTATACCGGCATTGCCGTAAAAAGGGAATCAAGGGATTTGACAACCACACCCTTCATATGCATCATATAGTAAAATCCATATAACCTGGCGGGGTGGAGTCTTGTGAACTCTTTCTTGACCTGGACATGTTTAGATTTTAGGTAATAAAGTAAAACATTCAAATGACATTGACAAGAGTAATCGTTCCTACTTGTCATCATACATAAGAGAGTATCCAGTGAGGAATAAAATGTTTTCTCATGCAGCTTGTCATAACCGAAAAGTGAGTAGAATCATCGTTATGATCATCAAAAGGTTACTCCGCCCCGCCACCTTATGTGAATCAGACAGTAGTTATTCCCGGTGCTAAAACATCTAGCAATAATACAAGGAATTTAATTCATTTTTAAGAAAGCTGTAGTTAGACTTGCCCGTGTCATTGTTCTAAAGTAGAGTCCATTGTTTTGTGGCTGGTTGATGTATTAAAGTACCCCGGCGTCATGGGCTTTCGACCCTGCAAGGACATAAGCTCTGTGTGCGGAAGATAGCCAGTTATTGACATTGTCTTTAAAACAATACTCAACTGTTAATATAAGAATTTCAGTTGCAATATTTTGACATGCAAAAAAAAAAAATACAACAACGACACAGATGCCGGGATACTCTTTGTCATTACTCTTCACATTTTGATATGATAAACCACTGTTATGACAATATCAAAGTGTTGTGGAGTGCCTGAGAATTATTTTTCAGAATTATCTTACTGTATCCCTTCAACAACATATACATCTATTTAGATCGGGTTTGTATTTTTTAGAATAACCTATGTAGCTCAGAATTAACATCCATGATAGATATGTTTGGACAGCTACAATATGTGATGGTTTGAACAATAATTTGACCTTATCACCCCTTAAGACTCTTCATAGATTGGACTTTACTGATGTATTGGAACAACTCACTTTAGTCTGTAGAGATGTAAGGATTACAAAAATGTTGCAGAAATGGCCTCCAAGTATTTTTATACCAATAACTGTTATATTTTGACCAGATTGTGAAGCAAATACAGGTCTATATAGTAATGATGTTTGTCAGTCTGTCCATCAATCTGTCTGTCTTTCCATCAGTCAGTCTGTTTGTCCATCAATCTGTCTGTCTGTCTGTCTGGGTCAACAGTTTGATTTAGATGTTGCATAATGCTTTGCAATTGGACCATACTATCTTGAGTGGTTTCTTGTTATAAAGTGATTCAAAAAGTTTATTTTTCAAAGTTCAATAACAGTTAATGTACCAGCACCATAGAAATCTGTCTTTAGGTACTAATGAAATTCAAGTTGATATTCTAAATATTCTCAGTTTAAAAATTCTGAAAGTTCAGTGAATATGCAAAAATGTTGCAATATTGATTAATATTAATTGAATATTAGTTTTTAAATTTGTATATCTTAACGCTAAAATAAAACAGTACATTTTTAGAATGAAATGTAAATATAAAGATTTTCTGGGGCATTTTGTTGCAAGGTGTGTGTGCGTGTGTGTGTGTGTGCGTGTGTGTGTGTGCATGTGTGTTCCTATTACCAGTTTAGCAGAAATTACATTGTCATTTGCCTTTATCGAATGCTGTGTCAGGACTGTAGACTTGTCATTTTCACTGTCTTTCTTTTTGCTGCACTTTCTGTCTGTCTTCACTTGTTTTCTGTTGTATACTAGGCATTTAGACATTAATATAGATGACATTTAGTGACAAGGAATAAAAACAATTCTGGTAGGTCAAGGTCAAACTTGCAGTATTATTAAAGGGGAATTCGATTTTTGTACTAGTATTACCATATGACTTGCATTTTCCTGAATGAGTTTTGATAAAATATTTACAAAAGTTTCAATTGAAGAAAAGGGGAGCCAACTTCATTTTGATAGGTCGAGGGTCACAACCATTTTTACAAATGATAAAATTTTCTAATAAGGATGAGTTTTCTGTATGATTTGCACCAGAACTTGAATTTTTAGCCTAAGGCCCATTTTACGAAAGGTTCAAGTCTTAGACTTGGTCTTAGGACCACACTTATGACTTGCTACCATTTTACAAAGAAATAGGACTTATGACCAAACCAGGTCAGGTCTTTATGACTGCCAAGAGGCTGTGGGTAGACCTCGGTTATTTTTGTATATGTCATAATTTATCTTTGTAAATGCAGCAGGTAAAAGTATTCATAAACTTTCAAGATATTCTTTGAAAATATGCGAAAATACCTGGAGACTTAAGGTAGAGCTGATAAAACTGTTTTAAGTTTTGGACTGAAGGATGGTGCAAATCCTCGTAGGCAGAGTTCTGACCTCAATGGCAGAGTAATTAGAGCAATGCACTTTGAACCACGAAGTCTCTCACTTCTGGTCAGGGCAGGTTTGGGCCCTGCTGATAACCAGGCTGATCTTTGGGAGAAAACTTACCAGTTTTTATATGGGAAGCCAGTGGTCTCGTCCAGAGGACATTGTAACCGGGTTCCCTCATCCACCATTAAAACAGACTGCCACCATATAACTGAAAAATTGTGTGGCATAAAATGCTATTCAAAATTCAAATTCCTTGTGGGCACATTTTACAGATGTCACTACTGTTGATTAGTGTTAATATGGTAAAAAAAAATATGACGGGATAGGATTGAATATATTTAACAAAGAAATATTGATATCAAAATGGAATATGTTAATATGCAAATGAATTTGCTGTTATAAATTGGTGTAACAAACTTAAACAGCTGGGTTCTCCTACTTGAATTCGGCTGCCTATTTATAGCAGTGATTGTGCTAGAGGCTTGGTTAAGATTTTCATTACAATAGAGTTAGGCTTTATATCAGGTAATATTCTGTTAGTGATGATGGGGAAAAAGATGTAATACTGATGCCTGGTGTATCAATTCAAATTAAATATTTTACAACATTTGATTTTTTGTTTTGTTGTATATTTTATATTCTATAATCAATGATCCACAAGAATTTTACATGAAATGACAAATACTATGGTGGTTATTTAGGACACAATTTTTTTACTGCATGGTCTGAAAAAAAAACCTTGAGAAAACGAAATATTAGATTGATTTCTCAAGATAATTTCTCACCAGATATACTACTCCTGGGGGTCATGAGAATTTATGAGGAGGCTCTCCATTATAGTGAAGCCTTACTTAACTGAGGAGTTCAGGGTTCACACAAAAGCATTGCCCTAGGTGGATGAGAAAGAGGCACAGTCCCCAAAAGAATGTTTACAGAATGAGGTTTACCAGTACTAGCTGCAGC
Organism: Atrina japonica; assembly: GCA_030159075.1. Classification (NCBI taxonomy): domain Eukaryota; kingdom Metazoa; phylum Mollusca; class Bivalvia; order Pterioida; family Pinnidae; genus Atrina; species Atrina japonica. The sequence goes on from BROG01000167.1 coordinate 351,752, forward strand.
AACAAAATGTGAATGAAGCTTTTCTTGGCAAAAAACATTCTGCATTAATCATCTCTAAGTTCCAAGGATTTCGGATCAAAAGGGTGCCTTGTCCATCTGAAGTATTGGTTTATTTCAAATTATTTTGGTTTCTTAATTTTTAACCAAATTTTGCTTGTAGCTCTGTATTTATAAGATTTCACAGAGAGAGAAGTTTGGTTATGGCCAATATTTGCCAGAGTTATGGGACTTCACAGTTGTCATGATTGACTTAGCTCCCTTGGGCTGATTCTGAGACATTGTGTATATATATATATATATAGATATATATAGATCTAGTCTAAATAAGTGATTCATTGTCAAATGACTGGAAAACGTGGACCCACTGTCCACTGGCAGAATAATTTAGAACTAAAATTTGAAATGATTTTACATGCAATATGAACTTCTTCTTCACTCCTGAATTATCTCGGTGTGATTGCGGGAGTTGATGAGTAAATATTCAAGGAATTCAAGAAATAAACAACCGATTATAGTAAATAAGTTTTATATCTGTCATCAAAATTAACTCGGAGATTAGTGCTTAGACAAGTATTTGATGGGCAAGAGTTATTCCCCTTTGATATTTGGTCCCTTAAAATATATTTGTACACCTATCTATCACAGTGGCGTAGGAAGCAAATCGAAAGTGTAGTGGGGGGGGGGGGGCAAAAAATATATGTATGTAAGCAATTACATTTGAAACAATTTGCTTATGTGTTGAAATAAAAATTTTGCTTGCATGTGGATACCCCCCCTCCCGTTCATAACTTCCTGTTCCTATGTATTATAAAATATAATCATTATACATGTAGTGCCTTACCAGGCATTATATTTGAACCCTTTAAACAATGAATACCTTAATTAAAGATAAAAACACAGAATGTTTGTGTACTGGTGACTTAGGCCTTTATTAGTAAACAATGGTGAAAATTTTTGCTCATTTATGTCAAGAAATCTTCAGAAATATTTTTAAAAGATGTTTGAGAGAACATACTCAAATTAATTTTGAGTACTGTACTCCAGGGCCAGGAGTCACCAAACTTACCCAGAACTCCTGCTCGAATAACATTCCACGATTTTAAGGGAAAAACAAGCAAAATTTATTCTGTAACTGGACATGTTTGTGTATTGACTGCGTACAATTGTAAACAATGATCAAAATTATTGCTCATTTGAAGAAAACTTCAGATATACATGTTGTATTTAAAAATTGTTTGAGTGGGTACTTAAATTTTGAGTACCTACTCAACATATTTATTCATTTTTTACATGAAAATTATAAGTGTGACACAAAATATATATGCGAATGATGAAAAATAATAATGTTTCCCAATCACTTGAACCAAAAAGTTTTACAAACGATTTTATAGTAAATATAATGAAATAAAAATTGAGCTTGAGTATGGAATAAATTTGGTAACTTCGGGCCCAGATATTTATTCATTTTTACAGGAAAATTAGAAGTGTGACCCAAGTTTTTATGTGAATGATGAAAAAAATAATAATGTGTTTTCTATTCAGTCAGAAGTTTTTATGAACAACTATAACAAAAAAAAATTAAGGTCAAAACAGTGCTATATAAATGTCTTACATATGGCTGGTCAAGTTTAAAACATAAAAATTAAGTTTGAGTATTGATTATTTTCAAAAACTTTATTTACTTTCATTGTGTTATGATAAATATGATACCAACTACCGGTGTGTGTGTATATATATATATATATATATATATATATATATATATATATATATATATATATATATATATATATATGTGTGTGTGTGTGTGTGTGTGTGTGTGTGTGTGTGTGTGTGTGACTTTCCCTTTGGTTTTGTGCGTGTATCCACTGAAATACAGGTTAATTTAACTACCTATGTATGAAATAAAAATTATAGATCCGCACAAGTTCTGCGTGCACACGTAACGTTATTTCTGATCTCTGCGCAGAGCTAATGCACGAAGCGGGAAAGAAGGTAATGACCAGGAACGCGTCATCGTGGTGTGTTATTGCGATTGGTTTGAATATGTATAAGTCAAGTATAAAGCTGTTTAGATCATTCTTAACTTTAGAAATCAAAAATAAAACTCAGTATTTTACATAAACTATGATTATATGAAAGTACAATTCGATTTAAATAACATTATTATTTCTGCAAATTACATTTGACGTGTGCTTGCTCAGGGCCGTTTGCTGGGCGTGACTTTTACTGATTACGTCGTAGTGGTCAGCGAGCTAAATATAACCTTAAGGGAAAACAACTGCTCCATGGATAGCGTTATTAAGCCTTGGAAAAATGCCAAACGAGTTTATACCAACGACATACCAACACTCCCACCCTAACATGTAAATATGTGTGTAATATATTCTCTCGTGATCTTACGCGTAATTTTGATATGTTCTGGGCCCTAGGTATAGAAGTGCAAACAAGCGAAAGTCAAAATGACTTAGTTTGTATATTTACTGACCACTCACAATCCTGTTTACGTTAGCTTGCTTTAACATGGAAACAACGATAGCTGAACCGTTAGAATTTAAATCACACCACCCTGTTTAGTGTTCGTGCATTTTATTTTTGTTAACTTTGGGGGCTGTATGATTCCTATTTGAGATACTGTGCGACCGTCCCTGGTTTTGAGAATTAATTGGAGAAACCTGTATACATAAATAAAAAATGGCTTGTCTCTGAATGATGATCCGCTAATAATTTTTACCGACTTATTTTTTTCGACGTTATAGCAGCGATTTATAAAGCCCAACAGCACAGGCTTTAGCCCTATATATCGCTGATTATGGTACGGCATATATTACATTACCAGCGACGTATCCAATGCCTATATTTTCCTCTAAGTTGCCTATTTCAGACATGTTGCGTCCTGTGCATATCTGGTAATATAAAGGCGTGCAATACTAAATCTTGTCCTCGGTAATAAAATATCTTGTTATATGACTGCACTGGACTTTTATAGGTAAAAATATAGGTGTATATACATCACTTTATAGATTAGGTATACATTATTGGCGTTTTTTGTGTGTAAGTATGTGTGCAAACATAAACACAGTGTACATAGGCATGGTGTTTTTGTTGTTTTTAGAGGGGGGTAAACAATATTTTATTGAATCAATAATTATTAAATACAATGCATAACATTAGGATTCAGTAACAAGAATATTCGTATTTAAAGCTGTTTTTCGTAAATTATGAGAAAACAAATAATTTGTGAATGAAAACTTATTCATTTGAAAGTGTTTACTATATTTGTAAACAAGAATTACAGCACCCCTACTCCACCCTCGGAATCTTGATTGTAAATTAAGTGGGTTTGACATGATCTACAAAATATACTATCACTTTGGGTTTTACTTAATTAAGTTAATTGCTTTCTCTGTAATACGATCTATTCGGTTCCCAGCATGAACGCCACTTTGCAGCTTTATCTGGGCACATAAAGATTGAGTGTCATAGCTTGGCGTTTGTCAATGGATTCTACAAATCAAATCTGATGATCAAATCTATGTTACGTATGTGATTGTGTATATCCCACAGACACACGACCACCTGCCGACCAGGAAAATATAAGCGATCAGGTGTGAAAATTACCAGTGTTGCGTGGAGTCCGGATCAAGACCAATGGCCGTCCAACGTGTTATGCAAGTTTCATAGCTCAGGACACGGATATTAATTTGACACGCTAAAATGGACAGCAATTAGGATTGAACTAGAACAGTGACTGAGCAAGTACGAGCGAACGCTGTGTATTTGTAGATAATTTTGTTTTCAATATCTGTCTTTTGTTTAACCCCTAGTTATCTTGACAACCCGATGTGGAATTTATTATCTATTTTTTTAATATGAAAATACAATGTATATATCATCAAATTAGAAAATTATTTTTTGATATTTCAAAATCATTTTAAATATTTTAAAAAAATCATGTACAGGTGAATGTATTAATTTTAGAAAAAACAAACATCAAAATGAAAAGTTTTCTCCGAGTTGAAATTTGGGGATTTTGCATGGATATCAACGATATACAATGGATAAAGCTTTATATTTCTGAAACAAATTTATATTCCATATATTTTATTTCAGTATTTGTTTGCTTTTAACAGATAAATGTAAATTGACCAAGGGTTTCGTTGCCACATTTTGTAAAACCCGAGAAACTGATTTGAGAGGCAATAAAATAATTTGATGTTACAAACTGCAATTACTTGTTGCTAATGTCAATGGATTTGATTTACATGTCTTTAATTAACCATTTTGCCGGACATCAAATATGTTACAGCCTAATTTAACCCCAAGTAAAATTTATTTGAACAATGAGGAAGGATAATTCTGAAGACCCCTAGCTCCAAACCATTCTTCAAAGCACAATAAAACTAAATGTTACCATCTTTCGTTTTCAAAAGAAACCGGAAGCTAGGTATGTAATGTCATCGAGGGTCATATTGACCGTGAAGCTGCGCGTTAAACAAGTCTGGTTATATTTCTTTGGTGAAATTCTCTTTGCAAGTTTGGTATTTTTAGATATACCGTGAACGCAAATAAATTTATAATGACCACCTTTCTCCTTTTTTAACATTTTGTGTCATTTTTCAGTTCACCAACATATCAGATTATCTAATGTCAGAAAAAAATTAGCGTTATTAAATTACCTGAGAGAGAACCTTTTACGAAAAAGTCTGTTATCCAGATTGCACTTGCATTATCAAGGTATTTTTCAGTTTTTATGAGACTTTATATGGATGAAATGGATAAAACGTTTCCGCCAGTCACATCAAGCAATTTTGCAACCCAGAATCATACGATTTGTCAAAAGTAGATAAATAAAAGTTGAGCTCGAATTACAGACTATTGAATAAATTAGATGACTTCTAATTTCTATTGAAACGTTGTGGTCAGATCTACTTCCCTCCCTTTGAAGTATTATCCTGTTCCCACTTTTTGATTTTATTTACCAGGGGTTTTACCAAAAAGTGGGAACATGTATGACCGCGACGTTTCAGTAGAAATTAGGTGACTCCCAGTCTAGTATGGTATAATATTTAGCCTAATCACGAAACAATTTAAAGACGTATTAAGTCAAAATTCGAATTGCTAATGAAATATTCGCCATTTTAAAGTTCCAATTTTGAAAATTAAAAACGCATTGCCAAAATAGACCAGTAAAACATCCCAAATTCTTTTTATAGGCCCGAGATCCGAGCAAGGACTCTTGTCCCTCTCTATCAGTGAAGGATCGATAAATAAGTATTATGTAGGGTGTTTTAAAAATACGATCCACCACTGACAGCGACAAAGGCCCGTCGGTCCGAGTCTGCTTTATGGTCAAGGGGTCGCGGATTGATCTACCGTGTTCTCATTATTTACCAGGGGCTCTACCAAAATGTGAGAAGGTAAAACCCCTGGTAAATGAGAACATGTTAGATAAACAGCAGATCTGGGGTGTTTTTTTTTTTACAATTTTTGTTGTTACACTTCTGTGCAGTTTAAAAAAAAAACCGCCAACATAAACGTTACATAATACTGTAAACAAGCCGATAGTATTATGCAACTGGCTGCGGATATATAGAGGCTGTCTGTGTCTACTTAGTGGGTGGTCATCTCTTATTTCCTCAAACGGGTCAGTATAATCCACTCCGTCAATATTGAAGTTTTGTGTACACTTTTGACTAGAAACTAATAAATCTATTAAGCAATGAGATCTGGATTAAGATGCATTCCACAGTTGATTTTAGTACTAGTATATTGTTCACAGATATAATCTGGCAAATAAATATGTCAATCCATGGTCTACTCGAGCATCACAAGACAAAGTACTTGCTTGACCAAGGTGGTCCCTTGTACACCACACTGCACTATCTGGTCCTTTAATTAAAGAGATATTTACGAAGACAAACCCTGTTATACGTTTATAAGGTCTACCAAGGTAAATTGGCACATGTGTACAAACACGACAAGTCTAAATTAAATCATAACAGGGGTGGCCGGCTACTTTACAACGCAAAAAGATTTTTCAGTAATGCATGGAGTCCGTCCGTTTTATCTGTACAACCTATTTTGGAAAATAGACCGTATTGTTTTGGATTTTGAAAGAACCCGGATGTGCACTTTTGTTTTTTACCTTAGAAGACCTAAACTTGGAAGTTTTTAGCCAGATTTATTCTGCATAGACAACAAAAACAGCATTTTCAGAAATAAGAGTAAATTTATTTTTAATGTGACATGTGCACATAAAGACAGATTTGAAGACGATACGTACGAAGCTGAACTAAAGGTTGTATATTATATATAAGCAGAAACTGGTCATAGTACACAAAAACAGGCCTTCTATCAAAGGACAGCAAAATGAGGTACACATCGTGTAGTTTTTAACAGACAATTGCATGTAATACAAGAAGATTTCCAACACATATACAAAGTTTTTATAGCTGCAAATATAAATATTCATTCTCTTAATACATATTGTTAATTTGATAATTATACATTTTTTACCAAATGAACAGAAAAAAATCCCAAAAAGTAGACAAAAATTTCAAAAATTTTGTCTTTGGCAGTTGTAAACATGTGCATTAGATGCAAAAAAAACCTTTTAAACACCAAAAAGCAGTGTGCTACATGTATAAACAGGTAAAAGAAACCAACTGGTTGCATGTATATGACACATGCCAGTACAAATGTCTCTCTCCATCCTGCTGCTTGAATCAAAATAGAAACTTGTGAAAATAAAAGCAATACTGCACTTGATTTCCAATGAGAAAATGTATATGTATGGAATCTAGTAACATTTCCAAATGTAGCCAATGTTTGTTAACCCATCAACCCCTGAAAAACAATGGACTCTTCTATAAATCTTTGACATAGATCAGTCCAAATGTGTCTTTAGGGGTAAATGAGTCAAACGTGACATGATTCAGTTATAATTTTGAAACACATTCACACATAAAATCTAATTTTGGTTTCTGACTATGATATAAACAATCCAAAATTTACAAAGCCTACAACTTACCAACTGATAATTAAATTATAAATTTCTATTGTCCAAAATAAAAGCAACAGAAAAGTTACTAAAAAATTTTCCCCTAACAGGCTAAAATAAAACTAATTTTTGTTCTAAGTCAATATATTTGTAAATCAATATTTCAGTGATTTTATTGTTGAATATGTTGTACTTCCTACCAGGAAAAAACTGCATTCCATATGAGCATATCTGCTTTCAGCAGACATCTCAAATTATGTGCGGCCATCATCCTGAAATAAACAGTTTCTGGTCTTTGACCAACAATTACAAACAACTGTTTTCAATGAACACAGGTTCTATTTTCAAACCCATCCAACCCCACAAACAACAAATGACTCTTCCAGTTCAAAAGGAGAACAATCCAATATGAAAATGGAAAGGGGGGCAGCAGTGACATTTTAAACAACTTGTTAAACATTTAAAAATTTCTGAAATGCAACAAGCTACTGTCTATACAAACATAAAACAAGAAATCACTAAAGGTGGAATGGCCAAATTGTGAAGCATTGTTTTTCTAAGGTCAATGTCAAAAGTGAAGGTCACGGTATAAAACGAAGGTCATAGTCAACTGATGTCATCATGTTGTATGACCAATTGAAGTCACAACATGATCCTCAAAACAGTTTTCTCACAATGGATCTAAATGCAACAGCATACTGTAAAGTTGCTTAATTTTATATTTTTCTGAAAGGAACTTACTATGTACATGTATTCACAAGTAACAAATTTTGTGCATGACCGTTTCCAAAACAGGAGTGCAATAGGAGTCATCTCTCTTACCGTGGAGAGTAAGTCGAATACTCCTTCCTCACTAGTCTATGTATTTGCTTCACAATCTGGCCAATTATAAACAACAGTATTAGCATATTGTCGTAAAACCGGCTGCCAATGAAGGGTTTTCATTCCCAAAATATATTATATTTCAGGGTAAGTTCTACCGCTGCGTAAAAGATCATGACCACAAGGTTCATGTGTTCCCTCGTTCCAGTACTTTATACAAGATGGATCATATACATGTAGATCAGGAACAAACACATTGTACATCCTGTGAGGGTTATTTCACTTGTTTACCTCAATTATTGTGCTTAGATTTAAAAACACATTTAGTTTACATTACAATGGGTAGCACCTAATACAAAATTATTTATTCCAAATTAAAAAAGTAAAATAACAATGATTTCATTTTTTAAATATAAATCTTAACTAAAAAAAAAAATTCTCTTTGATTTTTATTATTTTTTGGAAAGAGAACATCAATTTACATCTTTCTGATGTCAAAAAATATAAGATGGAGTTTCTTGTACCAAAATAAAAACATTTAATCAAATTCTATTTTAGAACTCCATTTACTGATTTTCCAAAAATAGATTCTGATGTCACATTGCAAATGTGCAAATAATGTGAATAAAATTTTCTACTTTTTACCTCAAATATTAAATACATTCCTTATAGGTTAATCACAAGATTAAAAATAAACATCACACTTAAAGATGAAATGTCCCTCTAAGGGATACGATATGGTTTCCCCAAACATACAAATTCCCATTTGAATCTACGAGATGTATTTCACAGTGGAACTATTTTGCTAACACGCTTTCATTATGGATAAGAATGGGCAGAAATTCTGCCCCGATTTTTAAGTTACTTAAAATCGGGGCAGAATTTTTTCAGCTTAGTTAGGATAAGAAGGACTGTGTGTACATAACAGTGCATTAAACAGAAAACAAGAGTTAAATTCTAGAATGAGTTTTAAAAATACAATAAAAATGACATAATATACATAGAAAAAAACATTATCATGCTTTCTAAGAGGTATATGGTACTATATTATGAGATAGTTCAGTTGCTTAGCAATGTATTTACACCAGTAATAACCTTTCATACCCGTTTCTTCCGTGGAAAAAAAACTATCCGGAACAATCGTGTGTACTTTTTACAATAACTTGTCAAAACACTACACAAGGTCTAATAATCAGTCCTTACTACACAAAGGCAATGACATTCAGAAAGAGAGAGAGAGAGAGAGAAAAAGCTACAACTACAAGTTCTGAACAAGCTAATTACCAGTCTTGTAATCAAGACAGCAAAGACATATCTAATCTCTAAAACTGAAGAGTTCCACTTCTTTTTAAAACATACAACAAATTATTATTAGAACACATATGACTTATTTCAACTTTATCAGTTTGATTTGAATGCGGTTTAATATGTTTTTACATGTTTATTCAATATTTGGAAAGTAAGAAGTGAATAATCGAAAAAGTTGTTTACTGGTATATCTATTTAAAGGATCCGGAAAAATTGACCAATATGAAAAATCATATCCCTGAAGCTGAAGCACCCGTTTTTTTTTATTGTTTTTTTTTTTTTACAAACTTCGATACACACAGTTACATAGTGTAAAAACATGTACATGTATACAGATTTGTGCTACATAAATAATTACTACATACCTGAAAATTTTCGCCCTCGTTTATGACAAAAAATGTGTCCATCCCATATAAAATATGCCCCAAATCAAGTTAGTCTAATGGAAAGCAAAAATGTTCGTGCTTCAATTATTTAGCTTGAAAATTTCTCTTTCATTTTAAATTGCCCTCTCATCTAAGGGCAAAAAGAGCAAAAATTAAACGAGAGTGAAAATTACCAGGTATACTGCATGTCTAAAACTTAAACTCTTATTTAAAAAATCCATAGAGTACATTAACAGTCAACTTCTGAGAGTTAAAACAAAGGCTTTTGTAACATCAAAATTTCTTCCAAAACACTAATGTTTGACATACATGTAACACAATAACAGTAGAATATAATATTGTAGGAGTAATCAAAATATTTAGTATGTCGAAAGCTTAGCTCAGGAATTTTCTAACATACCCGTTTTAATCAAGCTAACATTGCTAAAATATCTGGGTCAAAATTAACTATAGCTAGGGCAATACATTTATCTAACTTCATACTGAACATAACTAAAAAAGTTTCTGATATTTTGCACACGACATATATGCACATCACACCGACAGCAAATGAGTGGCAATGTCAAAAGTGAATCATTGTGAATAACATCCACAAATCATTCTTGTGAAGTAGATATGTCAGGATCTGGCTTACATAACACAGGGAAAGATTATAAACACAAATCTACTGGTCATATTCTCCAGGGTCAGCTGTAGACTGACCAAGGCTGACCAGTGCAAAGGCAACACAGTTTCTACATCACACACAAAGGTCCTGATTCTACCATGTGATCACAGTTCATAACATGTAAATAAATGATTATTACTACTACAGCGATGCACTCTACATGAAAAGACTAGATAAACCTGTGCTGTTACATCATGACCAAATCCAATATCCATAATTAAAGCTTATATCATCAGTATACATAATACATCAAAAGGGCGTCAATTTCCCAGATACAACATAGAAGAAACTACTTTCTATTTGGTATACATATGTATTACTTACACTGATTAACTTGCAAGCTATGCATGCCTTTAAATATCTTCTAATTACTGTTGACTAGTAATACAGATCAGCTAATTATCAAAGGAAAGAAGTCCTGTTAAGACTGTTAATGAAATCGATGGAGTACAAAACCAACACCCTATTTATTAACCGCTGTACAAAAGGAACACTGGGATATTCTTTAACCAACACATTTTCACTTCTGATGCAGTCTTGAGCTGGACATGGGTCATATGATATCTACCTACGGTAATACATTTTTTCCAGATATTGATTTTAACCAATCAAATTTGAGATATTACATTGAAATCCTTCAAAATATTTGTCACTTTTGGCTTTGAAATTAAAATGCTTGTTTGTTGCCGAAAAAAAAGGAAAGAAAAAGGGCAAATTTGTTTCAAAATTTAGAAATTCTATCAGACAAATTTTTCTTCCAAATATGATACATACTGTTTTTTACATCACAGGAAAAACAAATTTGAGGGAAAAGGTGAATTTTCGTGTTACTTGTGGTTTTACATCTTGCAGAAGATAAGAGGGTATAATATAACAGTTTACTTTTAAAACTTGAAGGCTCAAGTTTCAACGTATTTTCAATACAGAGAAAATTGTGAACAAGAAAAGAAATGTTGACACACATACATGCCACAGCAAAATGTCTGGTTACTTTACAATGGTAACCATGAGGTAGAGGCGTTTTTTTCTTATCACACATCAAAAGGCTTATAACTCGGGTCACATAATATATACAAACATACAAAAAGCAATAAGTTCAATATCGCTGCTCTAAATATATATATATATATATATATATATATATGTATAATATATATATATATATATATATATATATATATATATATATATATATATATATAAAAAAAAATATATATATATATATATATATATATATATTTCAAGTATTAATACACAATTCTAACAATGATTTTAACAAGATACAAAACTTTACAAGCAAACATTTCCCCCAACATTAGCTTGGTGCAATCACTAAATGATCTCTCGCACATGGCTACCCAAATACGACATATATATCTATATACCTTGTATATATATTTATATATGCCCAATGCAGAATTGACAACATCTACTCCAAAATTTTCCAATCTCATTAAAATTTACTTCCATCATTTTGGAATGATGCTGATGTACTGATATGAAGAGCAAATATAAAAAGGATTACAACAATGCCTGAGCGATCAGAAAAATACCAATTAACACAGATTACTGGCCACTACACTACTGATTTCTAAGTGCTGATAATTTTTGTGATATGCACTCTACGAAAATATAATGAATAATTTGCTTGTAATGGGTTTAAGGAAATAATACAACAATCTGCAGAGCATTACAAATCATGTATCCATTACATAACATATATACACTGTTATCTGACCAGGAGGTTTCAGCCACTAATGAAATGACTGACATGTTTCAGAATTGACATTGATACCAAATGGGACCTCCTATGGTGAAGGTCAAACTCTGACAACAAATGTTTCTTCACTGCTGATAAATAAAAGAAAAGGGGAAAGTCTGGCTTTGTCTGAATGGTGTCAATTTAACACTTGATAACACTACCTCATAGTGATATGTTTGGCCATTGGGAAATGAACATGAAATTGACAATGGTACGATTAAAACCAAAGGTAGATAACTTTGATGGCATATATAGAAATAAATCCTGCAAACTAGTTATACACATGCACGAGGATCAAAATTTTTATCAAGGACTTTTAAAGATATACATTGTAAATGTATTAGGTAGTTTATAATATAAACTGGCTTAAAACAAGATAAAACTACATTCTTGAAACAGCACTTGAAAAATTGGAAAAGTAAACATTTGGAATAAAACAAGATTAAAATGACCTGGGTAAACAGGTCAGCTAAAACAGTGAACAATTCATCTGAACATGGAGTTCTAACTGATTAAAAAATATCCTGAATTTAGAATATTCTTATTCAAAATTTAGATTAATATGTATTAGATCGACATTGCTCATTACTGCAACATACTGGAACTGGAGATAGGGGGTATTTAATTCATCTTTCCCCAAGTTGATCTACATATATTACATGTATCTGCTACATCAAACACAGATTAGCATGGGGGGTGTGGTAGTGAGGCAGGGCAGAGGAGACATAGGTAACTATAGCTCACATAGAATTCGTTTAACTCTTCAACCCCTGAAAACAATGGACTCTTCTGTAAATCAAAGACCAAGACCAGTCCAAATGTGTCTTTAGGGGGCAATGGGTTAAACACTAATACCAGGTTGCTAAGGACTCAATGTAATCAAATTACCAATCAGTTGCAACAAATGTCGGGGTTTTACTTCTAACATCAGAATTATGTTACCCAATGATATTGGTACATGTAGGGAAAAAACTATCAGGTGATAAAATCGTCATGACAACATAAACTCTGTTCCTTGAAATATATATCGTATGGTCAATCTTGGAGACAATAAGTATGGCTATTTTATATGACATCAATAAAAACAATGGTTATGAGAAAGCAGAGCACAAAATTCATTAATGCGTAAATGTATTTCTTCAAATTGCTGCTAAATCAATGATGCAGTACAAAGTATAACGTTGATTGTCAAGCATTGTTCCGTATCTTGTTTTTCAAGAGTCCATATTATTTGCCCCTTTAATGTTTAATAGCATTGGTTCTTGAAAATATCCTTATTTTCATTATACCCAATCAGATAATTTCTTCCCTCCTTCTCTCAAAATGTCCAAACTAAAAGTTACCTCCCCTGTAAAATCTACTCTCAAGGAGATTACAGCAGAATACCCTGATTGGATATATATCTCTTTCACAACATTTAAGAGTAACTGTAAAGCCAGATTGATCTGTATTCTGCACTTAATAGATCTGATGGGAAACAAATGCACAGAAGAATCCTCCAAATTTACAATGGAGATAAGGACATGAAGGAGGCTATTTATAAAACCTATCCGGCTCTAGAGAAAAACTAGGACAATGACGACTTAATGGACAAGTAACAGGAAATAAGAACAAAACATGCTTCTTAGCTTGGACACAAGAAGAACGGCTGGATAAGAAGTTCCTTGTAGAAACTAATTACATGTATGTCTGCAAGTTTTCAATATGAGGACATGGATGTTTTGTCCATCAACTACAGTTATCTACTGAGTACCGGTATCATAAAATTATCATGAAGTTTAATAAGGTGTCAATCAAAATTGTTCTAAGCATTAGTTTATTACGGTAGCTACAATGTACACAAATGAAATGTGATAAATCATTAAATATCCCCTAAAAAGATATATAGTCAGTAAGTTTTTTCTGGAAACTTTCTTGAAATACTGAAATATAAATATACATGTATATAATATATATATATATATACCTACAATGTAGCTTATCACTGAAATTGTTAATGCTCTTAGTTTTTATAAAACCAATTACCCGGTACATGCCAATGGGGAAGAGTTTGGTACTGGGGTGTGGAAAATATGAGGGAGTGGGGGGGGGGTTAAGATGTGTTATTCTATTACAAATAACGTTAATAATCTATAACAAATTACGTCTCGACTGATACAAATTAAACTTATGAAGGCCATGTTTCCAAAAATAAAATACCCACAGCCTTCTGACCACATGTCTAAGTGAGGACTAATGTGAAATATACAAGATAGTCAAGCCTTATTATTACAGAAAAAAAAAACGCACAGAACACGGAAATATCAATGTATACAATATGGACAAACAAGGTTTGTAGTCCAGGTAAAATGCTTATATTATAGTAATGTACATAGTTACATATACTCCAGGTTTAATCTTAAGTACAAACGCACTGAACCCTATACAATATTGCTAGTCACCGGTACTAACTGAACATTGTCTGTAGGTACTTGGGTTATAACATCACAGACAAAATAATACATTGTGATCATGAACAAACGAAAGGAAGAAATCCTGACACATTTGAAAAACATAAATGAACAAGGAATTGATTTGTCTTGGACAATGGAGTTAAATAAAGTAAAGCACTGGTTTTATTTTATTTTCATGATTCAACGTACTGGGTAGTGAACCATATATGCACTGGTCAAGTTTAGTGTATTTTACAAATACCATAAAAAAAAAAAATTCAAAGATAGAATACACAATAAATTGTGTATATATGATATTTATCCATGGTGACAAATAAAAAAAAATGCCTGAAAGGTCAACATGTTCTGTTTTTGTTTTTTCTTAATGAATAACAAACAATTACCATGACAACATAAATGGTAAACAAGAAATTAAACAAGTGTAACAAATGGACCCCCCCCCCCCCCAACAAATGAACAATTTGTTATAATGGTTATCTCCCCCTTATTTCATCCAGAACCAACATTTTTTAATGTGAGAATTTCTGGAATTTCTCTAGATCTTTAATTTTGAAATCCAAAGGTTGTACACTTGAGAGTAAAATTGAAATTTTACAAATACTGATGTAGTGATTAAATAAAATTTCAAAATACCAAAGGATTCAAGTGTTTTCGAAATATATATTTTTTACACGATTTCTAAAGAAATGTTCAATGGAAAGTGCTGAAATTCTTGCATTTCTCTGAAAAGAATTTATTCATTTTTTTAACAAGAAAATTGAAGTTGATATCATCATGTCTGGGAAAACCGTTATGTTCCTTGATCACAGAATATGGAGTCAGTCTAGATCTAGACAGATATATAAATCTGGTGCACTGAAAGTGAAACTACGATAAAACTATGTGAATTTTCAGTATCTATAATAATTTATCTAAGCTTACAAACAAAAATGGCTAAATTCGAAATCCAAATAGTAATAGTGGTTAGAAGCGCTCAAAGCAGCCATCTTTTCTTTCATGAACATGAATTTGCTCTCCAGCATGACTAGAAATTTCCTTTTCTATACAAAAACATGAGTCAGTCACAATTAGGTATTTTGTTAAGAAGAAGCACCTTTTTTTAGTTAGGGTTGGGTGGGAGGGGGGTGTTGAGGTGTTCTTCATTTCAGAGTAAATTAATGTCTAATCATCTTTATGTTTATCCTTTATTCAAAATAAAGTTGAAAAACAGCTTCATAAATCTGAATTCTGTTTTTGGCTTGTAATAAGGCATGGTAATCTTGGACTACCTTATATTCATTGTCATATTGAGCGTCAGTCAGAAACTGACAATGATATTGAATACTCTGACATGCCCCCTGATATAGACATTTCAATATGATCAGTTTTCAGTATTCATGATATCTGAAGATTTATCAATACATTAAGGTATTTGTAGTATCTGATTTTTCTGACATGAGGTGCACATCAACTCACAAACTAGCATCACGAACAGGAGGTCAAAACAACATTACTGACAGAGCTCACACTGGCCTTTGGCCAGAAAGTTAACACTACATTACACAGAGCTCTAACCGGCCTTTGGCCAGCCACAAGAGTTTGTACACAAAATTCTGTTCTGCATTAATAGCTACAGAGTAACTATTATGCATATCAAAACATTATAGTAATATTATCCACCGGTATTTTACATGTATTTATTAATTCAAAAAATATAAACTATGTGCTGATGCACGCATACATATGATTGACCCGAAGTTTACAACTGCTGGTTATTTCTACGACTTTCATATTGGGTGTATGCAGGAAGATACCATTTGAGGGGAGAGGGGTAGTTAGTTAAAACAAGACAAATACAGTAGATCTAGGCAAAAAATAAAATATTCACGATAATACACATGTTCAAAACATATAATTCTCGACATTATATGACTGACAAATCAGCAAAATATAACATTATGTACACAAGAAGGGACCACAAAAAGACCTACATTGTAAGCTCTTACATGTGCAATTCCAGGAATCAACTTGTTTACCTTGTAATTGCACAGCTGAACTAGGCTATATCATTATGTCAACTGTAGTCCATTATTTTTCAGGCCTAGGGGTCAATTACATGTAGTTAATGAAAAAAAAATTAAATATCTTGACAAATCCCACTACAGATATACCATTTGACAGTAGACATTTTACGTAAACACAGATTTTAAGTAGTGCTGTGCTAAGAAAAAATTAATCAAACTAAAATGAATGACCAGTATTTCCACAAAAAAAAATTGATGCTGTTGCCTGGTGATATATACATGTACATTGTATTAAACCAAAAAAAAAAATAGAGTTTAACATTCTGCCATGCTTTATACCATGCAAGAAATCACATTCTGTCCCAATTTTATATCTGTAATAGCCTGGTGCCCTGGCTATGCACAATGAGCATGAACAGGACACCACACACATATCTGATCTCCACATTATTTCATACTAAGTAGATTAGTAGAATGTGTTTACATGCAAATCATTTCAATTCATGCACACTAAAACCTACATATTTTTTAACAAATACACTACGAATATGTTTATATATTTAAATATATATATTTATATCTTGTCAACAAAATTCCAGGAAACCTACCTCATTTCACAAAAAATCAATAAACAATAGCATTAAATTCCATCGCCTAGCTACTCCTCAACATTCAACTGTTGGTCATAGATTCCTCCATTCATAGTTTCTTGAGAAATACCAACATACATGTACATGTATGTACATTACCATGTGTACATGTATACCTGCCATCGTAAAGCTAGCCCATAAAAATACAAATCATTACAAAACAGAAATAACAAAAAACCAAAAAGATTGAAAAGCTCTTATTAGTCATTGGACAGTTCACCCTACATGTATCATCCCCCAAAAAACAAAAAAAAAGTGACCAACAATTGACCTGCTGAAGTAAGGACAACCAGAATAACATTGCACAATGTACACCCAAATGTTCATATATAATTACTTTATGCTTCACAAAAAATGCAAAAATAATATTGTATTAAAAATTGTTATCCCATGTAGGTAAATCGAAAAAAAAAAAAAAAAAAAAAAAGAATTGAAAATAGTGGTGGTGGGTAGCCTCAACTCAAGGTGAACCACTCTTAGAGAATTTCCTCAATTTGTATACACATACATTGTAGGTCTTTCCACAAATTCCATGACTGACTGTGAGTCATTAAAACTTATATCATCAGAATTAAAACCACACAAAAGCAGAAAAGAAGTGCAAGTGGTACATACATGTATTATTACCATGTATAAATTCAAATTTCTAAAAATGTGATGTACATGTACATTGTACTAACACTGTATTAAAACATAATCTTTCTTTATATTAAAATTCCTCTACCAGTAAATAAAATCGAGATCTACATGTACAATACATATGTACATGCACATGTAAACTTGTTTTTTGTTTTGTTTTGTTGTTTTGTTTTTTGAAATACAGGATATAAAAAAGCATCCCATTTACACTCAAAATGTCCTACATGTATCTTAATTAAAATCATAAAATGTTGATATACCAGTACATGCAGTACATGTACATATATACCTTTTTCTAAGAAACTTGAACTTTAAGACACAGAGTACAACAGGGATTTTCCTAGCCCTTTTTTGGATCTAGTTATAGGACCCTTCCAAAAGCAAAAATAGCTTATATTTTCCCAGAATTATGCATAAATTCATAATTTGGAATTTCAAAATAGCAAATAAAATATTTTTAAACAAATGCCTCAAGTTAAATTTCCCCAATTCTCTGGACCCTGGATCCAGAATTTTGGAGGTGGAAAAATACCTGTACAATTTAACAATGACAAAATTTAGAAAATTACATGCAAGAAACAAAAAATCATTAACAAGGTCAAAAATTTGAAAAATCAACCCTAGTATAAATTGATATTCGTTTTAAAATTGGGCAAAGACACCATAAGTGTATAAGTGGGGGGAAAAAACCTGGTCAAACAGCCAACTCCAGGGATTTTCAAACCTACCATATGGGGCCGAAATAAGGCCTCATTCCCAATGCAAAAACAATGCATTTTTTCCCGATTTGCTGTCAAAATTTCCCAACTGAAGTCAAATGACGATGAATTTGAAGAAATTCTTGTATTTTCATATAGTTTTGTATACCTGTATTTCTCTTTTCCCAAATATTTCAATAAAATGTTTCTAAAATTCCCATTTCAAAAGGTCCGGGCCCCAATCCCAAAGGAGTGTGGAAAATCCCTGAACTCCCTATGGACCCTCTTTTGAAATATGGGATATGGTACTACATGCAATTTGATATGAAGTCTGAAACATTAGGACTTGTTTCAAGTTTATTTGGCACAAGCACCATCTATGTACATTGTATATTAACATGTTCAATTTTTCACAGGAACATGCATGCACAAGCTGCAATATACAATTGTACAGGAGAAGGAGAGCTTGAAAACCAATGATATATGTAGAACTTGCAATGTGTGGCAAAATGCTAAAGCTACGTACATGTACATCAATTTATGCAAGAAGAAGTTCTGGTCACTTTATTACATGTACATACTGGTACATTACAAATGTAACATCACGTTAATTTCAATGTAGATTTCAAAATTGAGTCGTCTATCAACTATCAGAAAAAAACAGCTTGTACATGTATACAAGTGGATAAATTAAAATACAAATTTAGTTTTAGTGGCTCCAACAAAATTGAATTACGGTACATTTGGTATAACAATGAGCTGGGATTTTTTTCTTGTGCATGTCCATATAGACAACGATCCTGATACATGTACCTGGCAGTATATACATGTATGATACAAATTCTTTCGCATAACTCTAAAAGCCCCATAAAAATATAGGTAATCTTTTTATAATCCCAAAGTAAATAATAATTGTCCTGGGAGATAAAAGTATTGGTATTTGCTCTTGCAAACAATGTAATTTAAACATCGCGAAATGAAAATTTAAAAAAATGAATTTAAATATTCAGGGCTACATTTGGTACCATTTCTTTCTTCATGGGAAAAAGGCAAAATTTTGTCTAAACATGCATCAAAAGTAAATCCAGCCTTCAAATATGAATCGAAGATTGAAACTGTACATCAGTGCCCACTTGTTTTGCTCTGACCTTGGGTTACCACAATCATCAATCATTACGATCGGATACTTCCACTTGTCTGATTCAAATCAAATATATATGTGTTAATTTAGTTTGGGTCCAATTCTTATTTTTTTTTCAGTTTTTACAAGTTTTATTCTAATAAACTGAAATTATCAGATGATTAAACAAGAGGACCATTGGGCCTTAACGTTCACCTGAGTAAAATGTGATTACACATTTACAGTGACAATACACGTATGCTTATTGCTTAATCCTTGGTTCATGAAAAAAAAAATTCTCTAAATGTATGAATTTTTGGCTCGTTTATAAGCCCGTATGTGTTTTGCAAAAAGTCAATCGGTTTTGAGTTATTAAGCAATTGTATAAAAATGTATCTTAGTTTTGTTACTAAAGCATCCCCTAGTTTCTGGTTTATGGAGAGACTTTGTATTCGCTTACAAACTTTGTAGATATTGTAAAACTGACCCACTGGTTCTTGAGCAGAAGCTGAAGATGTGTAAAAGTTAACAATGGATGTCACAGGACGTCAGACAAAAGATAATAGCAATAGGTCATCCTGACATTTAGCTCAGGTGACCTAAAAATTACTTATCAAAATCTCTTATTTAACAGATACAACACCATAAGAAAAAAAACCCAGTCGGATTCAAAGTTGTTTTTATGATACAACATGCAGTTAGAAAAACATAATGTACCAGCACCCATGTTTTATAACTTGAGAGGTTTTTCTTCCTGAAGCAATTTTTTATCATACATTCCTATATCATGTAACATTTATTATCTTTAAAAAAAAAAAAAGACATTTAAAAAATAAGAAAATTTAATATTTAAGATCAATAAAAGAAATAGATAAACTAAAATTGAAATCAACACATGCAAATAAAAAATAGGATGTGTACACATGTTAAAAAAAATTGAAAACAAAATACAAGTCCATGTACAGATAACAATAAAAGAAAATAATAAAAATGGTGACCCACAGACATACACGTAGATGTAACATGGAAGTGGATGTAAATGGTAAGTCTTGAATTCACGCATATAAATCAGTAATCTGAGAATTGCAGTAAAGTGTGGATAGGTAGAAAATTAAGAAATAAACAAGGTGCTATACATACCTCGTTGCCATGGTAAACAATTAAATGTACAGCCAAGATCACATTCCCTTCTACATTGGTCAGTTTACATACTGGTCAATATTTATTTGTTACATAACAATATTTACCTCTGATTTAAAATACAAAACACACAAATGGACAGATTTCTGTTGACTTGTGGCAATTGTTGTTTGTTTTCCAGACACTCATTTCACAATAAATTCAGTGACAGACATCCATTTTTGAACTGCATTAATTATATCAATAATGCTGGATTCTGCAGCATTGGAAATGATATCAATTTTTGTTAAAATATTGTGTTTACATGCTAAATTACTGGAAAAAAAACCAATGTCAGTTTCATACTTAAAATTGTGTAAAAAGAGAATGGTGTTTTTAGGAATGATTAACAGGAAAGTATACACATGTAACACAGTGACACTGTGTGTATAGAATCTTAATACCCGCAGTTGCATTTGACACTGTGTGTATAGAATCTTAATACCCGCAGTTGCATTTCGTCATATACCCATATATGAACTACAAACAACAAATAATGTTTCATCCCAGCCTATTTCAATAAATCAACTTAAACACACAAAAAACTGGTAGAAGAGAACAAGGAGGAAAAATATTTTTTTCTATTTTTTTTACACTATATTAACAGAGCTAATCAAGAGGTAGGTACAAAGAGTGAATAACAATGGGCATACATTTAATAGGTATGACCGATCTACATACATGTACAGCTTAAAATGCAATAGGCAAACCCTTCAACATCTTAGCCTAACTCGTTTGCTAGCCATTCTAATACCATGGGGGTCAGACATCAACAGTGACAGATCACAAGGCACACACTAAAAACCTAGTACATACATCATTACATGTACTGTACACGTACTCTCAATGTCATACAGCATCTTATCCATGATTGGTTGACCCGACATCATTAAAAAAAAGGACAATTATGGACTAAAACTAGTGCAATTTGCACAACTACTAAAACCGCAATAAATAATATCTATAATATATATGTGTCACTTTATCAGTCTTGCTGAATAATACTCTATAAAGGTCTCTACTGTTCCCTGAGCTGTAGTAAACATGTGCCTTTGGCATTACAAAAAACCTGAGATAGCAAAAAAAAAAAAAAAAAAAAAAAATTACACCTGAGCATCACGGCACAAAAAAAGGAAAGAAAATAAAATGCTGTCCCTTGGAGGGTATAAGCCTGAATAAAATCAGAATATTTGAACACGGTTATTACCAAAATCCACAATAAGGAGAAGCCCTTCCGGAGAAACACACAGACCCGATGGTCGATCAAACTGACCGGGTCCAGAGCCAACTGTTCCAAATTTGCACAAGAAATTTCCATTTGGTTGGAAAATTTGAATGCGATGATTTCTAGAATCACTCACGATTATATTCCCTTCCTGATCTACGACAATTCCTTGTGGTCTTAGGAACTGACCGTTAGCACTTCCTTCAGTTCCAAGAAATCTCGCCGTTTGAAAATCTGGATGAATAACAAGCAGCCTATGATTGTTGAAGTCTGTAACAACCATGTGACCTTCGTTATTGAAGCAAACCCCTCTAGGAGAGTCAAAATGCTTCCACAATGATCCTTCAAACCCGTATTTGTTAATAAATTGCCCATCTGATGAGAAGAGTTGTACTCTGTGGTTCCTGGTGTCCGAAACTAATAGTTTCCCATCTGAATTAGTAGCCACATCCCAAGGGTAGTTAAATTGCCCGTTTTTGTTTCCCTTTTCCCCGAATTTCAGGATAAATGTTCCGTCAATTGTCAAAATTTGTATGCGGTGATTATCTTTGTCTGCGATAACGACACGATTTTGATTATCAGTAGTGACCCCAGCTGGACGGTCAAACTGTCCATTCCGTGTGCCTGAAGATCCAAATTTATGATGAAATTTGCCATCAGGCATAAATACCTGAATTCTGTTATTACTACGATCAGCCACTATAATGTAACCATCTTTGTCACAACATATGCCCCATGGCCGACAAAGTTTTCCATCAGTTTCGCCTTCTCCTCCAAACTGAAATTGTAGTGTTCCTATAGCATTGTAATTTCTCCCACTTCGAACAATGACATGAAATGGACTTTCCGCTATGTGTTTACCATGTATTGTAACGGAAATGATGTGCTGCCCCTCCATCTGAGGGCGATATGTAACAGTGTAGGTGCCGTTTTGTCTGTCAATTACTTCTGTCCTATATAGAGCACCTTCTGGACTTTGAATAATACATTCCACTGGGTCCCCACCAACTACTCTTGGTTCTCCGTGGTGATCTTTGGCATGTATCATAAACAATGCTAGTTTTCCTTTTAAGGACTTTTTCAATCCATCACCGGTAGCAATACAGTTTGGAGCATAGGCACTGCTGCTAATGGTACCCATTTTGCTGATAGCATTAAATAATGCTGCATCAGGAGGAGTAAACACAATGTTGTCATCCTCATGTGCTTGTAAATGCCCACGTAATTTACGAACATTTTGCATCTCTGCAACCATTTTGTCTCTGGTTTTCAAAATATCAAGTTCAGCACCCGCTTTTAAGAGCATTTCAACTTCGTCCACGGTCTGCAGGAGTGAACTCAGCCCTGCACGTAAATCATCTACTTGCAAATGTAGCGATTTTCCCTTTACTTGTCGGATTTTTTCCACTCGACGCAACAGATCTCGTTCACGCTCTTCTAGGGCAGCCATATGCCTATGTATAGTTGCTCGAACTTCTGTAGCAACAGCCTGTGCCCTAACCTCAACCTGCTCTGCCATTCCCTGAGTTAGTTCTATACTGTCTTCTAAACTTTTAATACCCGTTTTCGCATCTGTAAGAAGTTTGAGTGTTATGGTCTTGGAATTTTCTATTGCATCTTGGAGGTAAATGAAACTATGCCCAACATGTTCAGTCATAGTACACTCGCGGCATATGGCTCGAGAACAAGAATCGCAGTAGAGTCTCAAAATCTCGTTCTCATGCCGAGTACAATAATTCTGCTGCCTGTCTGGTTGCGCTGTTTGCGGTTGAATCTGATGTTGTAATGGAGGAGACACGATAGATGCAGCAGAATGCACTGGTCGAAAAGGTAAATTCACTGGCCCGATAGCAAATCGCTCAATTATATGACCTTTTGTAAGTCGTACACGTTGGTGCGCTTTTACGCAACGATCACACAAATACTCATTACACATTTTACACACTGAGGTAGCTTTGCTTCCTTCATCACAGGAGCTGCACCATCTCATCTCTGAGACATTACATTCTCGCTCTAATTCTAAATCCCCATTTTCAAATTCTTCTTGTTGTGAAACCATAACATCGAACATATTTGATACAAATAAATTTGAGGGGAGACTCTCCACCCCTCCCGAGTCCATTGGAACATTCTGGTGACAAGTTGGACAGACTAGAACTGCCACTATACCTTGGGTCGGGGAATGGTCCCGAATTATGGCCCTTTCTAAACATTTCTTACAAAATGAATGCAAACACGGCAACATGCGTATGTCATCAGCTTGGCTGAGGCATAGCGGGCAAGCATACTGCTCCCCAATCGCGTCGGAGTATGCGGCCATGGACGAGGTAGTTCATGAGGTAGATTGGTTAAACTCTTAATTTGTATTTTTTGTTGCTTACATGACGATAGTGTCCTAGCACTGCGTCGACCCCAATGTGATTGGTAACTTGCCAATTTTTCCGTGTTATCAAACGTTCATCCTAAACAGAGTAATTCTTGCGTAAATAATCAACAGTCCATTTAAGTCTTGAATTAGTCTTACTAAAACTTACGAATTTTCTACGCCAAGGACGCATATTTACACCAAATCGCACTTCTTCTTGATTGGGGTGTTAGAATGTTCTCCATGCACGGCGCCATCTTCCAACATCATTGATAGGCGTAATGCCCTAGTTTCCTGCTAAATGCCAATCAAGATCGATAGACCAATCGACAAGCTTTGACTGCTTTGGAAGGTATTTCATTCATATGGTCATCTACGTTTATTCTTATGTCAAATTTTCACTATCAAAACTCATATCTTGCTATCAGAATCATATTTACACCTTACAATGTGTTTTCCTTAAAATGCGATTCCTAAAATCTAAACAATGAGGTGGTGTAAGCCATACTGACCCGGATGATCGATCTTATGAGATTTTGACCAAGGGAAATAAGGTCAAATGGGCGGAGCCTAATTACTATGCTATAGTTTATGTTATGCAATATTTTACGTATGTACAAGGTTCAGGGCCGAGTGACCGAAGCCATCCACTGCAAGCAATTACGCAAAGTATATTGATCCGTGTCGTCACGTGTGTTTGACTATGGAAAGAATGTGTATAAACATCGACAGTGGATATATATCTGTGTTGACGTTACTACGTTGACTTACAAAGAGGCGGATCTGACATTTTCAACCATCATTTTCTGTAAAACCTTTCAATTCCAAGAATTTGATGTAGATCCAAGAAATGAAGTAGGCAATATGTAGAACATTTAGCCTACTATTATATATGTATTAAATACATTACAAACAAACAAGAATTAATACAAACATCATATCTACATAATAATATGATCAAATTAACCATCATTGAGATTGACCTAGATTTACAACTTATAGATGTATACACAGATGTATGTGTGAGGGCACTTGAGATTTCTAAACTTAATAAAAATAATTTAACACAAATCAGCAAATTTATTTTTATTCAAATGTCCCATTGAAAATCTTTGATGGATAAGAATAGATCATCATCTGTAAGTGAAGTGTCATAATTTTTAACATGTTGTATGAAGTACATGCTGGTCAATGTAGCAGGAGTTCTGTAACAAGCTATATTTACATACCAACTGTTATTTTCTTCATTGCAAGTATACGGACCAGTTGCATTGTATATTTAAATGCACAGCTGTTCAGCTGTTATGTCATAAGCCTATATGACCCCCCTCACAAAGTCAATTATATAGAATGAAATTCTATCCAGCTGACTACAGATTCACAGAAAATGGTAATATATATAAATATAAGGAAAAATATGGAATATACATGTATGTTTTGTGCTGCACAGAATTTTTTCCATGAACCATTTTCTGTAGGCCTATATTCCATGTTGTTCAAAAAATGGTAAACAATCCTTAAAAATGACTACTGTGGTATGGGACTTTAATCATCAGAAATAGATTCCCCCCTACTGCCTGTGTTCAAATGACATAGGCCTAGCATGTAAGTGTGTCTTGGATTTTAACTTGAACCCTCCTACTTGTAAAGTGAATGCTCAATCACTGAGCCATTAAAGGTGCTTTTTCACAGTGATTCATGAAACATTCTAATCACAATTTTTATTCTGATCTCATTTTGTTGTTGTTAGTTTGTTGTTTTACATCTTGCCAATTTTTTTTACTGGTATGGAGATGTTCTACCATTGAGCCACCACAAATGTCCTACCACTAATTTGTCATAAATATTCTACCACTAAGTCACCACAAATATTCTACCACCTTGTCACCACAAATATCCTACTGCAGTCACCACAATATTCTACCACTGAGTCACCACAAATATTCTACCACTGATTCACCACAAATATTCTACTGCAGTCACCACAATATTCTACCACTATGTCATCACATACAATGTATAGTGTTCCCTTGATCAACACAAATATTTTACCACTGTGTCATTCACTATCATAGTGTACCAGTAAGTCACCAAAGCTATTCTACTACTCAATCACCATACATATTTACCACATATTCACCACAAATATTCTATCACCATGTCACCACAAATATTTTACCACTAAGTAACCACTAATATTCTACCACTGAATCGTCACAAATATTTTATCACCAAGTCACCACAGTTATTCTAACAATAAGTAATCATAAATGTTCTACCACTGAATCACCAACAATATTCTATCATTGTCACCACAAATTGTTTACCATTGTGTCACCACAAAATTTTTACAACTGAGTCATCACAAGTTTTCTATTACTAAGGTATCATAAAAGTTCTACCACAGAGTCGCCACAAAAGTCCTATCACTGAATCACCAAAGACATTCTACTACTGTCATCACAATCTTCTCCTTCTACACACTACCTGTTAAAGTTAGACTCAAGCTGCACTTGAAATTTCACTTACTAGAGGTTAGAAACCTTGGTTTCAAGCTATTATGCTCCAAACACTTGATTATCATTGGATTATCTCCCCTTATACATTGTACATGTTGTGTTGATGTTTGTTTATTTTTTTTAACGTCCCATTCAAGAATCTTTTACTCATATGGAGACGTCACGAAATGCAGGTGAAGGGCTTCAGATTTTGGCCTATGCTCGGCACTTACAGCCATTGAGCTGTGAGGGTTCTTTAACGTGCCGACACCAACTGTGACAC
Source organism: Atrina japonica (assembly GCA_030159075.1). NCBI lineage: Eukaryota > Metazoa > Mollusca > Bivalvia > Pterioida > Pinnidae > Atrina > Atrina japonica. The sequence continues at coordinate 378,813 of BROG01000167.1, forward strand.
GGGACCTCAAGTTTTACTGTCTCATCCGAAGGACAGGAAACCAATCTGCCGCCAGCTGGACTCAAACTCACTACCTCACAATCAAGAGTCAAGCGCGCTACCAACTGAGCCAGGCCAGCTCTGTTGTGTTGAACATAAAAAGTTTCACATTGAGCATATAAGATTTGACCTATATACACTGTATATACATGCAACCTTTGGACCTGCTTTATGCAGGTCATAACAGGAAGTTGTGTGTATAAGTTCCAAATACATGTATGACAGAGGAGAAAATATGTTATTTTTATTCTTTCACATAAAAAAAAATATTGTGTCAAATTTATGAATTTTCTCGTGAAAATGGGAAAATAACTTGACTCATTAATTCAGAATTTGAATGCTGTTTTGTGTTTGATCTGTTTTGACTATTTCTGAAGTTGTTTTGATTTAGATAAGCAGTGATTATCATCATTATTTATGATATGCAAGAAATATACAAAAATATCCATTTACAAGATTATAGTTTTGTATGGTTTCATGTCAAATACACATATGAACTGAGTTGAGTTTGATTATTTTCTAAACGTTAATGTGCCAAGCACTGGTTATTTTAAAGTATAAATGATATAGATTTTATCTGTAACATATCATCATTACAAGAGAAAAATATCTAGGTCTATCATTTCAAGATAATGCTTCAGATTATCTTCCCTTATCCCTGATGACGTACATTTATACTGGAAAGCGGTAATCCAAATCCAATCAAAATGAATGTGAATGTGTTATCACATGATTCAAACTGTGCAAAGTTTGTGATATGAGAGGTCAGAAAATTGTGGCAGAGAGACCATGCATCTTATTATTAGTTCTGAAATTAGGTCACATTAAGTCATCATAAATATTATGTCACTAAGTCACCACAAATAGTGTACCACTGTGTCACCACAAATATTCTACTACTGTGTTACCACACATAGTGTACTACTAAGTCATTGCAAATAGTGTACCACTGTCACCACAAATAATGTACCACTAAGTCACAACAAATAGTGTACCACTAAGTCACCACAAACATACCACTGAGTCACCACAAACAGTGTACAACTGAGTCACTACAAATAGTGTACTGCTGAGTCACCACAAATAGTGTACCACTAAGTCACCACAAATAGTGTACCACTGGGTCACGACAAATAGTGTACCACTAAGTCACCACAAATATCCTACCACTGAGTCACCACAGTGTACCACTGTGTCACCACAAATAGTATACCACTAAGTCACCACAAATAGAGTATCAGAGTCACCACAAATAGTGTACTGCTAAGTCACCACAAATAGTGTACCACTGAGTCACCACAAACACTGTACCACTGTGTCACCATAAATGTGTCACCACTAAATCAGTGTAAATAGAGTATCAGAGTCACCACAAATATTCTTACTGCTAAGTCACCACAGCAAATTCTATACCACTGAGTCACCACAACTATTCAACCACTGAGTCACCACAAATAATGTATCAGAGTCAACACAAATATACTACTGCTGAGTTACCACAAATAATGTATCAGAGTCACCACAACTATTCAACCACTGAGTCACCACAAATAATGTATCAGAGTCAACACAAATATACTACCACTGAGTTACCACAAATAGTGTACCACTGAGTTACCTCAAACAGTGTATCACTAAGTCACCACAAATAGTGTACCACTGATTCACCACAAATAGTGTACCACTGCTAAGTCACCACAACTATTCTATACTGAGTCACCACAGCTATTCTATCACTGAGTCACCCTCTAAACAGTGTATCACTAATGTATCAGAGTCACAAAATATACTACCACTGATTCACCACAAATAGTGTACTGCTAAGTCACCACAAATATTGTACCACTAAGTCACCACAAATAGTGTACCACTGATTCACCACAAATAGTGTACCACTAATTCACCACAAATATTGTACCACTAAGTCACCACAAATAGTGTACCACTGAGTCACCACAAATACTGTACCAGTGTCGCCATAAATAGTGTACCACTGAGTCACCACAACTATTTTACCACTGAGTCACCACATCTATTCTACCACTGAGTCACCTCAACTATTCAACCACTGAATCACCACAACTATTCTACCACTGAGTCACCTCAAATACTGTACCACTGTGTCACCATAAATACTGTACCACTGTGTCACCATAAATAGTGTACTACTGAGTCACCATAAATAGTGTACTACTGAGTCACCACAACTATTCTACCACCGAGTCACAAGAAATATTTTACCACTGAGTCACAACTATTTGATCACTGAGTCACCACATATATTCTACCACCGTGTCACCACAGATAGTGTACCAATGAGTTACCACAAATACTTCAAGTATTCAACCCAAGTCACCACAAATACTCAACTGCAGTTACCACAAATATTCTACTAGAAACTAATCACATATAGTGTACCACTGTGTCACCACAAATATTCCACCACTAAGTCAAACATGCCACATATAAAAGTTAGGATCAAGTTACACTTGAAATTTCAATAACTAGAGGTTAGAGACCTTGGTTTCAAGCTAGAGTGTTCCAAACACTTGATTAATCACTGGATTATCTCCCCTTATACATTCACTTGCTGTGTTGAAGATGCACATGTATAAGATTTGACCTATGTATACAAGATCTGGACCTGGTTCCACCTAATCAAGAGAATACACAACTTGTACACAACAATGTAGGTTCAAGTTTTTCAGTGTAGGTGTTTGATAGTCTTTTAGTATAGATGTTTACACTCTTTTAGTGTACCGGTAGATGTTTTTCAGTCTGTCAGTACAGAAGTTTGATTAAGTTTTTCAGTATAGATGTCTTTCAGTATAGACATTTTACGCTCTTTCTGTGTAGATGTTTTTCAGTCTTTCAGTGCAGAAGTTTGATTAAGTTTTGCAGTGTAGATGTTTTATAGTCTTTCAGTACAGAAGTTTTACACTGTTTTACAGTCTGTCAGTGCAGAAGTTTGATTAAGTTTTTAAATGTAGATGTTTTATTCTCCCATTGTTCACAGATATTTCCTTCATTTTAATGGGGAATAATTTCCTTGTAAACCCCTAGGGAATTGACAAGCTACATGCGCTACAACATAACAATACAATTTATATGATGTAGGGTGTATGTGGCGTTTAGAATGCAGTGAATAATGTCAGAGTTTATTTGCGTAGATCTACATATACATGTATTTAAAACATGGGAGAAAACTAATCAACCCTTACCTTGAGGGTATGACAAAGGAATCTCAATCCTCGGGATAAGATTCTTGAATGACAAACCCTCGGCAAGCCTTGGGTTTGTCATTCACGAATCTTACTCTCGGATTGAGATTCCTTTGTCATACCCTCAAGGTAGGGGTAGATTCGATTAGTCTTTCAGTATAGATGTTTTACACTCTTTCAGTGTAGATGTTTTTCAGTCTGTCAGTGCAGAAGTTTGATTAAGTTTTTCAGAGTAGATGTTTTAGTCTTTCAGTACAAATGTTTTACACTCTTTCAGTGTAGATTTTATATGGTATCTTTTTGACAGAACTGACCCCGCTTGTTTAAAACATGTCAAATTTGAGATTTCCTCAAGTCTGAGTGACATTGAGATTTCTACAAAGCACTACCAAGTTGGTCATTTTGATGATGTGTTAGTCCTTCCTCAAATTTTTGAGGGAGTATAACGGTAGCCTCAAACATCTGAGGAAAATCTCAAATTTACTTGAGGAAAAGGTTGGTAAAAAGTTTTATACAAGCCAATAGAGAACTTTTGAGTTAGCCCGGATTACTGTTATGATCCTGCATTTATTCGCACCTTCTCGATTTTGTTCCTCATATGTTCTTCTGGTTTTCATATTTACCTTCGCAATGTATGTAAAGTAAATGGAAATATTTTTTACTTTTTAGCGCATTAAATTTATTTTGTATAAAGAAATCCAAGAGACTCTTTAAGCAAACCACAGTGGGTTATTTAGTTGAATGCCAAATTACTGAAATGTAGCAGGAGGAAAAATGTACGGACAGACTGGGAATCGAACCAAGGACCTTCTGAACACTTGCAAGGCACTTTTACCCATCGTGCTATCTATATATTACCGGAACCAAAAATAACATTGAGGTACATTTTTCTAGAATCACACAACTGGCGATAATAAAAGCAGGATTATAACGGTAATCCGGGCTAACTCGAAAGTTCCCAATTTGAGGAAAATCTCGAATCTTGAGGAAAAACTTAAATATTTCCCCTCAGCTTGAGTTTATACAAGCCAAACTGAAAATCTCAAATTATTTGAGGAAAAACTCAAATTTTAGGAAAACCCAAGAGTTGAAATGTTTTATACAAGTGGGGCCAGGGACTGAAGTCACCAAATTTACTCAGTTCTCAAGCTCAACTAACTTTTCTTACGATACTTTTTAGGTAAAACACAATAACAACAAAAATATATGCTGCAACTGGAAATTCATATACAATGATGGCATACAATTGTAAATACACATGTAATGATAATTATTGCTAAGTTGAAGAAAACTTCAGAAATATTAAAAATTGTTTCAGTACATACTAAAACGGTTACCGGTAGTACCATTCGCAATATATTTATTCATTTTTTACAGGAAAATCACAATTTTATTTTATGTGAATGGTGTAAAATGGTAATGTGTTTCCTATTCATTCAAATCCAGAAGTTATACACATGACAACATAGTCAAAATAATGAAATAAAAGTTGAGCTTCAGTTTTGAGTGAATTTAGTGACTGCAGGCCCAGAATTTCCAATCTTGCTCAATAAAATGCGAGTCTTTCATACTCACAAGAAAAGAGTTCTGCGGAATGATCAATGCTCCGTCAGCGATACGTATATGTTCAAAAGAAAATACTAACAAATCTTTGTTTCTAATTTTATTTTTATTGTATAATTAACAACAGAGAGCAATTAAATAAACAGTATGTTTACCCTCAGACAAATTCAAGCAACTTTTAACCATTTCCAGATCTTCATGTAAAATCAAATATTAAACCTGCCTTAACTCACTCACCCCTAAAGACACATTTGGACTAACCTGTGTCATTGATTTTAAGTAGAGTCCATTGTTTCTCAGGGGTAGATGAGTTAAAGGTCACTTTCATATATTGAAGGACATGTCATTGGTGACCTTGACCTTAAAAAAAACTTACACATCTTTATAGTTGGTTCAATATAATGATCTGATAGGATGATGTTTCCACAGAGAAGCTACTACTAGCTTTAGGTGAAGTGCCACAAATTCTAAGTACTTGAAATGAATATACATGTTTATTAAAACCTTGTTATACTGCCAAAATATGTACAGCCCAAATTTGGCATTAATTAAAGGGTTTGGTAATAGGTTGAGGGAAACCTCAAATGAAATTATAGGATAAATTGGAAAAGTGGACTTTCAAAGTGGCATAAAGCGAGGTGGCAAATGAAACGAGGGGCATTATAAAGAGATTTTACAGTACAATGTAAATCTGAATATGTACAGTAAAACCTGCTATAGTGGCCACCTCTATATAAGGATCACCTGTCTATAAAGGCCAGTTTTAAAAAGTCCCTTGACTGCATACTTCAACTAAATTGAACCTGTGTATAAGGGTCACCTGCACATAAAGGCCAATATTTTCTGGTCCCTTGGGTGGCCCCTATATACAGGTTTTACTGTAAATGTGCTGGAGAATGCTATTTTTGAGGACTGTGTGAAAGAATTTCCCAAATAAGAATTAATTTTTCTCCATATTTTGGATACTGGCATTACTGAAACAAACCAATTTTCTGATTTTTTCTTCAGAATTTGTTCATGATAAAAAAATACAATTGACAAAATGGCTTCTAAAGTATAGGTTCATTAAGGTAACTGTAACACATAGGTATATAAAATAATGTAACATAAAGATCACTATTTGTTTCTCATTTTTGTGGCCTCACAAGCAGGTTTAATTTTACAATATATAAGTAACATATATCAGCCATACATACAAATGTCTATACCATATTTATCTTATTAACGGTAAATGCCATTTTAAGTTGTGACATTTCTGAAGTGTGTGTGTGGGGGGGGGGGGGGAGTAATTTTTGGGATCTGAAAACAAGTCAACCTACATTTTGGCATTTTAGCAGATTCACACATGTATTGTCCAATTCGCAGAACTTGGAGGGACGGAGTAACCTTTTGATTATCATACAGTACAGTCAATTCTACTCTCCTTTTGGTTATGACAGGTTTCGCGGGGAAAAAGGATTTCTCCCCGACATTGTATGTATGATAACATGTAGGTAATGTTTCCTCTTGCCAATGCAATTTTTATGAATTACCTAAATTCTAAACTCGTCCAGGCCAAGAAAGGGTTTACAAGACTCCACCCCGTCAAGTTATGCAGTATATGGATTTTGATACAAGACTTTTTCTGTCAATTTGGGGGAATGCCATTGGCGACACAACTGAGAGTTTAACATGAATTTGTGTCAAATTGGGGAAAATGCACGCATGGAAATGTAAATTAATGGAATCTTTTTTTCATGCATTTCCTCTTACATTAATTTTTTTTTCATTACAGTAGTTGCCTCAACAACAAATTTGGATTTTTGTTCATCAAATTGGGAAAAACCAATTGTATTTCACATTTGGAGTGTGATTTCCGATTTTTGTAACAAAACTTAATATAATGTGAACAATTTTTGGGGTAATTATTTTTTTTTTTTGGTCATCAAGACAAGGGTTAAAACTTCGAAATGAAATCTACATGAAGAGATAAGTCATTATTTGTAAACAGAAAGAAATGAAAATCTAAACTGATGGGACATTCAACTGGATAAAAGTAAATATGGTATGCACATGTCTGCATGCACACACACACACACACACACGTATGCACACACTACATAAAAATTATATTTTGATGAAATTAATTGAAGTTTGCTAAAGAATACATTAAAATGACTTAAGTAACAAAACATGACAATCATAACTTTATGATATGCTATTACTTAGCTACATGTATATTATATTTCAACGCGAGATAAAATGTCATACAACTAAATGAACAGAGTGTCATACTAAAATGTTGTCATGGTAATTCCTTGAAGTACAGGATCATAGATCACCAACTTGAGTAAATATTTAAGCTATGTTCATGAAAATTTAGTCTATTAAAATTCAAAGTTTCAATTTCATACGTAAAAAATATATACATGTAAACCGGTACTGTACTATACTGGGAAGGCTGTATGACATATCTGTACAATCTAAAAATACAAAATAAAACGTGTTTGTTTATTTTCTCTGACACTTAGTGATTCTGTATACATGTAACGTAGTTGTTTAATTTCACAGGGAAAAAAATTCTCATTTTTCTGAAAGGAACATATTCTCTGGTATTAAATTTCACGCAAGATTGGGTACGAATTGTCTTTCTGATACTCCATAAGTGTAAGGTATTTTATTCACGGGTATTTAATTTCACGGAGATTTCTTTGACTGTGAATATAGTGAACTTAAATCCCCGCAAATAAAAGCAACTATACAGTAGCACTGGTTTAGTGGTTATGATGGAAACAGGACATGACTAAAAACATTAACATCCATTAGTTTGATTCCATCAAAATTTAAATTTCACATAAAATTCATTTTCCAAAGCTGTCATGAAAACATGAAAATAACTATACATGTATATTTATATAGAGACACACAAGTCACTGCAACACTGACCCTTAAGCCACAAATGAATTGGCTATCTTTCCCTCCTAAAGGATATCAAATATTTTTGTTTTTTAAGCAATTAATTTCAAAGGAATGAATACAGAATCAAAATTTTGTACATTTGCAGTAAAGTGACAATGATCTTTGATAGATCAAGTCAAACTTAGAAGTCTTTTGAAATGTTCTTTTAACCAATTCACCCCTAAAGACACATTTGAACTGGCCTAAATCATTGATTTACAGAAGAGTCCATTGTTTTTCAGAGGAAGGGGAGGGGGTTGATGAGTTGAAAAAAATATACAGAAAAATCCATGTTCTTAAGAAAAAACTGAAAATTAGGTAAAGCTGACTGACTTTTGACCATTTAAGCAACAAATACTGTGTACCTCATTATTTTCACCCTTTTATGACAGAAAACATATTCACCCCTTGTCATCTTAAATTCGCCCTAAATCACAATAGTCTCATGGATGGCATGCATATCTGTGCTTCAATTATGGGGTGGGTGGTACCGGGTAGTTGGTGCGAAAAAAAAATATACAAACAAAAGCTGAAAATTGAAAGTCCCCATTAATCAGCTCTTCTGTAGAAGGTGACGTTTAGCAAATATTTCATGAAATTGTATTTGAGATTTTTTGTTCTATCAAAACATATTTCCATTTATTAAAAAAAAATATAATTCATTGTTTTAGTAAAAAAATCACATCCCCAAATTATGAGGTAAGGTGGTAAAAAGATATACATGTATACTGTGTTTAATGCTTTGCGAGTTAAACTACAGTGGAATCTCGCCATCATGGCTACCTTACTGACAGACTCAAAGTGGCCAGGGCACGGCACCATTAAACTTAAGAATTACTGAAGTCTAAAAATTTTACTCGAGTGTTGCAAATCCTGAAATCTGATTGGCTAAGCAGGCCAGTTTGAGAATATTCTAAGACTTGAGTAAATTCTCATGTTTTATGGTGCTGGGCCCTGCTTAGTGAGGTGGTCTCTTAAATGAGGTTCTGTACTTATTCAATTATTTATCAAGTGACTGTAAATTTATGGTCGGAAATGCGAGGTGATCTCCTAAGAGAGGTGGTCCTTAGTCAAGTTGTATAGTATACAGTGGAACCATGCTATTAAGATCACCTTACTGACAGACTTAAATTGGTCTGATTAGTGAGGTGGTCTCTTAAAATTATTAAATTATTTATCAAGTAGAGACTGGAAATATATGGTCTGAAATGCAAGGTGGTTGCCTAAGCAAGATGGTATTTAGACTAGGTCTCACTGTAAATAAAAACCAATAAAGCAAAATATCAAATTACAAACTTTGTTTTAAGTTAATGTGGTTATGTTAACCCCCCCCCCCAAAAAAAAAAGTTACATGAAAATAAAATTTTTGACCCTGAACTTGAATATTTGAAAATAAATTAATATCCAAAAATTGTAAATTTTCAAATATTGACCTTTTGTTTGAGGCTTAATTTTGTATCATGTATATTGAAAATTTGAGCAATCATAGCATGTCTGGATTGAAGGAAGGCTACCAAAATATAGCTTCTTACAAATAGCAAACATATCTAGCAAATTGAGCAAATTGTCTGTCCAAAACAATTACCATTAAAAAAAAAATTATCCTAAGTGGACAGTACAAGGACTATGTAGATGAATATACCATAAATCTATTACAGACCTTTATGATGGTAAATATTATTTGATATGAAACTAACATATCTTGACATTGGCTGACCCCTCTGTCAATTTATACTGTAGAATAAAAAAAATTTGTTGTGTTTTTAATTTCATTTATTTCTTTGTTTTCATTTATCAACGAAATTTAAACCATGAGGAAATTTTACATAAATCATTCAAAGTAATAGCAAAAGGTTCAAATACAAACAATTTTTTTTCTATTTCAATGAAATTTAATGTCAACAAATTTGTTTTATTTTCAAAACAACAAAATTTTAACCCAACAAATATTTCTGATTCTACAGTAGTTTTTTTTTTAGGTTCATATCATTTTATATTCAACACCAAAAAAAAAAAATTTTTTTTGATTAATTGTACATTTTTTCCAGATGGGGCCTCCTGAGTATCGTACATACATAATAATGTATTTTGCACATGACTTCCACGTGAGTATCGAGGACATACTTAACAATAATGTATTTTGCACATGACTTCCCCGTTAAGCCCGAGGAATTACTTAACATACATGTATTACTACTCTCAAGTTATGACTTCCCGGTTAGGCCTGAGGAATACTTGACATACATGTATTTCTACTCCAAGTTATGACTCACTACATACTTTTTGTGCATTACTACCATGTTAGAATTTCAGAAAAGCAAAGTGTCAAATTACATATGTTGTGGTTTCATGTAAATCCCCAGGAATGCATTTGTGGACACATACACAGAACACACAAACATTAACACACACACACACACACACACACACACACACACACACACACACACACATACCCATAAACGTACATACATACACCCACATACACATATATACATGTTCATGAATATACACACACCCATATGCACAAACCCTACACACCTACACACACACACTCACACCCATACACATCTATATACACACATACCCATACACTCATGTATCCATAAACACATACCCCTACACATATATATGTATGTATGTTTGAGGTGTGTAAACTGACAAACTTGAAAAAAAAAATTGGTAAAATTACAAAATGATGAGAATTTTATGACATTTAAAATTTAAATTGAGTTTATGCCATGAAAGATACATCATTTCAATTTCATTTAAATCTGAAAAAAAAAATCAAAAAAAAAATAATGGGATGAAAAATTCACAAAAATTTTATACCCCATACAATCTCCTTTTGTAATCCAATACATATTTTTAAGATCTTTCTTTTCTCCTAATTTATATATAAATCAAAACCAAACAAACAAAATAAAACAAAAAAACTGAAAAAGCAGAAAAGTACACAAACACAAAAAAATTAAAAATGAATATGAGAATGATGTACAATGTATATTTCTAAATACAGGGGAATCTCGTTATGTCAAAATCGAATAAGTCAAATTCCACTTATGTCAAAGTTTAACAGGCTGTCCCAATTTTTTAATGGACTGAAAAAACAAGAGGCCCAAGAGGGCCTCAATCGCTCACCTGAGAACCATCTACAAATGTGAAAAGAAGAATATGTACAAATAGGGTAATTTGGCCAAGAAACATAAATATTGTTGTTTTAAGAAATTCATAAAAAATTCTAGAAATTAAATTTTGGCAAAATTCTTGCACAAAAATATTTCTTCACCTAATTACAAGTAAAACACATTAAATGAATGCATCAAAGGGAATGCAAGGGGAGATAATTGAGGAAATCTTGTCTGAAAAGACCTCAAAAACGCGTCAAAAATTAATATTCCGATTGCTATGAAAATTACAAACTTGAATCATACATCCATATAGATCACTCAAAAACAATCCATTTTTCAATTTATGTAGTGGTTCTGGAGAAGAAGATATTTAAAGAGGATACCTTTTGGGACCTATTCTGCCCCAACATGGACCCACCCCTGGGTCAATCTGATTGAAAACTACAAAATTGGTAAAGGACCTTGGGCATTTGCTTCCTGTGAAGTTTCGTCAAAATTCCTTCAGTAGTTTTGAAACAAAAGCTGATAGTGTGAAAAATGCACCTCCTCCCTCTTTTTTTGCAGTCTTCAAAAACTCATTACAAATTTTAGAAAATAAATTTTGGCAAAATTCTTGCACAAAAACATTTCTTCACACAATTACAAGTAAAACATATCAAATGAATGCATCAAAGTGAATGCAAGGGGAGATAATAGAGGAAATCATGCAAAAATGAATGAAAATGACAAAGTCTGAAAAGACCTCAAAAATGAGTCAAATATCAATATTCCGATTTCTATGAAAAATAGAAACTTAAATCATACATCCATGTAGATCACTCAGAAACAATCCATTTTTCAATTCATGTAACGGTTCTGGAGAAGAAGATTTTTAAAGAAGGTACATATTCTGCACCGCCCTGGATCCATCCATGGGCCAATCTGGCTGAAAAGTAAAAACTTGGTAAAGGACCTTGAGCACTTGCTTCCTGTCAAGTTTCGTCCAAATTCCTTGAGTAGTTTTGAAACAAAAGCTGATAGTGTGAAAAATGCACCCCCCTTTTTTTGCAGTCTTAAAAGAATCATTAAAAATTTTAGAAATTAAATTTTGGCAAAATTATGAAAAATACAAATTTGAATCATACATCCATGTAGATCACTCAGAAACAATCCGTTTTTCAATTCATTTAACTGTTCTGGAGAAGAAGATTTTTAAAGAGGGGTAACTTTTGGGACCTATTCTGCCCCGCCCTGGATCCACCCCTGGGCCAATCTAGCTGAAAAGTACAAATTTGGTAAAGGACCTTGAGTACTTGCTTCCTGTCAAGTTTCATCAAAATCCCTTCAGTGGTTTTAGAGAAGAAGTCGAATATATGAAAAGTTTACGGACGGACGCCGGACAGGAAGTGATCAAAATAGCTCACTTGAGCCTTCAACTCAGATGAGCTAAAAATGTTTATCAAAATTGTGGTTATCTCGAATTCCGACTATCTCTAAGTAATAGGGGCGGTCCAGTGAATTTTGAGATAACGAGATTCCACTGTATATTTCTATGGTAAAACAAGAACCAGTGCATATAGAGGATATTAATACATATTTCATCACTAGAGTGTTATTACGATAAATAAAGATGGCTGACTACAGTGACTAGATATCTATACATGGAAACCTAGTATCGTCAAATGTCAAAATATATTTCAGACACCAGATTGAATTCCCTAAAGGTGCTCAATCACAGAATTTCAAAAAAAATTCACTCATAATCGTAATAACAAATATTTCTTAACCCATTCACCCCTGAAGACACTTTTGGACTGGCCTGTGTCATTGATTTTAAGTAGAGTCCATTGTTTCTCAGGGGTAGATGAGTTAACAGATAAGGCATATAGACTTGTCATTTGTGCTTTGTTTTAGGTATCGTATCCTAAATTCTGATGCATAACATAGAAAAATGTACATTTACATTTATACCATCCAGGACTTCTTGAAATAAACCTAAACAGAAAAAAATCCTAAAATAAATGGTTTTTAGTTACAGCAGAAATTCAGTAAGTCACACTTCAGTGAGTCAGATTTCTCAATGTTTCAAAGTATTGTCAAAGTCCTGAATAACTTTGTTATTAAACAATTTATAATCCAAACTTTTGTGAATCAAATTTCACTATATTTTTATTAAACTTTTGAGCCTATTTCTATTAAAACATTGAAAATTCCTACAAATAATTTGAAGTCAAAATCTACATGTGTACCAATCACCCCATGGCAATTCTTCTCCTTCTTATAAATTTTCGATGTTTTTATTTCAGGAAAATTATGTTAATTTTAGCACTAATTATTAAATATTATGGTCTTATATGGTTTCAAAGCAGTCACATAAACCTTATAGAACCTCTGACTAAAAAACATATGATTCTTGGTTAAAATTCATGAGTTGAAGTCCCGACATTTCAGACTTTTTTAGGTGGTCCCTTGAACGTCGACTCATCAAAGTTTTACTGTATTTATACCTTTATATTATAAGTCAAGTCTGACAGTGGACTTAACCGTTCTTTGTAATGGATGAGTTCAAATGTCACTACAGGGGTCTATGAGTTTAATTTCATATAAAAATAGAAAGAATATTCTACCATATGATCCGTGAATCTAGGGTCTGTGAAACAGCACCTGTATCTGGGCCTGGCACCACAAAACGTAAGAATGACTTAAAAACTGATTGACTGAGCAGGCAAAGTTGAGAATATTCTCAGACAAAAGTAAATTCTCAGGTTTTACTCAAGTCTGAGAATATGCTCAAACTCCTCAGGTTTTTACCATTTCTAGACTTAGTACCAAGTTTTATGGTGCTGGACCCAGGTTTTTACCATGTAGACCAAGTTCCAGTAAAAATGGTAAAAATTTCTTAAACAAAATAAATAAATAAATAGGTGAATAAACATATTCATAGCCAATGCAACACAAAAATGTACAAAGGTAATATATCAGTTGTGTATCTCAATTACGTGAGGACAAATTTTCAACAATGTACATAAATAAAGACATATGAGATTCTAATTTTAGCCAAGTACATTTGTGTAAGTGCAGTATAATCCAGAATGACAGACCATCCTGTCTGCCAAAAAATTTGTCTTCTAAAAGAAAAATGGTCCCTTCTATTAGATTTTATTTTAATTTGTTCATCCCTAAAGACATAAATGAACTGGTCTGTGTCATAAAAATATGTAGTAGAGCCCATTTAACATGGTGGGTGGACAAACTAATGCTTATCTTTAAGTGTTTCTGTTAAGTGGTCATTTCAGACAGTTGGTCTCTCAAAACAGGTTGCACTGCACTGCACAATTCACCAAACATGGATTGTCTGAATAATTCTGAAATATAAGAATTATTCCGACAAATACATGATACACTATATCTTCTGCTATGGCACACGTTTTTAATGAGGATGTGTACGATTTAATTTGATTTGAAGTGTTGGCTCGTATGACTCGAGGATTGTTACATGTACAAAGTCTTTGTTGCTCAACGGAGTGAAAAACTGTTTATTTGTGTCTTTTTGTCACATGTAAAGAGATATCCCCCATGATGGGTGAAATGTATCAAACAAACCGAATATGACATGGGATTTTGTTTTTAAATTTCATCACCAAAACCCATATATTTCATGTCTTACTCCAAGATCTGGAGGACATATATTGTTTACTATCTATTTTATGTAGTCTAAATGTATGATCCATACCATTATTCAAAGCCAAACCATATTAGGGTTCCATACATACCAAAATATCAAAACTTGAAGACTGAAAACTGACAGCTTTTATGCAAATAATACATGCAAAAAGTTGGATTTTTTCAGGGTTTTTAATCAACCCCACTTGACCTTAAATAGATGTTATGTTTTACTTGTGTTATTGGTTTGTTATTGTGTAAATAGACCTTCCTCTAGACCTGACTTTGGTGTACATACAGTCAGTTGAATAAAGTATAACCTCTGGCCTCCCTAACCGCTGACCTCCCCAGAGAATATTTGTTTTCAGAGAATGTAATGGTGCCACTGATATGAGATATATAGACAAGTGTATGGTGTCAGTTGTTATGAGATATGTGGAAAAGTGTTTGGTGACATTCATTATGAGATATTTAAACAAGTGTATGGTGACAGTCATTATGCGATATGTAGACAACAGTGTATGGTGACAGTCATTATGAGATATAGGGATAAGTGTATGGTGACAGTCATTATGAGATATGTAGACAGCAGTGTATGGTGACAGTCATTATGAGATATAGGGATAAGTGTATGGTGACAGTCATTATGAGATATGTACATGTTGTCAACAGTGTATGATGACAATCATGATAAGATGTAGACAAGTGTATGATGACAGTCATTATGAGATATGTAGACATGGATATGGTGACAGTTATGAGATATGTAGAAAACAGTGTCTGGTGACAGTCATGATGAGATATGTAGACAAAAGTGTACGGTAAAAGTTGTTTAAAGATATGTAGACAAAAGTGTATGGTGACAGTCATTATGTGATATGTAGACGACAGTGTATGTTGACAGTCACTATGAGATATATAGAAAAGTGTATTGTGACTGTCATTATGCAATGTACACAAGTGTATGGCAACAGCTTATAGGAGATGGGGTGACAAAAGTGTATGGTGACAGTCACTCTGAGATTTGCAGACAACAGTGTATGGTGAATGTCAATATGAGATGTAGACAAGTGTATGGTGAGATCTGAGATATGTAGACAAAAGTGTATGGTGATAGTCATTATGAGATGTGTAGACAAAAGTGTATGGTGACAGTCATTATGAGATATATAGACAAAAGTGTATGGTGCACTAATGTAAAGAATATGTGCTTCTCTTGACAGAGGAGGATAAAAATGTATTTGGGTTTGGTTCTTCCTTCATGATTTCAATTTTGACCCATTCCTTTGTTTTGTTTGATTTTCTGATTGCATCTGCTACTGTCTGTACATACATGGAATCTTCAAATGTTGCTGCGGTTAAAATTGGATCAGAGCAATAGCTCTGTCTCTCCTCTTCTTTCTCAAAAGCATCCTTGACGGCTTCAATCATGTGGATCATACCTTTCAGATATGGAGCATGGATCTCGGACCTAGTTTTGTCTGATACCCCATGGCGTTCCTCTTCCTTGAAATTGATGGGATCAAAATGAAGTAGGTCTTCCTTGATCCCATCAGATTTACGGCCATACAAATCGGCTCCTTTGGCCGTTAGCCTCCCCTTTGATCCTATAACAATTATTTCTTGGTTGAATGGTCCTGAAATATGACTATTTATAGTAACTGTTGCACATGACCCTTTATTGAGTTCCATCTGAAATGTACAGAAGTCATCACTAGTTATTTCACGAATGCCTTTGATTTTTTCAGTTTGTTTTGTGTATGTTTTCAACATTCCATGAACTCGCACTGCTTTTTGCCCCGTCAAGTATGAAATAACATCAATGATATTACTTCCAATAGTATTAAGAACACCACCACCCATCATTTCATCACACATCCAATCAAATCTCTCCCTAACAATTTGTTCATAATGAACTCTGACTTCACAAATGTCAATATCACCTACATATCCTTCTCCCAACAGTCGCCTCATCAGGCAGATTGTTGGAAGGAATCGCAATCCATAGACAATGAGTGACATTAGACGAGGGTAGTAGCGAGCTGCCTCAACCATTCGTAAAGCATCCACTTGACTCGGACCAGCTGGGGCTCCACAAAGAACATGTTTTCCAATTCCTGCAAAATAACATAGGATTCAACAAGATGTATCAAGTTAAACATGTGTACAAGGATTCAACAAGATGTAACAAATTAAACATGTGTAAAACCTTCTCACATGTCCAATATAAACATACAATGGAACCTTGTTATTACGACCACCAAACTGACAGACTCAAATTGGTCTGATTACCAGTAGTGAGGTGGTCTCTTAAATGAGGTTCAGTGCTTATTCAATTATTTATCAAGAGACTGAAAATTTATGGTCTGAAATGTGGGTGGTCTCCTAAGCAAGGTGGTCTTTAGGTGAGGTTCCACTGTATATCTTAACTCTTTCCTAAACCCAAAGGATCCAGCCTATGTAATTAGTCCATTTCCAAGAGTTTTCTACTTTGATCATTTGTGTGGATTTTAAAGGTGTTTTTTTGTTAGAATATCATGAAATTCTATTATCATTGTTGTAATCATAACATCCTTTTGTATTATGAAAATGTTTTCATGACTTTGTTTGAAAAAAGGTACTGAAAATACCAAAATGAGTTGTTATGTTTACAAGATAAACCTGCCATTCATCATGTTCAAACTAAATCATATGAGAGAGAGAGAGAGAGAGAGAGAGAGAGAGAGAGAGAGAGAGAGAGAGAGAGAGAGAGAGAGAGAGAGAGAGAGAGAGAGAGAGAGAGAGAGAGAGAGAGAGAGAGAAAGATAGAGAAAGACAGACAGACAGAGACAGACAGACAGACAGACAGAGACAGACAGACAGACAGAGACAGACAGAGAGAGATAGAGAGAGAGAGGAAGAAATAAAAATTACCTAATGCTTTGACTGTGATTGGAGCTTGCATGTGTGGTGGGCATGTCACTACTACAACATGAACATCCCGATTTAGAAGTACCTGAACATAACAAATCATATGATTAGACACATACAATTCATGTTGTGAAATTGATCACTAACATACAATCCATCTGGCAAAATTGATAATCAGAATAAACATACATGTATTATCCATGTGATGCAATTGTACTATTGATTATCAACATACTGTATATGTAAACATACAATCCATGTGGTGAAATTGATCACCAGTATCAATGTTTTTTTATCATTATATAACAACAGTGCATGAATACTTGTAAAGAAAATACAGCTTACAAATGTACAGGACAGGCATCATCTAATAAAACTCAGAGTTTTGAATTTCATCGGTTTTACCAGAAAAACTGGTAAATTTTACAAAAGTCCAGTGAAATCTATCTGATAACTGGTTCAAATGACCAGTAATTTTCCATTACTTTTCAATTGTATGTATATACAGACCAGTAAAAAATTTTCTTTGACCAGTGGAATTCCTTTACCTGTATTAATTGGTCAGGCGGACCAGTAATTTGTTTTTCATTTCAAAATGTCTGGTATATTGCTAACTTAGTGGGGGCCTCCATGGCTGAGTGGTTAGGGCATCACACATTAAACCATGAATTCTCTCACTTCTGGTCAGCACAGGATCAAGTCCCAATGGAACCTAAACTGACTTTTGTGAGAAAGTTTGTAAGTTTACTTTTTTTTTGTATATTAAGTGAAAATCATAAGTAGTCCATAACATAAACTGAAATTGTGTTTGTTTGTTTGTTTATTTTACATATAAAATATTTATGTAATCTGTTTTGAAGCTGCATAACACATGGATCATATGATTTATATATATATATATATATATATATATATATATATATATATATATATATATATATATATACACACACACACACCCACACCCACACATACACACAATAATATTCATAACAATCAAATACAGTGGAATCTCATTATCTCAAAATTTATGGGACTGCCCCTATTACAATTTATGTACTTTGAGATATAACAAATTAGAGATAATTATATGCAAGCGCAGTGAGCTCTTTATTGTAAAAATGTTGCAACTTGAGTCAAGTCCAATAATTACAGTACCCTCTTATGGCAGAGTCCTCCAGTGTGTACTATGGGCTTCTAAAAGTTTCAACCAGTACATCACAAACAAGGTTCTTAGAAACATGACTGCCATAAATGTGTAGTTCAGTACAATGGGTATGTGGACAGCCTAATCTCGTAATAGCTGGATTAGTAACAGCCTAGATATATTATGACAGCTTACCAACATCTTATTGTTTCAAGAAAACAACTCCAAATACGCCTTACCTATAATTTGGACAACAATTTCAGCATGATTTTAAGTGAGCGAAGCTAGTACATTTAATGGTAAGGGGGTAGTAAATAGGCTGTACATACATTGGATGCAAAACACTGTCTGAATCGATATATAATTTATAAACCATGTGGGGTTCTTAACCCAGATATTTTGAAATAAAAAAAAAATTACTGGACCGGACCAGTGAATAAAGGAATTCCACTGGTCAAAGAATTTTTTTTACTGGTCTGTATATATACACAATTGAAAAGAAATGGAAAATTACTGGTCATTTGGACCAGTTATCAGATAGATTTCACTGGACTTTTGTAAAATTTATTGGTTTTTCTGGTAAGACCAGTGAATTTAAAAAATCTGTTAACCTGATGCATTTTATGTTACATTAACAATGACAAAGCTGCGCTCGCTTTAAGGCAATGTCTTAGTTCATCTTAATCTATAATAAACAATTTTTTTATCCATAAAATTGGGACTGGCTTGTCAACTTTGACATATCCGATATCTAGAATTACGACTTGTCCGATAAATTTCCACATAACAAAATTCCAATCTATACAGATAAATGTGCATGTAAACAATGTAGTGGTCAGGCCTTTGAGGTTCCAGGTGTGTAACTTTCTTTGTAAGTAATATGTGTGGTCCTGTGGTGCAAAGCAAGCTTTTTGGGGTGTTAGCCTGATTTCAATGAAACATATCCATTACTGTTTAAACGCCATACCTCATCAACTTTACTGGTATAAAACTGTATTTTCAGCTCCTTCGCAAGGCTGTCAGCTTCATCGTTAGTTCTACCCCAGAGAGCGACAATTTTAAATCCACAGGATCTGAGAAGTGGGACATAAGATCTAACGGATGCTGATGTTCCAATAACTCCAATTCCAGGAAGCATCTTCCTCATGTCTGCGATCCAGTTCCTGTTTCCAGAAACAGTTTCTGCGTTTAATGTTGTCAAAAGTTCAATTCTTTTGCGACCAAAAAGTGTGCATCAAACGAAAACGCTTACATTTTATGTGAGGTTAATTTTGTTTTCCTGATGACAATTAATCTACGTATGAATTTTGCTTTTTAGAGACAGTATGTGATCCATTTGTATGAAGCGTTTAAATGATTAAGAATAGGACGTTTGGTGTTATCATTGTACAACAAAGACAGAATCCGATACTTCCGAAAGTGCTTTCACTTTGTATATTAGGCCTACATCATTGCGGAAGCACTGTCACAAGACACTGAAGTCTAAAGGTATAAAATTAAATACCAATACCTTTTAATTATCATTTTAGTGGAATAAGTACTAGTTGACAGAAATTACAAAATACGTACTATAGATCTACATTGAATACAGGTCAGTTAAAATTATGATTTATGTAAGCATTAATTCATTACAGTAGATCTATATTTACATGCATATTTGAAATAACCCTTACAAAAGGTCATCTGAGGCTGTATCGACTTTTCAGATTAAGGTGTTTACAGTGGAACTTTAATATAAAGATCCCCTTTATAGGGAGGTGGTTTTTATACAGAGGTTGATTTGTACACAAATGGCACTATTGGGAACAGCAAAAAACAGTCTTTATGACCATGTGGTCTTTATATACAGGTGGTCACTAAAGCAGGTTTTACTGTATTACAGGTAATGTTCTGTGATTCTACTGACATCCACTTTAACATGTACATGATAATGCATCTTCATATAAAATACAGCGGAACCTGTCTTGAGAAACCACCACATCTGCCACTGAAATGTGGTTTCTAGAGAGAGGTGGTCTCCCAAAAGAGGTTTTATAAACAGATATATTTAACTTAGTGGGTTTCAGGATATGGTCTCGAAAGACGGGTGGTCTCTCATGACAGGTTTTACTGTAGTGCTTTTCAGAGAGATCATGTCTTTCACCAGTACAATGTCAATAAAGTGAATCCAGAGTTCAGGTAAATACAGTGGAACCTCGCTATTAAGACCACCTATCTGACTGACTAAAAGTGGTCTGATTAGTGAGGTGGTCTTTTAAGTGAGGTTCTATACTTCTTAGATATTTATCAAGAGACTGAAAACTTGTGGTCTGAAATGCGAGGTGGTCTCCTAAATGAGGTGGTCTTTAGGCGAGGTTCCACTGTATTTCTTCTTACCTTTACACTGTTTCCGGTATCATTTATCTTTAATTCAAAATGTCTTATAAATCTTAAGATTACTCAATTCACTGTATACATACCTCAAACTTTTAGCCCCCGTTATTTTTGGCCTTTTACATAATACGACACAAAGCATTATCACTCTGTTTTATGGTAAATTTGCCCTACACATTGCAATGTTAATCACCACAGATGATAAATATGTCAGTGCTTCAATTATTTGGCTTCAAAATTTTGCTGTCATCTTAAATTTGCCTTCTCATCTATATGTAAAGACAAGAATGGCGAAAATTAAAGCGATGCAAAAATTTCTAGGTATATACAGTATTTGAAATGTAGATAATAATATTCATTGAGTTGTTTACATATAGGCCTACAGTAGAATCTCATTATCTTGAAATTTTGGGACCGTCCCATTTACTTCAAGATATCCGAAATTCAATTATGGTACATTTAACACGACCACAGTTCTTATAATATAACAAAAACCAAAATAATATGGTTTTGTTCTAATTTAATAGGATTTGTTCTAATTTAATGGGATTTGTTTTAATTTAATGGGATTTGTTCTAATTTAATAGGATTTGTTCTAATTTAATGGGATTTGTTTTAATTTAATGGGATTTGTTCTAATTTAATAGGATTTGTTCTAATTTAATAGGATTTGTTCTAATTTAATGGGATTTGTTTTATTTTAATGGGATTTGTTCTAATTTAACAGGGTTTGTTCTAATTTAGCAGGATTTGTTCTAATTTTTTTTTTTTTTCTAATTTAATGGGACAAGTTCTAATAATAGTTAAATGTTCTAATTATAAGAACTTTCCCATTAAATTAGAAGATGAAAAGATTAAATTAGAACAAATGGCTCTACTAGTGCAAGATAACTGAAATTTTCAATTCACATAATGAATAAATTAACTTAGGGTGCTGATTAATTTAAATTGGACTTAAGCAATTATTAGTGACCAATTTTACCTTGATTCATTAACAGAAGTTGATTGTTGCATGTTTTGCATGTATACTAGTAAATAATCATAATGATTTTCCTGTACTAATCCTTCATTCGCAGAAGGTACATTTGTAATTTCAAGATAACAAGTGATCATTTTATGATATTTTGATACTTCGGACCAGAAATATACTTTAAGATAAGCGAATTTTGAGATAAAAACTTTAAGATAACCAGAATAAAAGTAGGCCAAGTATAGATATATATGTAGTATTAGTAAAAAATATCAGGATCGGCATTTCGACTTTGACATAACCGCAATTTTGATTCATCCGATTTTGACACAAGATTTCACTGTATATAATACAAATGTTCTTGTATACAAGTTTATTGATCACAAGGTATCAACTCTTTTATGTATTTTTTATTCACTGAATAGACCTCAAGAAAAAATGTCAAGTTCAAGTGGAAGACTGTCTAGAGCAACAATTGCTCTTAGCTGATTCTGGCACCCCGAGGCCCAGTTTGGGTGTATCCCAGGTGTGGTAACAAGCAGAGTTGGGTTCACAGGAGGATCTACAAGGAACCCAACCTATCGCACCATGTAAGATATTCTGGGTTTTTTTTATCAGTATTTTTTCTATCATGAATCATCTGCTATTTTCTTTGCCTGTAGATGACCGCTTGTTGTGGCTAAAATTGGTTACAGCATCCATTTTGCAAGTGCAAAGACAAGCGGTAAATTTTATCAGAAGTCCTAAGTTTTAATTTAATTGACTTTAGGATCAAACTTAGGACCATTTTATCCACAAGTAATTTAAGAAATTTCACAGATTTTAGATAATGATCTTAAAAGTTTACTTATATATACCTGTATACTTATAATACAACCCATTTACCCCTAAAGACACATTTGGACTGGTCTAAGTCATTGACTTACAGAAGAGTTCATTGTTTTTCTGGGGTTAATGAGTAAGGTGAATTAATTGCATCTTGATAGTCATGAAGATGGGGCTTGATTTGGTCGTAAATCACAAGTCCTAATTCTTTGAAAATTGGTTGCAAGTCATACATGTGGTTCAAAGACTTGGGATGTTTATACAAGGAAGTCAGTGTTTAATTGCCAAGTGCAGGACAGTTTGATGAGACTCAAAATGAGGTCTTGCATCACGGTAAGCATGGCAGTTTAATATGGTTAACTCATTCACCCCTAGAGACACATTTGGACTGGTCCAAGTCATTGATTTACAGGAGAGTCCATTGTTTTTCCTTGAACCTTCATTGTATCAGCATACTCTGGACCAATGTCCGATATCTGTTGTTGTCCAGTCAACAAAACCAACTAAATGATAGCTCTTTCACAGACTGCCACGTATTGGGTCAAAATTATATTCTTGTGTAAATTTATGTTTTTGATATTTACTTGGTGAGATGGACATTACTAGTACATCAATTCAAAATGTTATAATTGACCAAAAAAGCCCATAATTTGATATATAGTCAAACTTGTCTGTAAAGGCTATACAAGAAAACAGCCAAAAGTAGCTGTTACAGACAGGTAGCAGTTATAAAGAGGTTTATTCATTTAAAAAAAAAAAGTTAGCAAAGGTTATGTTTAAATGGCCATTATAGGCAGGTACCCTTTATACACAGGTGACCTTTAATGCAAGTTTGACTGTATTTCTGTACAGGTTTTATATAGATCTGTAGAAAGAAGTTGCAAAGAGTCTAAGACCGTGTATTATTAATTGAGATGCAATTATTTTAAAAACATTGAATGATTTTTTTTCAGCAGACAGAAAAGTTTTATGATAGACAAAACTATAGATTAGATTAATTAGATTTTGAGAAAGACCAACTTTAATCCATCTGCCCCTGAAAATAATGGACTCTACTGAAAATTCAATGACACAGACCAGTCCAAATGTGTCTTTAGGGGTGTATGAGTTAATATGGAACTGGGTAACATAAAATCTTGACAGAGTTGTTCAAATGATGACATTGTTAAAAATTTTATCAAACAATTCTAAATAATAATGTATTTTACAAACATCTGATAAACTTTTGATATTAAATGGACAACTCAGGAAGGGGGTGGTTACTTTACTACTGAATTTACACATGTTAAAATATTTGTTAAAGTTTTTTTAAAAATTATGCTCAACATCCAACTTAAATTTAGTTACAGTCAACTCTTGTTATAATGGCCAGGTTGGGATCCAGTAAAATTGCTGTTACGGTATACCAAATATGCTGTTATATCAAATTTCTAGGCTTGGTGCCAAAATAAAACTGCATGAACATCCTTTGTTGTTAAACCCCTGTTATATGGTGAACCTCAATTCAATATGACTGTATGAATGATATAAAATGACTACAACAAATAAAATTGCGGCAACAATTTTTCATTTTTTATGCTTTGCTGTTATAACAAGTCACTTCTACAGTAAAAATTATTGTTTGTTGCCAAAAATCACAGTCAGTGCTGGAAAGCAAATATGCCATTATATCAATCAAATTAACATGGATGTAAATTCATTCCCATGAAATTTCTGCCATTAACAAAAAATGCTGTTATATCAAGTGCTGTTTTAACAAGACTTGACTGTACCAGTTGCCAAGAAATTACGTTTGTAATAACTGTAAGTGTCTCTGATTGGTTAAGAATATCTCATGGTAAATGTTTTTATGGTTCTAAAATTTCAGAGGTGATCACACAGAGACTGTGGCCTTGGACTTTGACCCTGAAAAGGTCAGCTACCAGGAGCTCTTACAAAAATTTTGGGCTGCTCATAATCCCTGCTTGGAGTTTAGCAACCAGTATATGACGGTCATTTTTTACCATGATAAGGAACAAAAACAACTTGCAGAGCAAACAAAGGCAGAACAAGAAAAGAAGTATTCAGAACCAATTGTCACAAAGATTCTACCAGCAGAGACATTTTATAATGCTGAGCAGTAAGTGCATAGTTTTTAGTTCTGAAGCCTGAAGTGAGCTACTGTAATCACTCCCCATCTGTCTGTTGTAACTTTTACACATTGTATGTTTCTTCCCTGAAACCACTGAAGGGGTTTTGATGAAACTTTACAGGAAGCAAGTACACCAGGTTCTCTACCAAGTTTGTATTTTTTCAGCCAGATCGACCTAGGGGTAGCTCCAGGGTGGGGCAAAATAGGTCTCTGGCCATTGAGGCTTCTGATTAAGTTTATGCAGTATCTTCGTTGTCACCATGATATATCAAATTGCATAAATGTCATTGTTATGTCATCTTTAAAAATCAGATAATCTTTTGTAATTAGTTGTCATTATCATTAAGATATGTTTAAAGCACATCAATGGATGTACATTTTCAACCTCTGCTACTTAGAAAATCATTTTAGTTCTTTAGATATTTTATGTATTTAGCCATACAAGATTTACCTCATAAACCCCTGTGATCACATTTAGACTCACCCAAATCAATTTACTTTATTGTCTACTTTCATAATTTGGGGGTGGAAATGTAAAATCATTTTGAAATTTGGATTCTAAATTAAACACTCCTGAATTCTGACATTGGACTTCACCATTCTTAGAAATAGATGAGTTCAAATGTGGCTAAGGATGTCAATGACTTAAAAAGAACAGAATATGACCTAGGAAGGTTTAAATAATATGTTACAAAAACCTAAACTTAGAATTTCAATGTTAGTCATATGAAAAAAAAAACTTGAAACTAGATTATATGAAGTACTAAAGAAGATTAGGAAGATATATTTTATTTTAGTTTTAACTATATAAGTAACAGTATACATATTTAAGTATGATATGTATTTTAGCTAATGTCAGAAGTACTATAGCTGTACTCTATAAGAATGGTATATGTCAACTACCATCAGAAGTACTATAGCAGTACTATATACGTATGATATATATGTCAGCTTCCACCAGAAGTACTATAGCAGTATATAAGTATGATATATATGTCAGTTTCCACCAGAAGTACTATAGCAGTATATAAGTATGATATATATGTCAACTACCACCAGAAGTACTGTAGCAGTACTATATAAGTATGATATATATGTCAACTACCACCAGAAGTGCTATAGCAGTATATAAGAATGATATATATGTCAACTACCACCAGAAGTACTGTAGCAGTATATAAGAATGATATATATGTCAACTACCACCAGAAGTACTGTAGCAGTACTATATAAGTTTGATATATATGTCAACTACCACCAGAAGTACTGTAGCAGTACTATATAAATATGATATATATGTCAGCTTTCACCAGAAGTACTATAGCAGTATATAAGAAGGGTATATGTCAACTGCAATCAGAAGTACTATAGCAGTACTATATAAGAATGGTATATATGTCAGCTACTATCAGAAGTACTATAGCAGTATATAAGAAGGGTATATGTCAACTGCCATCAGAAGTACTATAGCAGTACTATATAAGAATGGTATATATGTCAGGTACAACCAGAAGTACTATAGCAGTATTATATAAAAATGGTATAAATTTCAGTTACCATCAGAAGTACTATAGCAGTATGTAAGAATGGTATATGTCAGCTACCACTAGAAGTACTATAGCAGTACTATATAAAATGGTATATATGTCAGCTACTATCAGAAGTACTATAGCAGTATAAGAATGGTATATGTCAACTATCATCAGAAGTACTTTAGCAGTACTATATAGGAATGGTATATATGTCAGCTACCACCAGAAGTACTATATATATTTTCAGCTACCACCAGAAGTACTATAGCAGTACTATTTGAAATGGTATATATGTCAGCTACTACCAGAAATAATTTAGCAGTATATAAGAATGGTATATATCAACTACCATCAGAAGTACTATAGCATAACTATATAAAAATGATATATATATATATATAAGCTACTGTCAGAAGTACTTTGCAGTACTATATAAGAATGGTATATATGTCAGCTACCAGCAGAAGTACTATAGCAGTACTATATAAGAATACTATATATTTGTCAGCTACCAGCAGATTTACTTTAGGGTTTGAGTCCCCGAGGGTATACATAAACATAGTACCTGAAATTTCAGTACCAGCTGATAATCTTATACTAAAGTAATATTTTACACAGATAAGACCATTTAAAATTCTAAATTCTTCTAAAGCTAAGATAACCATCTTTTTACAGAGGTTACTCTTAGACGGATTTTGGCTATGATATATATGTCAGCTACAACAAGAAGAACTATAACAGTATATTTTAAGTACGATATATTTTTCAGCTACCACCAGAAGTACTACAGCAGTTATATATGAAGTATGATATATATTTCAGCTATCACCAGAAGCACTATAGAAGTATATATGAAGTATGATATATATTTCAGCTATCACCAGAAGTACTATAGCAGTATATGATATATGTCAGCTACCACAAGAAGTACAATAGCAGTATATATTAAGTATGATATATATTTCAGCTTCTATCAGAAGTACTTTAGCAGTATATATTAAGTACAACTTATTTTTCAGCTACCACCAGAAGTACTATAGCAGTGTATGATATATATGTCAGCTACCACCAGAAGTACTATAGCAGTATATATTAAGTACGATATATATTTCAGCTACCACCAG
This sequence comes from Atrina japonica, assembly GCA_030159075.1. Taxonomy (NCBI): domain Eukaryota; kingdom Metazoa; phylum Mollusca; class Bivalvia; order Pterioida; family Pinnidae; genus Atrina; species Atrina japonica. Next base: position 406,358 of record BROG01000167.1, read on the forward strand.
AAGTACTATTTAAGACAACACTCTGACTTCCTGGATTCTTTGAATTTGACAGATGAAGAGCTAATTAAATCACCTTTAGCCTGTAAACTAAATGGTTATGTTGCCGGATATGGAATTTTAGAGGACTTCAGGAAGGTTAGTCGGGATTTTGATAACTTTTTAAGTACAAGTAGACATCTAGATGAAATGTATAAAAGTGTACATTCCAAGATCATTGTCCAGATAAATCTCGAATTTACATCATTTTTTTATGTTGTGTATATGTCCAGCTTGATTACTTTGTGAAACGAAAAATCAACCTCCAGAAATTATTTATAAATGGATATGTATAGAATTGAACTATAGAAGCGTATTGCTGCCACGTGCAAAAAAAATATTATCCAGAAATTTTTAGTGAGGTCTATTATCTAAAAATTTCAAATTATTATATCCAAAAATCTCACGATAACTATCTTGAAAATTTTGAATTAATATCTTGAAAGTTTCATTTATTATCACAAAATTGTGAGTTATTATCTCGAAGACTTTGAAGGCTGTTCATTACAGAAATGATTATCTGCCACTTTTCATAATCTTGTTATTGCTCTTTACGTATTGGAATAAATGTTCAGATTGTGATATCTTCAGTAGTTCCAAACAAAATAGCCGAAAAATTGACTAGAAGTGTTTGAATTTATCCGTAGCTTTATTGAAAATGATTGGTACACCAAGACTCATTGAATTGCTTGTATTTAGAAATAGGTGAATGTTTGAAAGTTTTCAGGAAGCATTTTGGTAAAGGGGGTAATCTAGGGTTGTTTGTGTTTAGTTTTATCTTCCCGTTTACAATCTGCTATGATTATGTCATCACCTGTATTTTATGTGCTATAAAACCATTCTTATGGAATACAGTGGAACCTGTCTTGAAAGACCACTCTCATCAAAGCCTGCCTTTCTTTTGAGACCGTATTCTAGAACCACTTATTTTAGTAATTCGTTAGATAAAACTTCTCATAAGCGACCACCTGTCTTGAGAGACCACATCTTAGTGGCAAAAGGAGTGGTCTTTCAAGACAGGTCCCACTGCACCTCAGTTCCTATAGTTCCCGGAATAGTTGTATTGTGAGAAATAGGCCGTAAGTTCCTGGAGCACTTTCGAATCCTGGAATTCTTTGAGAACTTGCAAACATGAGTAGGCCTACACTGTGTTTTTGAAAGAGAACTTACAGTCATGAGTTCTTTGAGAACTTGAAGGTCCTGGTGAACTTGTAACTTGAGTACAATTCCAGTTTCCTAGAGTACTTGCTTCATGAGTACAAGGTCATAGGGTCATGGAACACTTGCTACTTGAGTATAAGGTCATAGGGTTAAGAAACATCCTAAGTCTTATAAAATATTAATGGAGGTTAATTATTTCAATCAAAACTCAGTAAATAAAGCACTTGTATTTACATTAACAGTACAAGGTACAAACAATTTCTAGTCCAGTTGTGTAAACTGGTCACTTACGACCCTTATCATTTTCACATATAAACATAATGTATTTGTATCCTCTGCTTAAGATAGCTTAATATTCATGAGGTAGTCAATACTGTCAGGGAAACAAAATCTGAGAGAACATTTGACATTTTATGTAATTTGATATTTCTAGGATGCTGAAAATCTAAAGATGACAGAACAGCAAATTTCATATGTTGAGAGCCAGATCAAGAAGAGAGCTCGTAATTAAAGGAGAAAACATATCAGGAATTTAGAGTTGATAAGTCAGAACAGCCAAAAAAAAACGTGCCAGTCAATTTGCATATTTAAACACATATCTATATATTTAATTTAATCAGAATACAAAATGTCAGACTTTTGAGAAATTTGCTGTTTTAGCTAGATATAATTGAAAATCTTTACTCTTTCCATATATTTTGATGATTTTTCAACAAGATTTTAGGCTACAAAAATTGGTAATTTGAAAACATGGAAACGGTCTTGAGCGAAATTAATACCCATGAATAAGTTCCTTTACAATTCAGAGAAACTCAAAAAATGTTCCCCTGTGAAATTAAACAACCATACAATATACAGATGTTCAAAGCATAAAGCAGGTACAGTACAGGTAATGAGTTTTTAAACATGGTTAGGTAAATAAAACACCTTTACCACTACAGGTGTTTTCAAAGGTTCTAAAAATAGACTGTGGGATTATATTAAACAAAAATCACACTAACTCAGGTACATGTATTACCAAATATTCTGAGTATACTACTGCTCTTTCCTGTCGTATATATATATATATATATATATATATATATATATACATATATTTAAAATGTTTACCTTAATTTTTATAATTTTGTATCATATATTAAGCTCTGTGATACCTGTTTTTCCTTTGCATAGATATATTTTTACAACTTTAAATTGTTGAATGTTTATCCTGTTAAAATACATTGGATGCATTATGTGATTATGTCACTTAATTCAACTTCCTCACCAGTTTCCATTAACTCAGGCCAAATGTGTCTTTTGGACTCCATGAGAAAACATTATAAAATCTTTTCTCCTACATTACAATGTAAATGATTGAAATATATTTATGAGAGTTTTAAATCATGAATTCTGTCTAATATTTACGGTTTAACATATTCATTTTCACTTGTAGACATACATCACGCTATAATGAAGACAAAGGATTAAAATGATACATATCCTTTGTTGGATCAAATTGCTGACAATGTCTAAAGTGAGAACTGTAATTTGTTGAGCCTCATGTTTTGTATAAGTCATATATGTACATGTTTGTGATATCCAAAATAAAGGGCTAGTCATATATGTATTTCCTTTGTTTGTTTTCTTTACAGTAAATCTATAATGGCCAAACAGAAAACAAAATTATAGTAACTACGTTCCTGTAATATTGGACAACAAAGTGAAATAAGATTCCCGAAGAATGATGTCAATGGACAATCAGTTACTGTGACAATCAGTCCCAGTTTTACGGGAAAATATATCATTTTGCTATCCAACTTTACAGTACAACAGTTAACATGGGGAAGTCAAAAGTGTCTATTCCAACAACATGAAGAATACAAAATTTAATGAAATGCATGTACATATATCAATTCAGATTCACATGTGGACCAAACTGAATTTTGATGGGGCAATTCATACCAAAAATCAATAGGGTGCGATTTGTCTCCGATTGGGTATGAAATGTGAAAATGGTGTTTGATTTTTTTTACGTATGTGACCCACGTTAAAACAATGGTTTGATAAAACATTTTACAGAAACAACAAATGCAAAACTTCATGTCCATTGTATATATTTATTGTATATCTATATATCCCTCATAAAAAATAAATTAAAATGTGCGCATGTGATCAAATACTCAATACATCAGAGATTTGTACAACTTGAGCATATCTATTGAAAGTTAAAAATTAAGGCCTCGTTACAACATTTACGAATATCAGAGTAAACCATGTTCCAGATAGATAGCTGGAGAGAAAGGGTTGTCTTGGCAAAGGGACACTTGCATTTTGTAAGCCAAAAACATTAGAGGGGGAATCACAGATCCAAGAAATTCTCTTCCCTCATCATAAAATTTCAAAACTATGATCTACAGTCCTATCTTTAGCACCACTGTATCATTACTCTTCATTGTTCTTTTTTGTTTGTTTTTGTTTATGTTTTTTGGGGGGTGGGTAGGGGTTTGTTTATTGGTATTTTATTCCACACTAAACAATTTTTCAGATATATGGTTTTGGACATCGCAGCTCTCTGTGAGTAAACTGGCAAAGTTCCTCGCAAAATCAGCCAAGGTCTCCGTGGAGCTTAAACCCATGCTGACCAGATGTGAGTGACTTCATGGTTTAAAGCAAAATGCTCTATCAGTATTCTAGTAGCAGATGCACTGATTTTTTCTGCTAGATGTAGCCTACAATAAATAAGGTCAGGTAGGGCAACTTGTAAAATGGGAAGGCAAGATCAGAACACTCTGCTAAAGCCCTCTAGCTGGAACACTGGTAAAGTATAAAAAAGAGTATTGTTGGAAGCCATAAGTCCATGTAGGCCCCAACACCATAGAATTCCGGTCATACTCTGGTATCATAGATAAAAAAAAGTTTGTTCATTTGCATATAATGGTAAATCTTGGCTCTTGGAAGACAATAAAACGACAACAAAAATGCCCTGTATACCCAAAAATTTCCGCTGCTGTTTACTTTTTGCCCCTAGTCATAGATGAGAGAATATATATTCTGTCGTAAATGAGCGAAAATAACTCGGGTTGAAAATTTGCATGGTATACAGTAAATGCTCAATGATCTTTAAAAATCTACGGGTTTAATACAAGAAATCAACAACTATGACAAATATAACATTTAGAGTATACATAAACTATATAAATTGTGTATATTATGCAATATGTAAATTATATAAAATGCAAATGACTCTGAGATTCAACAAACAATCAGTCATAAGGAATGTATTTTATACATCAAACATAAAAGTTAAACCTTACCATGAGAACCACCTGATATGACTTAGAAATTGGCAAGGTGGTCCCCCCTGGTGTGTCGGACATCAATTAAGGTTTGACCGTAATTTGTAAGTACACGGCACTTTGAGTTTTCAAATCATACATTACAAGGAAAAAAATAGATACAGATCCTACCTACACCTACATATGTATAATGGAACCTCCCTACCATAGTCTAAAATAACTTGTGCGTGTGTCAAGGTATAAGTTTGTTTGGTGTTTTAAATCCTGTCTAGAATTTTTAAGTTATATTGAAATTTCACCATCTTAGGTGAAGTACCACAAATTTTGACCTGTGCTATGGACTTATGCCAATGCAGCAAGGGTTCTTTTATGTGCCATGCATGCTGTGACACAGGACCTCCGTTTCAAGTCTCATCCAAAAGACCCGTGACTTGACTTTGCTAAGTGTTTGGTGGAGGAACAGCTACTACCATTTTTAAAATGTCTTTGGTATGACTTGGTACCAGAAATCGAACCTGGTATCTTCCTCTTGCAAGTCGAGCGCTCTACCACTAGACCACCATAAGTGGTGTCGAGGTACAAAGACATTTAAAAATACTTCAAAATGTTGTTTACATTAATATGGAAGACCAACGTTAAACATTTACAAGAAAATTTATCAAAATTTCTGTTTTCATAAATTCAAAATATTGCAATATTGACATTTTATACAAAGAGTGAATCCTCGCCTAAAGCATCTACAGTCCTATATAAAGGCCATTTAAAAACAACCTTTGTTAACCTTTTTTTTAAAATGAAAAAACCTCTTTACAAAGGCCACCTGTCTATAACAGCTACTTTTCCTGTTGCCTTGCGTGGCCTTTATAGATAAGTTTGACTGTATTTACACTTGTGCAATGTCAAACTGCCTTTCTTTTTTCTAGTGGGGCCAGGTACATTTGTATGGCTTGCTTGCAGGTGGTGTATAACAGTTGTTTAATTTCTCACATCCGGGTGGTGCCCAGTTCTAGAATTGTAAAAGACAAAAATAAAATACAAAGATATAAATAAGAAAACAAAAAATACCAAAATACTAAGATCATGTTGTCTTCAACATAAAGATTGCAGTTATTGGGATTGAAAATTCTGTAAAATGATAAATCTTATGGATATACATGTACTACCAGGAACTCCTCAAATTTCACATTAAAAGTCAGAACAAGGCATGCAGGCTGTCTTTTCCATAAAAAAATTTATATCCCGTGATTAGACTTTAACTTTGCCCTAAAAAATTAAAAAGATATATCGCTGTACAAATTTTCGACATATCATAAATTTTTGCCTAGAATGAATGAAATGGGCTGATGATTTAAATTTCTTCCATCCATGAAAGAATCCATTGTTAACTTGCCCATTATTCACATTCAATTTCTTTCCTTGTTACAACATTGAATCAAGATTTTTCAACCCCAGATTTTTGAAGATCATTTTATTTGTATAAAACATTGAGTATTTGAAACTATCACTACAAACTAAACAAGAGGAATTGTCAGAAGACAACATAGCTCGCCAAAATGGCTGTTAATTTTCAAAATAGATATTTGACCCACAGCTGTCAGGTTTTAAGGTCAAAGGACTGGTCAAATTCTGATTCCTTCAGCTCAGGTTCAAAATTTTGAAAAGAAGGTCAAAGTCCAAGATCAAGTTTACTAGGTCAAAAGTCAAGGTACCAAATGAAGGATTTGGTCATAAAAAAATATATATATTTGAGAAATTTAAGCCCTATCCCTCAAGATTTAAAAGATACAGCCAAGGTTAAGGTTTTTGAAAAGTAGGTCAAAGTCCAAGGTCAATAGGTCAAAAGTCAGTCAAGATAATAAATCAAAGCTCTGGTCATATGAAATCTATATTTGAAATATCAAAGCCCCATCCCTCATGATTTAAAAGCTATAGCCAAGGTTAAAGTTTTTGAAAAGTCAAAATTCAAGGTCAAGATCAATAGGTTAAAAGTCAAGATACCAAATGAAAGCTCTTGTCATAAGGAATGTATATGTGAACTATCAGAGCCTGCTCTCTTGCAGTTAAAAAGTTATAGGCCAGGTTAAAGTTTTGTCTACGGACGTCGACGCCAGGATATGACATTAGCTCTCCGGACTTTCGTCCCAGTGAGCTAAAATTCGCTCAGGGCATTACAGAAAATAGGAAAAGATGTAGGCGCTTATTGGGACCAATTAATAGTGAAATTGACATAAAAAAACAGTTAATTTTTTTTATAAGGCACAGTGGTAAAGTTGTTGTAATTAAGACCAGGACACCTATCGACAGTCTTCTGTTGCCAGTGGGACTACAGATGAACTGTTACTTACATTTTTCTACTCCACAACTCCTCTTTAATCAGCTAGAAAAGATACTCAATGATGCGTAAATAAAATGGTAAGAAAATCTGAACTATAAGGGGAGGAGCACTTTATAGGGACATGGGCGCTTAATGGAACACATACGGTATGTTTATTTCCTGACATTTAGTAAAGAGAATTTATATTTTTACCATGACCGCTCTGTCACACATATTGAGTTGTGGTTCCCCTGGCTTTAGGTTGTCCATATGATTTTTAACAGCAGCCCTAATGTCTGTCATGACCTTTTTATACTCTTCTCTGTGTGGTCTACAAAGATTGTTGTATAAGATGGTGAATCTGTTATAAATGTTATACACATTTTTACAACAACATTTTACACGGCAAACTGATACAGATTAACGCAAAGTGACATAATAAATAATACAGATTCCTGAAAAAATAAAAAGTTACTATGGGAACTTTCGTGGTTTTGTTTTGCTATCCAAAGTTATGGGAACACAATTACAGTGAAACCTTTCTTGAAAGATCACCTGCATGAAAGATCACATGTCTTTTGAGACCACATTCTGACAACCAGCTGGATAAATAATCCTTTAAATAAAACCTCTTTTGAGACCACATTTCTCTGGCAAATGGGTTGGTCACTCAAAACAGGTTCTACTTTATCATGAAAAGATCTGTACAAAAGGCACATGAATTATTTTACAACCTGTTTATTAGCAGACCTGGTAACTTTGAGGGATAATTTATTGCACACTCACAGATACAGTCAAACTTGCATTAAAGGCCACCTCTGTATAAAGGGCACCTGCCTATAAAGGCCATTCAATCACAACCTTTGTTAACCTTTTTGTGTAATGAAAAAAATCCTCTGTACAAAGGCCACCTGGCCTGTAACAGCCACTTTTGCCTGTTGCCTTGAGTGGCCTTTATAGACAAGTTTGACTGTAAGTGTAAAATATAACACATATACTAGAATGTCAAGGTGAGTTCTTTTTATGGACCCCCTTTACAATTATTGTATACAGTGAAACCTGTCTTGAAAGACCACCACATCTGCCACTGAAATGTGATCCCTCGAGACAAGTGGTCTCTCAAAAGAGGTTTTGTCTAAAGGATTATTCAGGAGACAGGTAGGTAGTCCTATATAGGAGTAGTGTCTCAAGACAGGTTCTACTGTACCACTTGTTTTAACCTACCTCATGTATGACTGGAACCAGGATTCAAACCTGGATCTCCCAGCATCTAAGATGGATGCTTTAACCTACAAGTCACCATCAAACAGTTGCTAAATACAAACTTGCATTAATGGCCACCTGCCTATAAAGATCATTCAAGCATAACCCTTGAATAAACTTCCTTATAAAGGCAACCTGTTTATAACGGCTACTTTTGCTTGTTCCCTTGAGTGACCTTTATAGACTTTGACTGTAATTCACATTGTTCGAATTTAGCAGTAATCCGCCAGTCCAAGACTTGTAACTTTTGTAGTGGACTAGTCAGGGTTGTGTTCAAGCTAGTCCGGTTGACTAGTAGAAAATCTGTATAAACATTTTAGTATGAACATGTGCAATACAAACATTGAACACAAGAGTTATCTAATCAGTTCCTTTTTCTGAACTCTAACTACCATAATCATAATTGCTTTGACTCATGAGAGAATAATAAACATAGACAACTTACTTACACTAGCAATTTGGTAATTCTGGTACCGATTCAGAAACTTTGTGCCAATTTGGTAATTCTGGTACCGATTCAGAAACTATGTGTCAATTTGGTAATTCTGGTAGCGATTCAGAAACTATGTGTCAATTTGGTAATTCTGGTACCGATTCAGAAACTATGTGCCAATTTGGTAATTCTGGTACCGATTCAGAAACTATGTGCCACTTTGGTAATTCTGGTACCGATTCAGAAACTATGTGCCAATTTGGTAATTCATTAAACCACTTTGGTGCTACGATGAATTTCTCATAGGACTAGTAACATTTGTTACCAACTAGCCCAACTGAATAGTGACACAGAGTAAATCAACCCTTATTTATACAACCTACAATGTCCGATGTATTTATAAAAGTATTTACTTACTTTATAATATACTTCTCCCCTGGGTCATGTCCAAGATGAAATAACAATGGCTGGTCTGTGTAGTTGGTCTGAGTATGTGTTGTAACGTTGGCTATTTCTTCTCCTGGACAAAAATTTATGCCCTGCAAAACAAATGTCCATACAGTGTATGTTAACATGAGGCTGAAAAAGGTTTATCAGTTCTGTTACCACAGCTATAAAAGTCGACCCTAACCCTTAAAGGGACATAAATTGTGTTTTGTTCCAAAATTTGTTCTTTCTTATTTTACTTCTTAGATTGATGTGCAGAAACAAAAAAGAGATATGACCAAAAATTCTTAAAATCTTATAATTTTTGTGTAAAATTACTTACAAGATCCAGTTTGGCAATTGATTAATTTGACCTTACTATTTGTATATGCATATGACACTGGACCCGACCTTATTTTCACAACATACTGGTATATAGGAATATAAGAATTCCTATGCTTGTGTATATCTCTTATTTCTTATTGTACATCAACCTAAGTACAGAAGACAGGTGACCTTTAAAAAGAGGTTTATTCATTTCAAAAAAGTTAACAAAGGTTACATTGTATGTTTGAATGTCCTTTATAGGCAGGTGCCCTTTATACAGAGTTGGACTTAGGTCATGACATTATGACATCAATCAGTAAAGTTAGGTTATGTAAATTGATCTTATTCATACTCTGAAAGCTATTCTCTTGTCTTTTTCCTTTTTAACTCAGGTTAACATGTCTATGAGAAATCACAGACATGTAAACCTGAGTAGACAAAGAATTGTTAACAAGAGAAATGTTGACTCAAGGTTAATCATAAACATGTTGCCTTGAGTAATCAGACTTGAGGATAATTATAAACATGTTGCCCTGAGTAATCAGACTTGAGGATAATTATAAACATGTTGCATTGAGTATTCAGACTTGAGGATACTTGTAAACATGTTGAGTAATCATGAAATGCTAGGTAATCAGACTTGAGGATAATCATGAAATGTTGAGTAATCAGACTTGAGGATAATCATGAAATGTTGAGTAATCAGACTTGAGGATAATCATGAAATGCTGAGTAATCAGACTTGAGGATAATCATAAACATTTTGAGTAATCAGACTTGAGGATAATCATAAACATGATGCCTTGAGTAATCAGACTTAAAAATATTCATAAACATGTTGACTCATGCAGTGATAGACTTGTTGACATAATAAATCATAAACATGGAGACTTGAGTAATTTACAATCATTTGTAATCATTAGAGTGTACATTTACAATAAACAAATCTTCAACAAACCTGATTAAATTCTTCTACTGAATTTGTCCAAGTCCATAGATGTGCTTTGTATTGCCCTAACCTCACAGCCATCAGTTCGTTGCCACGGTAATAAAACAAAGGTCTACAAAAAGAGTTATTGGTTTAGAATTGCATAAATATAGTCCAATAAAAACACAACACAGAAAACCAAATTACACTGATTTTTTTTTACTTTAATATAATAGAAACTGATAATGATATAAAGCCTGAAACAATACCTGGTTACATCTTTGTTTTCAAACAATGCCTTCCGTAAACTGATTCCATCAATTACTCTATCAGTTGGGGGCTGTATTCCAGCAAAATCCAAGAATGTCGAATACATATCCATCAAAGATCCAACTTGATGCGAGACCTGTAATATAGGTTTACTAATCGGTGATTTTCATATTGACCTAGTTATTGTGCTGAGGTCTGTTGTATTGGCCTGACGCGAAGCCGAAGGTGAATACGACAGACTGAGGTGCAATAACTAGGTCAATATGAAAATCACTGATTAATGAGCATATTATAAATTAACTCTGCCAATATAAAATCCAACTAGGCTAATACTATGCACATAAAGATGCACATATGGTACAATTTGAAAAAAAAAGGTGGCAGCTCTCACTTGAATTTCTGTTTGGTCAGCCAACTTCAGTATTGGCCAAGTTTTTCAATATTCGCTTAGTTTTTTTCTCGTATTGGCAAAATTTTGTCAATATTGGCAGAGTTTTGAATTTCATATTGTTTGGGCAGAAAATCATGTATTAGGCCAATATTACTACAGTTAAGTGATAATTGTAATTATTATCTCAGTCTTATCATATTGATCCTACATATGACTTTGGCCCGTTGGTGTTTGACAAAAAGAAAGAGTTGGCCTATTTGTGTTAGAAAAGAAGACTAAGAATTGGCCCACTGGCGTAACACAAGAAGAAAGAATTGGCCCATTGGTGTTACACAAGAAGAGAGAATTGGCCCAATGGTGTTACACAAAAAAAAGAATTGGCCCATTTGTGTTTGACAAAAAGAGAGAGTTGGCCTATTTGTGTTAGACAAGAAAAGTAACAATTGGCCCACTGGCGTAGCACAAGAAGAAAGAATTGGCCCAATGGTGTTACACAAGAAGAAAGAATTGGCCCATTTGTGTTTGACAAAAAGATAGAGTTGGCCCATTTGTGTTAGACAAGAAAAGTAACAATTCGCCCACTGGCGTAGCACAAGAAGAAAGAATTGGCCCAATGGTGTTACACAAGAAGAAAGAATTGACCCATTTGTGTTTGACAAGAAGAAAGAGTTGGCCCAATTGTGTTAGACAAGAAAAGTAAGAATTGCCCATTGATGTTACACAACAAAAAAGAATTGGCTCATTGGTGTTACACAAAGAAAGAGTTGGCCCATTGGTGTTACACAAGAAAAAAGAATTGGCTCATTGGTGTTACACAAGAAGAAAGAGTTGACCCAATGATGTTACACAAGAAAAAAGAGTTGGCCCATTGATGTTACACAAGAAAAAAGAATTGGCCCATTGGTGTTACACAAGAAGAAACAGTTGGTCCAATGATGTTACACAAGAAGAAAGAATTGGCCTGTTTGTGTTAGACAAGAAGAAAGAATTGGCCCATTGGTATTAGACAAGAAGAAACATTTGGACCATTGATGTTACGCAAAAAGGAAGAATTGGCCCATTGGTTGTATACAAGAAAAAAGAATTGGCACATTGGTATTAGACAAAAAGAAAGAATTGCCCATTGATGTTACACAAGAAGAAAGAATAGGCCTGTTCTTGTTAGACAAGAAGTAAGAATTGGCCCAACTAAATCAATTCAAAGAGACAAACTGCAGACTGTATTAATATGCTTACCTGCCCTGATTTAATCCTTCCAGGCCACCAGGCAATGGCTGGTTCTCTCATACCTCCTTCAAATGTTGTTTCTTTGCCACAAAGAAAAGGACCATTGCTTCCCGCTACAACAAAAAACACAAAAAATGGGTCATTGCAATGTTTTTATGAGCATGATGAGAGTTGTAGAAAATAATCATTTCAAATTTGTATACAAAAGCTGTCCAAGTTCTCATACTTTGCAAAGTCAGTTATGAGCAGTTCAGGATGTATAATCCCACTTGTCTAATATATTCAGCTGTTTGAGGTGCATTTAAAACGGGAACAATGACCTCATCAAAAAAGACATAAAGGGGCATTAGCTGTGTTTTTTTCCCCAAAAATTTTCTTTCCCTTTTTACTACTTAAATTAATATACAATAACAAAGAAGAGATACATAAAAAAAATTATAAATCCCTATATATTTTGTGAAAATTCATTGAGAAACCCAGTTCTGCATTTATTCACTTGCAAACTGATTAATTCAACCTTACTATTTGTATATGCATACCAAATCAAATCTGACTTTATTTTCACAAAATATATAGGAATATTGGGGATATCGGATTTTGTATACTTGTGTATAGCTCTTATTTGTTATTGTACATCAAGTACAAGTAGTTAACGTAGACAAAATTGAAATATTTTTATTTTGGTAAATGCTAATGCCTCTTTAACTCTTTCCAAAAGATACACTTATAAGCATTTTTAGTACCTTTAAAATTGTTGATAGATTTTTTTCCCTTTTTTCCCGGTAGTAACTTTTATGTTTATAAAAATTGACTTCTTTAATTGTAATTATTAAGTAAATTCTCCTTTTTGTCTTCAAAGAATCATACATAAAACGTGATTTGTGATATTTTATTTGAAGACAGTTTTATTTGTCAACACAAATGAATATTTTTTTTTGCATTTTCAAGAGTAATTTCCCATCAACGAGTTTTCTTTGTGTGACTTGCCTGCACTTACAGTCAAACTAGTCTATAAAGACCACTCAAGGGAACAGGAAAAAGTAGCCCTTATAGACAGGTGGCCTTTATAGAGAGGTTTATTTATTATCAAAAAGTTTACAAAGGTTATACTTGAATGGTCTTTCATGGCTCATACAGTCAATGAAAAAGACTTTTCAAGTACTTTCAATGGGTGTGTTTCAGCTATCAAGACCTTGCCAGCCAAAACAAAGTAAAAAAGAAACACTGAAAGTAAAGTTCTTCTACATTTCAATAGCCTTTAAAGGCAGGTGCCCTAGATTGCAAGTTTGACTGTATTGTAAAACCCTACTTACCCGCCTCCTTTGCATACTCAGCGGCTCCGTTGTCAGAGGAGAAGAAGACGAATGTATTGTTATCGATGTGTAATTCTCGCAATGTGTTCAGTATCTGTCCTGCAGAATAGTCCAACTCTCGGACTACATCACCATATCTGTGACAACAAATAATATTTACATACCGACTGTTATTTCCTTCATTGCAAGTACACAGACAGATTGCCTTGTATATTCAATGCTTGACACACAGCTGTTCAGCTGTTACATCATCTGAAAACCTCCCCCCACAAAGTCAATTCTACAGAATGAATTTCATGTGCAGCTGACTGTCCAGAAAATGGTAAAATACGTAAATATAAGGATTGTTATTCTGGAAAAAAATGGAATGTACATGCAATGACTTACCGAAAAAAAAAAATTGATGTGAGCTACTGCATGTGCATTCCATGTTTTTCCAAAAATGAAAAACTATCCTTAATTTTATCAGTATTTTGATAAGCATTACCACTTTTTCAAATCTGAGAATCTTAATTTTTTTTATTATTTCCAGTACGGTACCTCTTTAACCTATTCACCCCTAAAGATCCATTTGGACTGGTCTAAGTCATTGATTTACAGAAAAGTCCAATATTGTTTAGGAGTCTATGAGTTAATGTGTTGGGCAGATTTTTACCATCATTTTATATATTATAAAGGCATAGGCTACAGGCTGTTATTTTGATAAAATGATATATCCTGGAATTATACCAAAACTTTGATTAAAAAGGCTAAAAATATATATTGCTGTAGAAATTTTTAACATATCATGCATAGATTGCCTAGAATGAATGAAATATGCTGATGATTGATATTCCTGCCATTCATGGAAGAATGTATATGTTTACATGACCATTAATCACATTTGATTTCTTTTCACAAATTACGACATTAAAACATTTTTTTTTCAACACAGGATTTTACAAAAACATTTTGTTCATATAAAATGTCAAATATTTGGAACATTTTATACAAACAAAAAAATACATTTTGACAGCTTGTATGCCTATAACAATGATTAATGGCTGCTTTATTACCAGGTTAGGACCACAGCAAGCATAAGAATTCTTTTATTTCAATCTATATATTTTGTGCAAATAATGTCAGGTCCAGTGTGGCATTCATATTAAAAAAATAAGATTGAATTAATCAACTGCATGTGAATAATTGCCATACCTAGGTTTCTCAAGCAATTTTCACAAAATATATAGGAATTTATGAAATTTTATGTATGTGTATATCTCTTTTTTGTTATTATATATCAATCTAAGTAGTAAAAATAGTTGGTCCATAAGCTCGCCTGTTTTATACTTGTTATAATATGGGTCAAAATTAGGCCACAGCAACCAGCATCACCCTGCATTGTTGAGTAATGACCCTAGACAATGTGCATGCGCAGTTTCATGGCTGTAGCTGCAGTACTTTGCCCACAATGTACTGAAACAAAAAGCTTAATGCAGTACTATTCATATAGTAAATGAGTAAGTCCAGGAAGCTGGAAATTTGGGCCAAAATTAGGCCACATGGGTAGCATGTGAAGTTTCATGGCTGTAGCTGCAGTACTTTGCCCACAATGGACTGAGACAAAAACCTTAACACAGAAAAAGGACAACGCTGACGCTGAAGCAGTGACAACAATGGCTCTTCTGTTCTTTGAACAGGCAAGCATGGACGATGCAGACGCCGACACCAAAGCAAAGATAGCAACAGCTCCTCTGTTCTTCGAACAGGCGAGCTAAAAAGGAAAGAATTTAAAAAACAGCTAATGTCCCTTTAACTTTTTAAAGCTACAGAAATTTATCCAATTTCTTTGCCATTTTGAAATGATAGAAATTGATCTATTTTCTTTTTAGCGCCCTTTTTGAAATGATGAAATTAATCAATTTTCTTTGTAGCCATTTTGAAATGATAGAAATGTATCAATTTTCTACATAGCCATTCTAAAATGATGTACTTACAAGCCTCTTCTACTTGTGCCTAGGAATGCCTTGGAGGCATACAAAGGATCATGGGTAGCATCTACTGCCCAGTACAAGAAAAATGGCTGACCTTTACCATGTTGTTCCTTTATAAAGTTAACTGCCTCCTGTAGTGTTGAAAAAAAATTACATGTACAGTGAAACCCAGATATTCTGAACTCAAAAGGGAATGAATTTTTCCATCAAATAAACAGGGTTTTCAAAATAACCTGGTTATAACGATAAAAAAAAATTTTGACTGAGGAATAAAGGTCATTTCAATTTCAGCAGTATTTCAATGTAACAGAGTTCAGTATAAGTGGGTTGTGCTGTATATGCTGGAATTTTTCCATGATTTATCACTTTTAACAAAAATACAAAGGAAAAATTATTTTCAATTGTTTTTTAATTAGCTGTAATTATCATCACTATTAATTAGGTACTTTCATTATACAGAGGTACCACAGTCCATGGCATGTATCGATTGTGATGTCATTTGTTTGTGCATAAAATGAGAAAAGTTATCAATTGTGACGTCATATGCTTGATTAAAAATGACGTTTTCTCATATAAAGGCATGACATCACAATCGATACCTGCTGACATGGGAAATAACTCTGACTAATGAAAAGACAGCATTAATCTATACAATAAATATGTAATTTTAGCGAAGATTTTGAAATTTAATCTCAAATTCTTTAACACCGAGTTGCACTTAGTATTAATTAACTCAGGAGGAGAACATAGCGCTTTTATCTATATGACAAAATATCTAAATAACAAAAAACTTACAGCAGTGTATAGAACAGTCAAGTTCGATTCTCCATCTTTCTCGATTTTAAAATCCTCATAATATCTACAAAACATAAAAATTAATATTCTAAAATTAACACATTCTGCACAATTTTGAATGTATTATATATAGTATTTACAATGTTAACTACAAAAATAGATAATGTTGCAACAATACATTTCACTTTGATCATGTTTAATTTTGTGTATTAATTAATCTTGGTCTAATTACAAAACGATCTTTCGCCGCTCCCGTTTTCAGATATATCACATGATTTAATACAATCCACTTTGCGGATAGGGATGAGACATACAGTATTTTGAATTTTTTTTACAATAAAGAAACGGTCAGTACACAGAATTCATTCGGAAAATCTTTGGTGATTCAATCCTAATTAAGGATATGAAAAGAATTCTCTTCTTTTGGATTTTTTGTGTTCAATGTTGTTTATAACGTTAAAAATATTCACATTTCTTTGCCATTTGATAAACTTACAAGATCTCATAAGTTGCATTTTTAGACACACCTATGAGGTAATATGCAGGTGACCCAATTGGGGATTGCATTAGATGCTATAAGCAACATACCTGAAAACGGGAGGGATTACATATTGGTTTTTGATTATATTGAATTAATCCATGATCTGTTTGTTCATATCATATCAGTAACTTATTTATTGTATAGTTGCTTTTATTCATGGGGTTTTAATATCGCTATATTCGCAGCTAAAGAAAATGCTGCGAAATTAAATATGCGCAAATACAATAACTTATACTTTTGGAGTAGTTGGTTGGTTGTATAGTTGTTTAACATTCCATTCAAGAATCTTTCACTAATATGGAGACGCCAACAATGCAGGTGAAGGGCTTCAAAGTTTGGCCGATGCTCGGCACTTATGGCCAGTCCCTATTGTAATGCCAGACTTGGGCTAAACAAATGGTGGCAGTAGAACAAGGTTTTATTGTATACTGGTAAATGGACTTTGTATAAACTTATAATTGCTATTGTTGAGAAAATGGGGCCTCCGTGACTGAGTGGTAAGAGCATCACACTTAGAACCACGAAGTCTCTCACCTCTAGTCAACGAGGGTTCAAGTCCTGCTGGAACCTTAGCTGATTTTGTGAGAACATTTGCCAGCTTATTTGCAAAAAGGCAGATGGCCCTTCCCAGGTACAGTGTAACAATTGAAAAATGGCAGCCATCATTAAATTGAAAAATTGTCAAGTGTGGCATAAACCACTATTCACACAAATGAAAAAATTGTTGGGAAAACGATGTCAACATTTCAAACATATCAAAACACCAAGTCATGTTTTAAAATATTACAAACATATTTACAAACATTGTAAATAAAATGCAGATATAACCCCATGACAATTACCGTCCAGCCATACTGGCGTCTCTGTACACAGGAATGTTGGGCGTTTCTTTATCATCATATGGTCCAAAATGGCAGTTAGGGGCTCCAAACCACTGGTCAAATCCATGTTTCAGGGGATGGTACTGTGGTCTGTGCCCTAGATGCCTGAGAGAGTTATCCAATACATGTATGTTACATTTTTATGCAATTCAATTTTTTTTATTTAAAATTTGGAAAAAATTATTACAGTCAATTCTCGAATTACCAGGTATCGGCATTTTCGCATTAATGCCCACCTCATTTTTCAGGAAAATTTGTCTTGCTACAGTAAAACCACATATAACGAATTTCAAAGGACCATATTTTTCAATCCATTATAAGGGCAGTCTGTTATATAGTTACAGAGAAGTGGGCAGAATGCTTACAATGCAGTTTGTAAAGAACAAAAATCACTCTAAATTCAGGTTAAACATGAACGTTGTTAAGAAGAAAAAAGAAATTTTCATATGAAGTAAAAAGAAAACACACTTTTTGTTACTTTTTTAGTTTTAATTTACTAAACTTACTTAAACACACTTTTTGTTACTTTCTTACTTTTAATTTACAAAACTTATTTAATCAGATATTAGGCCTATTTATGATTGGCGAAAAAGTCAGCAACTGACTTTTGTTTGAATGATATTGATCACTTCGTTATAATTCTATAAAAGACGTTGCTTGGGACATCAAGAGACATGGAAATTGGTTTGTTATAGGCAAATATTCGTTAAATAAAATTCGTTATAAAATTATTTTTCAACTAAGAATATACAGAGGTGCAGTCGGGTATTATATATTGATTCGTTATGTGCAGGAATTTGTACAAACCGAGTTCGTTATATTCAAGTTTTACTGTATATAAACATCTCTCTATAAAGCCAAATTCATGATCGCCATCCGCTACTTTATTTTTAGAGCAAACATCCATTCCAAAGTGTCGGTCATCTTGATATACTGCCACTGTTGTTCTAGGTCAATGAATCAGCTAATTGGTCACTAGAGGGCACTGGTGTAAAGCCAGGTAGCGGTGGTAAGACCAGGTAATTAAATAATGAAATAAACAAGATAATTAAGCTAATATAAACTGTTGTCCTGTTTTCTGTTCATTAAAGATATTTCAATGATACCAAAGAATGGCAACTCTTTTTTTCCCTCCAAGATGCGGGAATTCAATTCACCGCTCAAAAAACCGCCATAATTTCTAAACAACAAAAGTTGACCATTTATCGAGAGTTGACTGTACTGAAATTTTACAGCATGACATCGCCAGTGACTATTACTCATAGTTTTTGTTTGTTTCGAAGCTACTTTATATCCTATTATTTTCGCCCTTTACAACAGAAAACATATTCATCCTATCTTAGAATTGCCCAAAATCACCATAGCAACATAAACTCGCCCTCTCATCTAGGGGCGAAAATGGCAAAAATTAAATGAGAGCAAATATTTCCAGGTATACAATATTGAAAACTACATGGTTAAATAGTTCTTATGGTAGAAACTCTTGCGAGACCACCTGTCTTGAAAAACCACAGTTCATTGGCAGATGGGAGATAGTTTCAACTGTAATACGTTTTTATGAAATTTTGTTAGTGTACACTTGTGTAAAAATCAATGGCTGATTAACTATTGCCATTGCATTTTTCTTTTTTTAACACTTCAAATGTGGTAAACGTCATTTTCAAAAACATGTGTTTTACAATTATTTTACACAAAACACAATTTTAAGTCATTTTTCAAATAATTATGATTTGTTTAACAACAGGTGCTCTATCTCAACTTACCATTTTCCAACAAGCTTATTAGCATATCCAGCTTTCTTCAGTAATTCTGGGAACAAAATTTCCTCATCTGGGATTCCACCTACAATAATCTGTGGTGTATATGCTGAAAAATTGAGAAACATCATACAAAATTAATATTTGCTTGTCATTTTCATTTTGTTAAACCCACCCACCCCGGAGATAGAATGGACTCATCAGTACACCATTGATCATTACCAATAACAAAGAACAGATCAAATGTGGTTTTAGGAGTTACTAAGACATGTGAAACTGAACAATACATGCAGTCCACAATAAAATAACTTACAAATCATGATTCAGTACTAATGGCAGAAAAGCTAGTCAGACCTTACAGCTATGATGATAGAACAGCTAGTATAATCTTACAGCTATGATGATAGAACAGCTGGAATAACCTTACAGCTATGATGATAGAACAGCTGGTATAACCTTACAGCTATGATGATAGAACAGCTGGTATAACCTTACAGCTATGATGATAGAATAGCTGGTATGATCTTACAGCTATGATGATAGAACACCTAGTAATCTTACAGCTATGATGATAGAACAGCTAGTATAATCTTACAGCTATGATGATAGAACAGCTGGTATAATCTTACAGCTATGATGATAGAACAGCTAGTACGACCTTACAGCTAAGTTCACATAATTAAAATGTATTGAAATACATGTATACACATAAATATGTATTGCAGTTTAGAACACTTCATACAAAATTCTGATTTCATTTTGTAATCAAAACTTACCATTTCTGGCATGAGCATTAGTGGTATAGAATCCATTTCTTATTGGCAATCTGCCAGACAGTAAGGCTGCTCTTGCTGAAAAACAAACACAGAATGAAAGAAAACAATTACAGATGCCATACTAAATAATAATATCCTGGTGTGTGGGAGTGTGTTCTACTCATTTTTGTATTCTACAATATTTATTCAACAAATGTTCAAATCACTTGCAATAGTCTAATGGCAGAGCGTTTGACTCGTAAGCAGAAGTTACAAGGTTTGATTCCCGGGTCATACAGGTACTAATGTCTTTTTAAAAATGGTAGTGATTGTTCCTTTGCCAAATGCTCAGCTTAGGAAGTGAAAGTCATCATGAAGGTTCTTTCAGATGAGACTTAAACCTAGGTTCAGTGTCACAGCAGGCACTGCACATAAAAGAAACCTCACTGCATTGGCATCAGTCCACAGCACAGGTCAAAACTTGTGGCACCTCACCTAAAGCTGGTGACAAAATTATTGACAGAATATTAAACAACAAACAAATGAACAAAACAATACTTACAGTGGAACCTAGCCTAAAGACCACCTCGTTTAGGAGACCACTTAGCATTTCACTTTCAGACCACAAATTTTCAATCTCTTGATAAATATCTAATAAGTACAGAACCTCACTTAAGAGACCACCTCACTAATCAGACCACTTTGAGTCTGTCAGAAAGGAGGTCCTAATAATGAGGTTCCACTGTATTTGAGAATATTTATCAACTATTATGGATAAATTCAAAGCCATAGGTGAACTGTCAGAAATTTTTACCAAAGGTACATGTATGTTCATATGTCAAAGCAGGCATCAGTTGTAAGCAAGCCTTATAGCTTATCTGGATTTGCTCAGTTTTTAGATTGTATTACTGTATTCCACCCATTAAGCACCCAGGGTGCTACAAAAATCAGGAAAAAGGGGTGGGCGCTTAATGGGACCAATTAATAGTCAAACTAACATAAAGCAGTTAATTTTTTTTATAAACCACAGTGGTAAGTTAAGGTTGTTGTAGTTATTACCAAGGACACCTATCAACATAATTCTGTTGCAGAGGGGGGGGGGCTACAAATAAACTGTTTCTTATGGTTTTTCAGGTCCACATCTCGGATTTCTCCTTGTCGACCAGCTTGAATAGATTCTCGATCGTATATGAAAAAGTGGAGGGGCCCTTTTACGGACATGAGCACTTATTGGGTCGAATATGTTATTATACATTATCAATAAATATAGGCGATCAATTTAGGATATTCTTTGAAAATCCTCAATACTTTTGTTTATTTTGAAACTCCAAATATGGAATTTATGCATTTTTGGGGGAAAATACAATCCAGTTTTACATTGGAAATGGGTCCTGTAACCATACCCAAATTTGGCCTAAGAAAATCCTTGACATGGACAGTACAAGATTTAATTACATGTAACTGACCCAGAATACAATTTCAAACAGCATAATCTTACATTTTGCTTTTAAGTTGTCCAGTGATACTGTACAGGGGATTAATTCCAAGGGTTGTAATTTTTACATTTTTTCTCCCTTCTGAAACAATCACGTTTTTTTGCATTTGCGGATAGGTAATAACTTACACTATCATAAGGTCCTTTTACGTATGTATATAGTTTTCAAAAAGTTATGCACTGTTTCTAAAATTCACGGATTTGTCAACACTGTGACTATAGACGAATATTAACACTGTGAGTCATATTTTTATATACACAGTTCTGTGCCAAAAGTGAGGCAACCAACGTCATTGTCCCATAGCTTTCTATGTTAAATCCATTTTGTTTAAATACCTGCCACAAAGTAATGCTCATGGCAATTCTTGTCAAACTTCACATATTTATTAAAAAGCATATTCATCTTCATCTGATATTAGTTTTAAACTCCTTTTAAACTTTTTTTTTGAGAAGCAACAATTTTCCTTTGCAGCCAGTCATCTGTTGATGCAACTTACCATGAAGAATGATGGAAATAACACTGTAAATTTTGCTTGTGACTGACAAATACCGGTACTGGATGTTTTCATGAAAAGAAATTGACACATTCCAAACTACCCGGTAATTTAGAAAGATAGTCCACAAACCAGGGAATTTCCACACTCCTTTGGGATTGGGGCCTGGACCTTTTGAATTGGGAATTTTAACAACATTTTATTGAAATTGGGAAAAGAGAAATACATAAAACTATATGAAAATACAAGAATTTCTTCAAATTCATCGTCAATTTGTTTCAATTGGAAAATTTTGACAGCAATTTGGGAAAAAATGCATTGCTTTTTGTATTGGGAATGGGGCCTTATTTCGACCCCATATGAAAGTGTGGAAAATCCCTGCAAAACTCAACATAATTCTGCAAAAGTTTACAAGATTTCATTCAGGGTATAAGTCAGGCCAACATTTTTTAAAAAGTTGACTTAGCATAGAAAGCTATGGGAAAATGACATTAGTTGACTTACTTTTGGCATGGTGCTGTATATTACTTTAAGTCAAAACAGCTACCTGATTTGATTGCTATTTGTTTCATATTAGATAATTTTTTTTTAAGATGACATCTGGCATAAAATGCCATTGTACATATAATCTAGTTAACAATTATATGTGCTGAAAACATTGATTTTTATTTCTATACATGCAAGACATACCGTTATGTGTTATGTTTCCAATGGAATAAAGCTCTCACAGCTGCTTAATATATAAAAGATTTTACAAAACCTGGGGTGTTTCGAAATCATTATATATTTCATATAAATTGAATTTCTATGGTATTTATCTTCACATGTCTGCACCACCCCTATGGAAACACTTGGAGGCTGGTCAAACTTTCCTATCCACACCACCCCCTAAGGAAACATTTGTACTTGTAGGCTGGTCATACTCTCCTATCCATGTCACCAACTATGCAAACATTTGGAGGCTGGTCAAACTCACCTATCTACACAACCCCTATGAAAACATTTGGAGGCTGGTCAAACCCTATCCACACCACCAACTATGAAAACATTTGGGGGCTGGTCAAACTCGCCTATCTACACCACCAACTATGAAAACATTTGGAGTCTGGTCAAACTTGCCTATCTACACCACCAACTATGAAAACATTTGGAGGTTGGTCAAACTCGCCTATCTACACCACCAACTATGAAAACATTTGGAGGTTGGTCAAACTTGCCTATCTACACCACCAACTATGAAAACATTTGGAGTCTGGTCAAACTTGCCTATCTACACCACCAACTATGAAAACATTTGGAGGTTGGTCAAACTCGCCTATCTACACAACCCCTATGAAAACATTTGGAGGTTGGTCAAACTTGCCTATCTACACAACCCCTATGAAAACATTTGGGGGCTGGTCAAACTCTCCTATCCACACCACCAACTATGAAAACATTTGGAGGCTGGTCAAACTCTCCTATCCACACCACCAACTATGAAAACATTTGGAGGCTGGTCAAACTCTCCTATCCACACCACCACTATGAAAACATTTGGAGGCTGGTCAAACTCTCCTATCCACACCACCAACTATGAAAACATTTGGAGGCTGGTCAAACTCTCCTATCCACACCACCAACTATGAAAACATTTGGGGGCTGGTCAAACTCTCCTATCCATACCACCAACTATGAAAACATTTGGAGGCTGGTCAAACTCTCCTATCCACACCACCAACTATGAAAACATTTGGGGGCTGGTCAAACTCTCCTATCCACACCACCAACTATGAAAACATTTGGGGGCTGGTCAAACTCGCCTATCTACACGACCCCTATGAAAACATTTGGAGGCTGGTCAAACTCTCCTATCCACACCACCAACTATGAAAACATTTGGAGGCTGGTCAAACCCTATCCACAACACCAACTATGAAAACATTTGGAGGCTGGTCAAACTCTCCTATCTACACAACCCCTATGAAAACATTTGGAGGCTGGTCAAACTCTCCTATCCATACCACCAACTATGAAAACATTTGGAGGCTGGTCAAACTCACCTATCTACACAACGTCAATGAAAACATTTGGAGGCTGGTCAAACTCGCCTATCTGCACGACCCCTATGGAAGCATTTGGAGGCTGGTCAGGTGAAGGTGAAGGTACTCTGAAAATTTGTCTCACTTTGATGGTTTAAAGTCTAAATCTAGGCAATAACGGACAATGACATAAGACTTAAACAAGTGTGTTGCTTTGATGATCTTAACGAGAAAATCTTCTTTACAGACACCAGATGTCATTGTAATAAATAGTGTCTGATGATTCATACAGATTAAGCATGTTGTCATTGAACTTTTACATGTATATCATGTGTCCACGATGTCAATGTCAGGTTTACACCACACTGAGTCAGTCAGATAGGTGATCTTAAAGCCACATTCCGGGGAGTAATGTCCATAAATAAACTTTTCTGTACTCTCTTAATGCGTATTCACATGAACTTTCCTTGTATTTCCAAAGTCCCATTCCAACTAATTAAGTCAATAAAAGAACTTGAGGTAAAAAATGCTGTCAAAATTTAAGAGACTTTAAACTAACCTGTTCTATGTCATTTCACGAGTTTTATCAGGCAGGATAAACTTAGTCATACTGTGCTCCATCAATTTTATTCATAAACTGATCGTTGAAATTCTCCCCCATAGTCATGGAGTACATGTACATGCTTTAAGAGTAAGGGAGACAACTTATATCTCCAAATGTGATTGAACTGTTAATAATTTGAATAACAAATAAAGCTATAGTTATGACTGATAATGTTACTATTTTTATACAGTGGAACCCTAGTTGTTTAATTTCACGAGGAGAAAATTCTGCATTTTTCTGAAAGGCACTTATTCATGGGTATTAAATTTCGCATACAATTAATTGCGAACTGTCTTTCTGATACTTCACACGTATAAAGTATTATATTCACAGGTATTTATTTTTGCTGTATTGTCATTGACAGCAAATAAAGTGAAAATAAATCCCCAGCGAATAAAAGCAACTATACAGTATTAAGACCACAAACAGACTGAATGAAAGTGGTCTGATAATCAATGAGGTGTTTATTTTTAAGTGAGGTTCTGCAGTACTTATCATATATTTATCTAGAGACTGAAAACTTGTGGTCTGAAATGTGAAGTGGTCTCCTAAGCGAGGTGGTCTTTAAGGAAAGGTTCCACTGCACATAAATACTTACATGGAGAGCATAAAGGGTTTGCTGAATAAAAATCAGGAAATAACATTCCCTCTGCTGCCATTTGGTCCAGATATGGAGTTTCCTTATTTGGTTCTCCAAACACACCTAAATCACCCCATCCCATCTGTAAAATATTATAGAAAAAGCATGTGTTATTGATTATCAGTATAATACACATCAGGGGCGGATCCAGAATTTTTTGAAAGGGGGGTTGAGTATTAACTTTTACAATAACAGAAAATTAGGTATAGTACATGTATGTACAGTAATGCACGAAACTGTGCAAGTGATCCATTTTCATTGTTTTATATGCCTTTTGATTATGCAATAAATATTTACAATTTCTAGAACTGTTTTTTTTTTTGGCTGGTGACACAAAATTCTACTTATTGAGGTGTAATGCATACATCATCAAAAATCGACTGAGGTTTAAAGTTTGAGTGGGTATAAAATTAAAACTTTTTCGCTGAGCGGAGTGAGGCGCGAAAATTTTAGGAATTTTTAAAAAAAATTTCTGACCTTTTATAGAAAAAAAAAAGGTTTCACACCTATTTTATGAACGTTATGGGCACACTCTCCTTGAGGCAATATTTCATTAGGGGGTCATGTTTTAAAAACAATAATTTTTCATTTTGAAATTTGGAGAACCATTGGTAGGAGCATTTTTATGCATCCAGATACAGAAAAACGCTTATAGTAATCTGCTACTAAATCATATTGAAAACCCATCTCAAAAGCAATTTAGAGCAAAATTTTCAGATCTTTAGCTGATAGCCTAATATCACAGGAGAATATCGTAAACATTTTGATCCAATGCAAATTTGATCTACAAATAAATTGTCATGCTGAAAAAAAAAACTGCAAACGACAACATTTTTACTGATATGTAGGTCAAACACAACCCATAATACATTTGTACAAAGCCAGTAGTCCAAATAAATATAATTGAAAATATACAAATCCAGGATTTTTACAAGATTTTAAGTTAGAGAGAAGAGTATAATTCATAATTGTTTTTGCCGAGCGCAGCGAGGATCAGAAATTTCAGTAGGACAAATTTAAAAAGCTCTGGGTAGCCTTTTCCTGGATTCCATACGTGATGATATTAATATAAAAAAAATCAATTTTTCAAAGGAGGGTTGCAACCCCCGCAATCCCCCCCCCCCCCTTGAATCTGCAAATGCACATTACATAATCATTGTGTTTATGTAGGCCAACCATGTATATTCAAGTACACAGGTAAAATAATGTATGTGTGTGTGTGTGTTTGTGTGTCAGTATGCATTCGTGTACATGTGTGCTTGTGCAGGCATGTACAAAACTATTTTGATGCTGCTCATCACTAAATGCAATTCACATGAGTGGTAAACTTAACAGGTATTTTCCTATGCCATTTACAGGACCATTTGGGTTTGTTTACAGGACCCATCAGCATTCCCAAATGAAAAGATCTGATGGCTTGTATTTTCCCAAAATATATTCAAAAATTCCCAATTTCGATTCTCAAAATGAAGAATAAAGTATTTTCCAACAAATGTCCCAAATAAATTTTTTCCTGTTCTAGTTAAACATCTTGTATATTTTCCCAATTTTCCCGACCGTGGATCCAGAAAATCCCTGCACTAGCATAAATTTATAAATGTGTTAATATAGGCTTACTGGTAGGGACCATTGTCAAATGACCCTATTTGGCAATTAAGGATGCACGTGACAGTCACAGTGTCAATATTTACAATTTTCAAATATGTACGTTGATTAAATTTCAATTTCAAATGTCAAATTATTTAAATTTTCTACTTACATCATCCATCAACATGAGGATAAAGTTTGGTTTTTCTGTGCCATCAGAGAGTGAAATCGTTATCGCAATGCTGAGGAATGCAAAGTAAAAGTGGAGCGACATTTTAGCTCAAAATAATGGAGTATTTAATGTAGTCACATGATACATCACATGATTTCGTCAATATCGTATGCATTTCGTCTTTGACATAATTATAACTGGCATTACTCGGAATAATCTGTATGATCAGCGATACATGTAGCCCCGGGGAGAGTATGTTGTTATATATGTTTCTGATGTTAAATTAGCCTGTATATATAACTGGCGTAATGCTATGATTTATAGCTTTATATATCGCTGATATCACTGGTGAAATCTTGAATTTATGTAAAATAATAGCAGAAAACATCACACTGTAGAATATAAGTTTTCGACAAAATGATTTTTTTTACTAAACAACAGTCTAGGAAATGAGCGAAAAAGCGCGCTAAAAGGCGGTCATGATCACTTAACAGTGATTGGGAACTCCGGCGATAATCCTAATATTCCTCTCAACCCCGAAACGGCGAAAGAAGGGGGAGAAACGGAAACAAAGAGAGCTTTAATTATTCCATAGATCTATAATCAAGTATAGGTCTATTGATTCTTCCTGACTGGGGAAAACTATTGTGGAGGCACGTGCTCTGGGTGCGTGATGACAGTTAGGCCATGGGTCGTTCAGATTAATGGAGTTTTGGCTCCAAGAATCTTCAAAATCGCGTCCATTATTTTGTACCAGCAAATATTGGATACACTCATGGTTCAAGTTAGTGAGCAGATATTTACTTAAATTGTCGCCGTGTTTGTGGAGAACCATTACACTTGCAATAAAATGGACTTTAGATGAAGTACGATATCTGAATCAAAATTATTTTGGTCCACGATTATTCAAGGTTCTTCTCCGAACCTTGACAAGCAAAAGGGACCCTCTAATATGTCACCTTTCATTATGTCAAAGTTGATTTAACAGAGACAAAACAGTATATGTATCGGGATTTGGTGATATATATATATATATATATATATATATAACATTGAAACTCATGAATAATATCTAAATGAATTATAGCTACATTTACCATCTCTCTCTCTCTCAGAAAATTGAAATAGGACTCAATGTCTGAATCTCTCTCTCTCTCTCTCTCTCTCTCTCTCTCTCTCTCTCTCTCTCTCTTGTAGGGGCCTCCGTGGCCGAGTGGTTAGGGCAAAGGGGAAAGATTGTTGAGTATGGCGTAAAACAAAAAAAAATCTCTCTCTCTCTCTCTCTCTCTCTCTCTCTCTCTCTCTCTCTCTCTCTCTCTATCTCATATCTGATTTATGATATACATGCGTTAACTGTTTCAGCCTCTTTCCTTGCTAGTGTTAAGTTTTTCTATCGATATTCCATATGTTATTTGTTTACATAAGTAACTCAAAATAATACCTAATATGTCACTGAAATAAATGTCTTGTTTTCCCGCAAATAGTCGGCATTCCTATGGGTACCAATTGTACCCATGGCTGACTTTTTTTAGCATTCGTACGTCAGCGGAATTTCTACAGGCTAGATGTATCCTGTTCAGCTTGAGATAAATGAGACGACAGGGAGCAACACATATGCTTCTTACTTAGATATACTCCTGTCGATTGGGAAGGACGGTCAACTTCACACCTCCCTTTATGACGAACGCGATGATTTCAAATTCCATATCACAAACTTCTCGTTCCTGCGTACGTAGTAATATTCCGTCTTCTTCTGCCTATCGCGTTTTCATCCACAAACTTATACGTTATGCCAGGACATTCTCCTCTTATGAATGTTTTATTCTAAGAGTCAGACAACTCACCAGTAAACTATTTATTCACGTTCTTAAACGCTTGAAATATTACTAAGGAAGTTTTATGGACGGTACGGGGATCTTGTTAAACAATTTTAAGTCCCCCAATAAGGAATATTATATAGTATTCTGGAGCACGGCCATATACGGTTACTCTCTTTCGCAATCAAATCTTAATCTATGACTATCGAGCTTGATCTTTTCGCCGAACTCGAGAGAGGTTTCCATGAAACATTTGCGACGGGTGTGACATGCTAAAAGGGGACGTTTAACACCTTCCGGACACCTGGGACCCGTTTTACGACAGGCCGTGAGTCATAAATCCTAAGTCTTAGTCCTAATTGTCATGGAACTGACCAATCAGCGATGCGTTGCCATGGTAGTTAGGACTAAAAGTTAGGATTTTGGACTTACGACCTATCCCGTTTGGGACTAACTGTTCTTCATGCCCAGAACTTTGTCGTATTCTAATGGACTTAAAGTTTCGATTATCTGTTGGTTCTTTTTCATTTTTACTTTGCAATTATTAAACCACATCACATTCATGGGTTTTATTAGGATGTTAAAAATAAATCAAAACAATATTTTACACTTACATGTCAATCTATATAGGCGTATATTAACGATATATAAAGCCCGTTAGACTTTATATATCGCTGTCTATATCAAAATGGTCGGAATGATTAAGTAATATATATAACGACTGAATGATTCGGGTTTTGACTTTTGACTAGCATACAAGGCGGATGATTATTGTGCGAGTTTGTAAAGGATAGTGGGAACTTGAAACGAAATGCTTCTTACTATTCTACATGGTTGTTAGAGGGCGCTTTCATGCCGTCGAAAATCCACTCATCTCATCACCAAAGAGATTGTCATGGCGCAGACAATTTTAGAGGCTTTTTCAGGTTTATTTTGTTTAAATTGGAATTTTTTACACTTGATATTCTTGTTGTATAACGGGTAAACCGAATCCAAGCATAAGACATGTGCCCGCTGTTCTTTGATGTTTTTGGTGTTCCGCCATTTTGAATTTCGATGTGTTGTGCATCTAAAAAGGTTTCCAAATTATGAATTTAGTAAATATTGTTTTTAATTATTTCAATTATTTTAGTTGTCTTAACTATATAGATAACTACTCTGTGTATTTCAAAATGTATATTCCACAAGGGTAATCAGAAAGCAGTAAATGAATTAGTCCTGTACGTGGGACTAAGTATTAGGTGGGTAACCGTCTGTTGGAACGGCGACAACAGGGGGTCGTTAAGGGTTTCAAATAAGATGTTTATTGAATGATGTGTAAATCACAAGCAAGGCTAACTTATCTAGATCTAGATACTTTTAGTATTTAAATCATTTTTAATATTAGAAATCCATTTTCACAGTCGATTTTTTAATATTAAAAATGATTTGTTATGACAAGAAAGTTCAACCTATTTTTAATATTAAAAAAATCATTTGATTTTCTGATATTAGAATATATAGTATACATGTGGATTTTTTTCAATGTTTAGAAATACAGTGGAATCTCGTATTTCGAAATCCATGGGACTGCCCCTGTTACTTAGATATATCCAGAATTCGAGTGACTGAAATTTTTAATTGATATATTAATTATTATTCTATCTATAAATATCAGAACTGGACATTCAATTTTGACATTTCTGGTATTTTGACTCATCTGATTTTGACATAACAAGATTCCACTGTATCTTATTTTCTGAAATTAAAATATGAGTAACTCTATATAAAGACCACCTCCCAATAAAGATCAGTATTCTTATGTCCTTAAGGAGGTCATTATATACAAGTTTCACTGTATTTTCCTGAAGAGGTCATTATATCAGTGACCCTAAATGAATAATAACTCTAAAGAACTCTAAAGTACCCTAAAGGACTCTAGTTTTATTTTCATTATTCGTGGTTTTTGTCTATGCAAAAAAATAGCAGAATCGTAATCTTTATATGACAGGCAATCCAAATATTACAAATTTTAAGGTATTAATGTGTACAACAATCAAATTATACAGTTCTTTTTAATATTCACGATCTACTAGAATCACAGTACAGACGCCATCTTGAAACGGCGACTTGGTTATATATCTATTCTAGAAAACAAAAGATATAAAAACAGTTGGTATAAAAAATTTATGATAAATGAATTTAAAAAAAAGAATTAATTCAACAAAAATTAATAATTAGATAAAAAGTTTAAGAGTAATTCAGAACAAGTGTTTGATCAAAACAAAGAAAATGCAATGGGAAATGTGTCTATAAATAGCGTAACTTATATTAATTCAGTCTATCCTAAATCTATAAAATTTAAGTTTTTGTCTATAAAAGTATATAAATGTAGGTTGATTCTATTGAATTACATTGTAATTGATTCTAAGTAAATACACCATAATAACACACACTAAACGGTAAACCTCCCAGTTCGTTAGAGTTCTTCATTTAGTGTCACCCTCATTATATACATATACATGTACATGTTTCATTATATTAAAAATTGGGGAATAAATTCCACTTTGGCTTGCCAATTTGGATTTCTTTGCAACTTTTCTGATATTAAAAAAAAAAATTATTTTTTTAATAATTTTAAAAAATTGGGAATAATTCCCATTTTAATTTGTAAGCTGTTGGGGAATTTATAGCCTATTCATTGGTAATTGTCCGAATATTTTCTATGTAGAAAGTTATGAAATATAAATTTTGAACAGTTAATTTGATTTTATTTTCAGTGACTGGAATGGACAACCAGACTGCTGTGGCGGTACAATCACTAATTGAATCACAGAGCGTCACAGAGACACCTACAGGTAAATTAAACATGAACCTGGTCTGCGATTAACTCATCAACCCCTGATAAACAATGGACTCTTCTATAAATCAATGACTCAGACTAGTCCAATTATGTCTTTAGGGGTGAATGAGTTAAATCAGTTTGGTTTTAGCTGATCTGAACTGAAGACTATGAGCATTTCTAAGGTCAAAAATAAAGAGATTTGATGTGACTTGACCAACACACTTAAAAAGTCTGAACCAGATATTTGACCCTATTAAATAGAAAAAGTCAAATTGATATCTTGAAAATTATCGAAATATTTTCCCTGATCATGTTTTATCATTTTCTTTGTGTCATTTGACTTTAATGTTTTGTAGAGGAAATCCTCTACCCCTGGGTTATTATAAGCCCCTCCCTTTCATTATTGGTCAAATATCTTGAAATCTATTGAGATCCCCCTAAACATATACTTTCTCTTGTTCTTTGTGTCCAGACAAGTTTGTTGGTGCCAACAGGCCTTCTTCTGTAGTTTCCATGGTGCCAAAATTTGGCATCATTCCCAATGCAAAAATACTAAAATACAGGTTTATTTCCCAGTTGACACAAATTAACATTAAAATTCCCTTTTATGTTGCCAATAGCATTTTCTAAAAAGACTGAAAAAGACCTTGTATATGTTATGAATCAGTACCATGTGTTTTTATATATCCTACTTGCAGTTAATCCTCTTAACCCTACATACCATAATAGACTGGTCTTAACAATGGAATTGAGCATTCCATTTAGATTTTTAGGGATGAAAGGATGAACATAAGAAGAAAAGGAGCAATATCCTACCATATATGCCTGGGACTGGTTTTGATGTTTCGGCGTAACTTTTATGTTACATTCATTTTTTATTCGTATGTGAAACTGCGATGACACGATCACCAAATTTTTTATGTTATTGTGATTTGTTATTTCATATTTTGTCTGAAAAATTGTTTAGTTCTGGTTTTGATAAGGGTCTAAAAATGGCACCAGAAGCTTTCAGAGTGCAGGATTTTTCTCCATTTATCAAAAGAAATTCCCCCATTTCATTATCCCAAATATACATTTTGAGATAGTGAAATTCCACTTTGAGTATATACATGTATACATGTATATATATATATATATAGAGAAAGGGAGAGAGAGAGCATACATGCCATACATTCCAGAGGGATGGCTAATTTCCCGGAAAATCAACCTCTTAAAACGTGTCCCACAGAGACACCGACATTCCTGTAAAATCTGCTTCTGTCCAGGATTCCTACTGTTCCATCATTTTGTTCATATGAAGTCTCATTTACTAATTCAGAGTTATTGAAATTCACCAGTCTTAACAGAAAAACAGGTAAATCTAGTTGTCCAGTAATTTTTTTTTATTTCAAAATGTCTGCTAATTAGCAAATGTCCGGTTTTCAAACGGTTGACACTTTTACAGGTAAAAAGCCTGTGGGCATGTTAATTATTGAGGGTGTTAATTATTATTTAACATCATCACGTCCACTGATTGGCAGTTTATAGGTGATAAGACTATCGATAAATCTAAAGAGCGTGCAGTATGTCATGTGACACAAGCTTGGATCATCAATGATTAGAAGCATGTTACCAGCCATCCAAAATAATTATATAACATCTAAGATTGTTTGTAATGTACTTCAACAATTTATTTTATTATTTTATTTATAATCCAATTTGCAAGGCATTTACCTCAAGGTCTAAATTGTCACAAAGCACATGTAATGGTAGACAAACTTCCAGAAGTAGTATAAGAAACGGAACCAAACCGGACTGGTATTTAAATTATGGAAACTTTTTTTTTTTTAAATTTAAGTTGTTATCTATTATTAAACTGGTACATTTATAAACTTGCAAAATTCATACAATATATATTAAAAAAGGCAACAGTGTAATCATCACTACAAAAAAGCTTGCAACATGTAAAATAAAGAATTGAAAATAATTTTGTATTTATTTAACACCTGAAAAGTGAACCCAAAAGTGTCCCAGAAAATGTCCCAGAGTTTTGCGATATTTGTCCAAGAAAAATGTAATTTGTCCCAGAAAAAATCCCAGATTGATCTCAGAAAATATGGTATGTATGGAGAGAGAGAGAGAGAGAGAGAGCAGATAAACAATAAAACATCAAAATACATATGTTATATAAAACATATATATACAGTGGAATCTCGTTATGTCAAAATCGGATGAGTTGAAATTCTGGTTATGTCAAAATTGAACGGCTTGTCCTGATTATTTTACTATATATTTTTACTACTTATATTCCAGATATTTCGAAGTTTTTATCTCAAAATTTTGGTTATCTCACAGTATTTTTCTGGTCCGAAGTATCGGAATATTGCAAAATTATCACTTGTTATCTCGAAGTTACCATCTTTGATTGACAGTTTACGTTTTGTACTAAAAAATCATTCTTAAAATTACTTGTTTACCTGCAAAACATGGGATTATTGACTTTCATTAACGAGCCAAGATGAAAGTGTAATTAATAATTTCTTAGATCTAATTTGAATTAAGCAGTACCCTGAGTAGGTCTATTCGTTATCCAATAAGAATAGAAAATATGTGAATTGAAAATTTTGGTTACCTGGAATTTCGGTTATCTTGAAGTAATTGAGGCGGTCCTCTGAATTTTGAGATAGCGAGATTCCACTGTATTTATAAATATGAACATTTACTTTGAGTTTGACTTTTTTTTCAGTGGACGAGGATGATGTTTTCCAGTGCGGAAAGTGTAAGAAGCAGTTCACATCCCTCGGTGCTTTTGTCAACCACAAACAGACCAGATGTATGGTTCAGAGGTCGATGGCATCTGTCCCACCAAACTTACCTCCACAGTCGGCCACCACTAATCCTGTCTTACAGTCTGTGGGCCGGGTATCTCAGGTAATGTGGTATCTACATACAAGATTTTTTAACAAACATAAATTTCACATTACTTTCTATGTAAAATTATCTTTTTTGAAATCATTCTCCAGGGTATTTTTTTTTTTTTTACCATTTTAAGAATTCCATTCTCTTAGGGCTTAATCTGTATACCGGTAGTTTCTTCTCATTAACTCATCAATCCCTGAAAAACAAATAACTCTTCTGTAAATCAATGACTTGGACCAGTCCAAATGTGTCTCCAGGGGTCAATGGTTTAATCACTGATTGTTTTGTGGTGCTAAAATTTTGAGATACAGCATGTTGTCTTTACGACATGTATTTTCTGGTAGTAAAATATTAAGAACAAAGAAGGAAATGATGTTAAAACATTCATCTAGACAAAGTAAAATTTCATCTAGACAGGGTAATGTAGGTATTTTCTTAATTAACGTATTTTCTTAATTAACTACCAGGTTCAACTATAAATGTTATGAGGTCAATCTGCATGTATTTTAAATATAATTGTTAAAAAGAAATTAAGAAAAATAGACTTAAAAATGAAGACACCGAAAACCATATCAAAAAGATTGTTTTATATAGAAAGTACAGTGTAATAGGGAACTTTCGAGTTAGCCCGGATTACTGTTATGATCCTGCATTTATTTGCGCCTTCTCGATTTTGTTCCTCATATGTTCTTCTGGTTTTCACATTTACCTTCGCAACGTATGTAAAGTAAATGGAAATATTTTTACTTTTTAGCACATTAAATTTATTTTGTATAAAGAAATCCAAGAGACTCTTTAAACATACCACAGTGGGTTATTTGGTTGAGCGCCAAATTACTGAAATGTATCAGGCAGAGAAAAATGTGCAGACAGACCGGGAATCAACCCAGGACCTTCAGAACACTTGCAGGGTGCTCTTACCAATTGTGCTATGGGGACTATCTATATATTATCGAAACCAGAAATTACATTGAGGAACATTTTTCTAGAATCATGCAACTGGCAATAATAAAAGCAGGATTATAATGGTAATCTTGGCTAACTCGAAATTTCCCTATTGAAAATGATGTTGTAGATACAAATCTGTTCAAACTAATTAAGTTAATGAATACAATGGAATCTTGCCTAATGACCACCTGTAAAAAATACATAACCTCACTTAAAAGACCACCTCACTAATCAGACCATTTTGAGTCAGTCAGTTAGGTGGTCTTTGATAGTGAAGTCCTACTGTACATGGCAAACATTTTAAAATAAAAAAAATTAATGGTCAACCAGACCAGTGAATAAAGGAATACCACTGGTCAAAGAAATTTTTTTACTGGTCTGTATATAATCACAATTGAAAAGAAATGGAAAATAACTGGTCATTTGGACCAGTTATCTGATAGATTTCACCGGACTTTTGTAAAATTTACCAGTTTTTCTGGTAAGACCGGTGAATTTCAATAACTCTGACATTGGATAACTGTTCCAAACATTGTTTATCAAGGTTGTTCATTGTCATTTATGAAATTAATCTGTGAGAGAGAAACTATCCGTCCAATCTAGAATAACAGTTTACTTCTGGAAGGCCGGTGGTCTCTCTCCGGGTACATTGTAACCAGGTTCTCTCCTCCACCATTAAAAACTGACTGCCACCATGTGACTGAAAAAATGTTGAGTGTGATGCTAAACACTTCAAAATAAAAAAGTTAATCCAGAATAACTACATTCTTAACATTCATTTGATTCTAATTTCAGCCAAGTTTACCTGCGTATAATGCTGTACCTCCATCACCTCTGATGACACAAAATATGGTTCTGACAGATGACCTTATGTCCTTTGCTAACGTGGACCAAACACTCGGTACTTCCACTCTGCAGTTGGTAAGTTTCTTACAAAGGAGTGGTTTATCTTCTTCTCCTTATCTTATCCTGTGCTGTAGAATTTGTTGTAAGAATTACAGTGGAACATAAACAAAAATCTCTAATCACAGCAGACAGCGTTTTCACCTTCCTGAAGCTGAAGAAAGCAGCAAAATTCTAGAAACTAAAGACCCATATTCTTAGTTGAATCTGTATATTGGTTCAATTAACAATTTATTGCCCTTGTTCGCTTGAGGGAAATTTGACTTGTCTTGGAAAAACAAATTGTCATGTCTCCGTACAACCTTGGCAATAAATGCATAAATTGTTTCAGTAATTTTTATCACTAGAAATTGTGAAAAACAGAGAGAAAAAACATTATCCTATTATTTAATAAAGCTTTCTTGTTAATACATTTCATAATTCAGCTCACAGTTCAAAGTTTAATCCCTTTATACTTTTAGCAAGGAGCGTCTGTTCAGCCGACAGGACCATTTTTGTCCCAAGTTGCTACCTTCTCCTCCAGATCTCCAAACAATGTAACTATTATCAATCCTGTTAATTCTACAAACTCACTGCCATCTAGTGGTTCGGCTTTTACCAATACTGTGTCAACTAGTCAAATTCAGCTACAGCCAGCACCGCAGCAAATCACCTTGACAGCACTACCAGAGAAGCAAATTACCACTACTGTAAATAAACCAAGTCCAACTAAAGCAGGTAAGTGGCATCTTAATATTCCAAAACAAAATTTCTTTCTCTTTTTACTACTTAGATTGATACAATAATAACAAAAATATATTTAAACATGCATAACAATTCTTATATTCCTATATATTTTGTGAAAATTGCTTGAGAAACCCAGTTTGCCAATTATTCATTTGCAAATGATTAATTAATCTTTACTATTTGTATTTATTATATAAATTAAAAATAAACGATTTCTGATTAGATTAGCCGGTATTTAACCCTTCAAAATATATCTACATATTCAATGGAAAACCAATGAATACTATTTCTAAAAATAGAATATGGAAATTCCCTTTTACAGTATTGGAATTACTCTGATTGTTACATTGTAGGATTAGTATATACATATATCTAAATATTTATATAATAAAACAGTTATGGACTTTTGAGTGGATGAATATGGTGTAATATTGAACAGAAAACCAATATTGACCTCGGTTATTGCATCCGTCAATATTGGATTTCAGGTCAATATTACACCATATTCATCCACTCAGAAGTCCATAATTGTATAATATATGTGCATATGACAGTGGACCTGACCTTATTTTCACAAAATCTACAGGAATATAATAATCTTCATGCCAATGTATATCTCCTATTTATTATTGTACACAGGGCCCTTTGTTTATGATCCACTTCAAATTATTTCAGGTCGGAAGACAGCACAAGCTCAAGCTGGTCTCATTTCATTAGAACCAATTTCAGTGGTGAAAGTGCGTCGAGGGAAAAACGGAAACATTGTTTTAGACGATAAAAGGAAATTACGATGCCAATACTGTGATAAACTTTTTTCAAAAAACTTTGATCTGCAGCAACATATCCGAGCCCACACGGGCGAAAAACCTTTCCAGTGTATTGTCTGTGGTAGGGCATTTGCACAAAAGTCAAATGTGAAAAAACACATGAATACCCACAAGGTAAGCTTTATAACAGTTACAATGCACTTTGTAAATCATTTTTATTTCATGATTGATTAACTTCTGTGTAAATCAGCAAAGAGGCCAGTTCACAAATACAAATATCCAGCGAATATTTATATAAAAGTTTTGTGTTTCTGAACCTTGTCCAAGTATTTAACAATGCTATGTGGCTTTTGCAGTGTTTATACAAAACGTTTAGCTGATACATATAGCATTGCTAACAGCATTCTTTGTTTAAAGCTGTTTAACTAAAAAAAACCTGAAGTCACAAATGTTTTACGTGTACACGTATTGACCTAGAGATTTAAGGCTAATGGTAGGAAGTACAGCGTAAGGGTATAATACTGCCCTGTCGCATAGAAATTTAATATCGATGAAACGATGTTTATAAGCACAAGATTTTATTATCATATTGCTGATCTATGGCATAATAAATAAGCCATCAGTGCTCATGTTAGGCCAAATGTCTGACCCGATTTTTAGTTACTTTTTTTGTAAAACCTAATTTTACCGAATTAAAAAGTATTCAGTATACTGAGTGCATTATACCTCATTAAAACTTACGATTACCATCAACTCGTATCAGTACTTTAAGTACTTTGATTTATAATTTATACTGGATAAATTGAAGTCACTAAATTTACTCAAGCTCAACTCTCATTTCATTATTTTGCCCATGTAGTCGTTTGTCAAACTTCAGAATTTGAGTGAATAGGAAACATATTATTTTTCATCATTCACATATATATTTTGCATCACACTTATGATTTTCCTGTGAAAAACTAATAAATATATTGAGTACATACTCAAACAATATTTTTTAATATTTCTGAAGTTTTCTTCAAATGAGCAATAACTTTCACCATTATTTACAATTGTATGTGATTAATATACAAAAATGTCCAGTAACAGAATAAATGTTGTGTGTTTTTGCCTTAAAATCATGAATAGATAGTTGTGCTTGAGTACCAGGTAAATTTGGTGACTTCAGATCCAGATTACTTTTATGTTATGTTTTTTTACATAGACGTTGTCATTGTGGGTAAGCATTGGGAAATATTAAGGATTCATTATTTGTAATTTTCTGCAGGTTTGGCCATCGGGTGCTGGGTCAACTCTGCCAGATCAACCACCTCCAAATTCTGAGGAACCCCCAGTACCGGAAGTGCCGTCAGCTCCAGAACCACAACCAGTGGGTATTCAGAAATTACAAAAATTTATTTTTATTATTAAAAACACATGACAGATCTGTTTATTTACGTTTGGCACAGTTTTGAAGGTGTTTGTATATATACCAGATAATATTTTGGCTATATCTGATTATCTCATTAACTCATTCACCCCCAAATACACATTTGGACTGGTCTTAGTCATTGATATACAGATGAGTCCATTGTTTTTCAGGGTTTGATGAGTTAAAGATATATATATAATATCCATTTACAGTGTCAGATACATTTGTGGGTTATCTTTCCGCGACCTACATATAGTGCTAGTCAAGAACTGAACAATAACAACATTTTCACTGAAGAGAAGTCAAATATATTAATCAATTTAACAACAATTCTTGAAAAACATTTTAATAATTTCAATAACCTCCACGATTGTGTATTTACTTATTGCAGACAATATTTGTGTGCATTTTAAAAGTAGTACCATTTGTGGTGTAGTAATACATAGTGTAAGACAGAAAAAGTTCACACTGCTGTCTTACACTGGACAAGTCTATCTAACACTGGTGATAATTTGGGAGACATGTATCTCCAAATGCTGTAGCACCCTGTGATGGTAATTTGATAAGAGTTATCTGTCCTTGGTATTGGTGTTAAGGCCAACTCACAAACAGGTGCTTAATCTAGTCCCTGAAAATTACAAAATGGTTAACAATAACAATTGAAGTGCTAAAGTTTCAATTTTCTGATCATAAATTCTTGTTACATTTGAATTTTTCTGAATGGTTGAATTTTTCCAAATGTCCCTTGACTTTTGAGATTTTGCTGCATTTCTGAGTTGTAATTTTCTGATTCACATAACTTGGCAGAGCGGAGTAACCTTTTGATTATCATACGAATGATTCTAATTGCTTTCAGTTGTGACAAGCTTCTCAGTGAAAATGTTTTATTCCTGACTGGATACTCGTATTTATGGTGACAAGAAGGAACAATTATTCATGCCAATGCATTTTTTAATGTCGTTCTGCTTTATTATTCAAATTTCAACTTGTCCATGTCAAGAAAGGGTTAACGAGACTCCACCCTGCCAGAATATATATGGATTTTACTATGTCATATTTGATTCTTTTTTTTCTGTATATTTTGAAGATACCAGAGGAAGTCAATACTGATGAAGCTATTGTAAATCAAGCACAGAAACTCCATGTTGTGATCGATAACTCCTACGTTTGTCAGTACTGTTCAGCAAAGTTCAAGACATATTTCCAGCTCAAATCTCACATGGTTCAGCACAAAAGTGAACAGGTATGTTGTGTAATTTTAAAATTCTTAGGACACACCCTGAGGTGCTTGTATCACACAATCTTTTGTGAAACTTACCGAGAATTTTCACACTTTATTGAAGTATTGCAGTTTGTATTCAACCTTCTAATCAACACAAGTCATATTTTACTAGATCCCCGGAATCACTAAACAAAGTGTGCATCGATAGGTATCGATAACAAGTGGTGTAACAATATCTTGATACAATGATATATTGCGATTCTACTTCTGATGATGCAATATATCTATACCAAAAAATATCAATATTTTGGGAAAAAAACCACCAGAATTATGTTGGTTCTTAGATTAGTTTATATCAGTGTGTGTTGGTGTCATGGTGATATGCTTTTTATATATCATGATATATTGTGATATTCTTATGAGTCATGATACAAATCCCTATTGGTAATGTGTTGTTCATTGCATGTTCATTATTGAACATTTCAAATTTCTTCCAAACCTTTGAGCTAACTCATTCACCCCTAAATACACATTTGGACTGGTCCAAGTCATTAATTTTCAGAAGAGTCCACTGTTTTTCAGGGATTGATGAGTTCATTCACTTCATGGTTTGGTCTCAGGTCACTGATGAAGGCTCTTTTAATTTTGTGATGTTTTCAATATTCATTTTAGACATTTAACTTAAGTTTTGTAAATTTTTTTGAGTTTTTATCTATTATAAATTTTGGACAATGGGAGTTTTTATTTGAACAAATTTCTTTTGCTCAGTATTTGTCTGATTGTGAAGTGAACAAAAATCTGCATTGTGAGGTTTATTATCTGTTTGAGTTCACTACCTGTGTGTGTAAAAGCCTGAAGTATGACTCATTGGGTTCAAACACCAACCTTCTCTTTGAATGATGGATGCTCTGCCTTTGAGCATGTGGAAAATTTGAGAGGTTAGTTGGTTAAGTAAAATGCATACGCATACTTTTTATTACCATTCTATCAGATTGGGGCTCTTTAATCTCTCTTGCAATGTGAAGAACAAAAATACCAGAAATCTCACGAGATTGCGGGACAACCAGGTAACGTGTAAATAAAAACAGAATACTAGTAGCTTGATAAAGGGAAGTCAAGTATGGCCGTGAGACACTGCATCGTCACAGTAGACTGCACCTTGAATAGCAGAAAAGAGAAAGATACTCGAATGTTGAATTCCTTTGGACTTTAATATCTGACTGAAAGAAATGTATTATAAACTACGACAATTTGTATTTGCCGCCATGCTCCTTTGTTCCCAGAGGCACTATAAAAGCATCTTTAATTTGAAGAATTCCACTAATGGAAATAAAAAGTATTATATAAATATTGATCTGCATCTATATTATTTTTTTTTTTAAATTCATTATTCTATATACATGATATAATTTTGTTGAAACTGTATTTTGTGTTTCCAATTTTGTAGGTGTACAAATGCTCCATGAAATCCTGTAAGGATACATTCAGGGATTTGGACCTTTTCCTAGAGCACATAAAAGTCCACGAGAATGAATTGACGTACAGATGTCATCTGTGTAACAAATTTTTCCCGACCCTGTATGAACTTGGACTGCATCAGTACTCTCACAGTTTATATCCTCATCAGGGCCCTAAAAGTGGACCAAGGTATGGAAAAAAAACCATCCTGCTTCCTGTGAATTTGGTATGGCTATTTTTAGCTCACATAAGTGGAAGGTCATGTGAGCTTTTCTGACCAGAAGTGTGTTTTTTGTTGTCAGTTTTGGTATGCTGAGCATTATGGTTTCTGTGTCTCTTGGAGCATTTTGCTTTTAAAGCAAGGCATAATCAAATTCTAGTCGATGTGGATTTGAGGGAAAGTTTTTTGCATTTCTTGCAGAAGGCTATTTTTAGCTCCCATGAGTGTAAGGTTCAAGTGAGCTTTTCTAACAAGAAGTTATTTATTTTCAGTTTTGCACAGGAGAGCATTATGGTGTCTGAGACTCTTGGACCATTTTTAGCCTTTTAAATCAAAGTTTTGGTCTAATCGCAGGATATCTTTTTTTATCGTAACGACAGCCTGTATGCCTTTAATGATGTTGTTTTTTGTTTTCAGACATTTTCAATGTACGAAATGTATGAATAAATATTCTACACCAGAAGCTTTGGAACACCACATGAACACTTCTACACACAATCATCCCTGCCCACACTGTAACAAGACTTTCACATGTGAACGCTATCTACGAAGACACCTGCCATCACATGGTTCAGAAGGTTAGTTCGTTAGATCCCTACCATCAATATTTGCTGTCGATAAATAAAGTCATCCCAAAAATAGTTCCATAAAGTTCTAATTGACATCAATCTTGTTTGATCTATTCTTATTTTTAAAAAAATGTAAAAATGAAATCCAGTTTCTATTGAAAATTTGCTTTTTAGCAACAATACAGTGTCTTATGTTTTATATCTGCTACATTTTGCTAGCAGAATTTGACTAATGCTAAAGACTTTTGTTAATGCAGTGACACGGCAGTTTTAAGTCTGTTGTGACATGGCAGTTCTAAGCCTCTTGTGACACGGCAGTTTTAAGTCTGTCGTGACACAGCATTTTAAAGTCTGTCATGACACAGCAGTGACAAAACAATTTTTAAGTCTCTGTTGTGACATGGCAGTTTTAAGTCTCCGTTGTGACACGACAGTTTTAAGTCTTTTGTGACACGACAGTTCTATCGTGACATGGCAGTTTTATCTATGTTGTGACATAGCAGTTTTATCTCTGTTGTGACATTGAAGTTTTAAGTCTCACTTGTCACTAACACTTCTCTGTGTTGAGTGCTTGATAAAGGAACAAACTTTGGTATGTCCCGGCAGGCCTTTTCCTATATTATCTGCTTGGCTGAAATTTGGCGCCATTCCCAATACAAAATACATGTGTGTTTTTTCCACATTTGATGAAAGAAATTCAGTTTGGTGTTGAGGCCACAACCAAAATGAAAATGAATTAATTAAAGGGGAAATACATTCAAAAAAGAGATTGCATTACATTTAGATTTTTGTGTGTGCAAATTATTTTTCCCAATTTGACACAAATTCATATCAAAATTCCCAATTGTGTTGCCAATGGCACTTCTCCAAAATTGACAGAAAAAGGCCTACCCAGTGTGAATAAAAATTGGAACTTCCTGTCAGTAAGTTGAAGGCTCTATCACTAGACCATAGTGAATGTTTATATTTATACTGCCAGTCTCTATGTTCATGTACAAATGTACATGGCATAAGTTTGACGATATGAAGAACAGAAAATGTTCAAAAACTGGCATGTAGCAAGAGCTTTGAGTAGCCATGCTGCATGTAAAATCAACTCTAATGTTATGATTATCTAAAGCAAGGATCATGACGGGACGAAAATAAAAAGTGGT
This sequence comes from Atrina japonica, assembly GCA_030159075.1. Classification (NCBI taxonomy): domain Eukaryota; kingdom Metazoa; phylum Mollusca; class Bivalvia; order Pterioida; family Pinnidae; genus Atrina; species Atrina japonica. The sequence goes on from BROG01000167.1 coordinate 450,357, forward strand.
GCTGGCATTTAATTTTATGTATGGCATATAAAGACATGAAAATACAGTGAACCTTCTTTATAATGACCATGTTCGTCCCTTGGAGATTTTGTCGTTGTAATGAATTTGTCCTTATAATGAAACATCACAGAGTTATTGCCCTTTTTTGTAATTCTTATTTCTGTGCATGTATAATTGGCAGTCGGTAGATGAAATACAGTTTATTTGGAGCCTGCATAAACACATAATTATGGTACCGTTTATTTTAATAAAATTTAATTAAAATTCCCTTAACTACATTTTCTTTGACTATATTTTACTGTGTTAGTTTAAATTCTTTATTTGAATAAATCCCGGGACCATCATGTTTTGATAATCACATTTCGGTGGTACTATAATTATCTAGATCTAGCAAGTGATGCACAGTGATTTAAAGAAGCATTATTATTTACACTAATTACATGCTGACTTTTATCCGGTCACTAAAGTAATATTGTCAAGCTCTGTGAAAACATCTCTGTGGAGATATGTGTAAGAGTCAGTCAAGATCTAAGTCATTGAGTGTAGTATGCTTTTCTTAACAGTTGAGTGCACACGGTTCAACCCCTATCACTCCTTAATCCTATCGGTGAACAACCCAAATATGTAACCGATGATTATAATTTATGGGGTATGTTTGTATCACAGGATTTTTTGACTGTAAATGCATGTTTGTTCTGAATTTTCACTGTCGGTGTCGGAAACTGTAAATTCTTTTACATTGATGGTAAATAACATATTCGTAGGTAAAATTGTCGGATTAACGACAGTTGTTATAAAGCTGTCAGACTGTATATAATTTACAGTTACAACAAAAACAGAGCATTGTTGTCAATAACTGAGCAGTCCTTGTACATTTGAAAAATAAAAAATTTTAAGGATGGTGGAAGGATAGACGTAATTTCACTGTGGCACACATCCAATCTTAAATTGGTTAGTTCTATAAACTTGAAAAAAATGATGCAATTCACACTATATTTGGAGTTTTATATGTAGATAGCCCCCACATGGCAGTCCAACAATTGTGCTAAGAAATATCGTTTAATACAGGATTGCTTACTGTGTATTGTGACATCATGTAAAAAGAAAACCCCACACATATGTTTTGCATAAAAAATCACATAATTAACAACACACGGAAATATCCACATCAATAGTATTGTATCACTATATCCTTGTAAAGTTGTAAATATTTCTGTCTTTGTTTTGAAGGTCAGTTCCAGTGTACAACTTGCCAGAAAAAATTCAAAGCAGAGCATTACCTAAAAATGCACATGTTAATTCATAGTGGAGAGACGCCATTTGCATGTGAAATATGTAGTGCGGCATTCAACAGGAAAGACAAGCTAAAGCGGCACATGCTGATTCATGAAACGGTCAAACGCTATAAATGTCCGTTCAGACCGTTAACAGGTAAGTCAATTTCATAATTTTGTTCATCTTTTATAGTCCGATTCACATAACTTGGCAGGGTGGAGTAACCTTTTGATTATCATACGGAGGATTTTTACTCATTTTTCAGCAAATGATAAGCTTCGCGAGAAAAACCTTTTATTCCTCACTTGATACTCGTAAGTATAGTGATAAGTAGGAATGATGACTTTTTCCATTGTAATTTTAATGTTGTTATGCTTTATTACATAAAATTGAAAGTCGTTCAAGTCAAGAAACCCTTCACTAGTCTCCACCATGCCAGGTTATATGGATTTTACTATATACAGCATCTTTGTAATGATTTCCAACACTGAGTTTTTGATATGGGTCAGAAACTAGATTAGGAAATAAGAATGATGACACCAACTTGAAATTCAAACTTGCCTGGTTGAGAAGGCTAATGAGGTGTTTCCATAGGAATTTACTGGGACAAGAAAATATCTAACCTGCAAGAGACAATCAGGGAATTTAAAATGGTTGTATGTTGACATATCTGATGTTCAAAACTTCTTCAGTGTGGTTGATATTTAACTTTTGGTCATGAAACAACTTTGATATAGGATGATGCGATGTTATTTGGGTGTATAAGTTTCACCACCATCTAAAAACCATCTGCCACCTAATAACCGAAAAAGAGTTGAAAGCCATATACACTCCCCTAAAAAATAAAACAAACAAACAAAAAAAGAAACAGACAAACAAATTATCTTAATCATTTATTGAGAGAAAATTACGAAAACAAAATCCTGAACATCCCTTATTTTGTAGTTAAATATATTGAGAACTATTAGTGTTTTAAATACATATACTTTCAGGATGTATAAAAGAATTCAGTCGTCCAGATAAGCTCAAAGCACATATTATATCACATTGTGGAGTTCGGCCATACAAATGCCGAGAGTGTGGGAGATGCTTCAGTCGAAAACCTCACCTGATAGAGCATGAAAGGGGCCATAGGGCCGACTACAAGTTTAAGTGTGAGGTTTGTCAAAAAGGTTTCTTCCGACCAAAACTTTTCCGAGAACATAAGTGTGTACCTCTCAAACCAGGGGAAAGTCGAGTTTACAGACCTCGCAGTAAGAGAAAGGTGGGAAGGCCAAGAAAGAGAATGATCTGTGTAAAAGAGGAGAAAAAGTGGAAAGAAGACAACAGTACGGATGGTGTACACGTTCAGAATGAGATGACCATGAATAATGAAAATTCTGCTGATGAAAGTGAAAAAACTGTAACACAGGGCACAGAGGGTGATTTGGTCAACAGAAACCGGAAAGAAGATGGCATGTTAGAAGAAAGTGCTGAAACACGGAAAGATGAGGATGGAGAAAACGATCTGAAAGAGTGTATAAAGTCTGACAATGTGAAACAAGTCAAGCCTGAATTTTGTGTTAAAGTTTCTCCTCCACCACCACCCAGATATCTAACGGTAAACTTGCCAGGAAATGTGAACTTACAAAATTCCAATAATAACATAATGGGGCAGAGTATACAGGCCCACTTCATACAAACGGCTCCAACAGGCTCCAACCTGCAAAATATAGTTTCATCCCATCCCTCTTATCAGCCAATCACAATAATTGAGGCTCAGCCAATGACGATGACACTGCCAATGCAGGTAGGGTCTGTAGAGAATGTGACAGTTACTGATGCTCTGCCCCTTCAAATGACTGCCATGAACGGAGGATCTGGGCCGGACAATATCTCGCCACACATGACTACATTAGGGAATGTGTCGGTTGGGGAAATTGTACCAGTACATGTCACGATGCCACCAGAAGAAGCAGACACAATGGTTGCTACACATGTAGTTGTTACTTCTTCAGGTTCTAGTGAACACGGTTATGTGACTTGTGGATCACAATTAGAAGATTTTGGGGGTACAGAGGGGGACCCTGTTTTGCAGGGAACAGAAAATATTCTGAAAGCTCATGCTGAGATATTGCAGTCAGCACAGTAATTATTCAGTTATTGACATTTTTCATGCAGGATGCTGCTCCTCTATCAGAGAGCATTCAGGGAGCATATAATGAATACCATATCATTTTGTCTTTCAGAAATGTTTACAAATTAGGAGAAAAAATGCGACATGTAATCTTATGCTTTTCATGTGACAAGCTAAAATTTGAAATCAAATTTATGTCTCTATAGCTATTTATAACCCCATTTCCAAAATACTAATCTAAAAAAGAAAGGATGACATTTTCTAATCAAAAATCATAATTTTTGCTCCAAATTGTAAGTGTTTTATATATATAAAAAAATTTTCCTAAAAAGGCAATAGATATTTGTATTTTTATCAAATTTATAAACCTTGAGTTGGAGTATTCCGAATGGTGTCTTTGACATTATTTTAGACCTAAGAATGATGGCGCCATCCTATACTTACGTCAAAATCGGATTTCTGTCGAACTCATTCACCCATACAGACACATTTGGACTGGCCTAAATCATTGATGCATAGAGGAGTTCATTCTTTCTTTTGGGGAGGGGGGTTAAGATAAATTTTCTGTATTGTGAAAAGCATTCCAACATTAGATATTTTATATTTACTTACAGAAGTCAGTGGTCTCATTATCGGTAAATTGTTACCAGGTTCTCTCCTCCACCATTAAAAACTGGCCACCACCATATAACTGAAATAATGGGGTGGCATAAAACACCATTTAAACAAGAAAATAGATGCATAAGTAGTGTATTTTCTCAATATACCTCCTAGTGCAATACAGGTATAGGAGTTTAAAAATGTGGTAAACCAAAATTTAATCAAAGTTTGAATTTTTTACTCGAGCCAAAGATTATTATATTTTCCTGGGCCAAAAGTGTGCAATGAAATTTCTCTATTAATCTAACATGCATATTTATCTAGCTGAAATTAACATGCTGGGGTAAATATTTCTGATTGGTTGATTTTGAAGTTGGGAGTTCAGTATTGAGATGAATGGTATTCTTAGTGTTATTTTTGTATCATAGTCTAAGTCACATTAATTGTGCCCACTGGTTTTGGCGGATTAAAACAAAATGGTTGAAACTTACCTCCTAATTTTAACTTGGTGGTATTCTGCGTATTCTGAGTAATTTATCCATGCCAGTGACATATGAAATAAATCCTTTCTCTTCAAGATATTCACAGTGAAATTACCCCTGAGAGAATTTTGTTTGAGTAGTGGCGGCGTTCTTTTAAAGTTTAAAAGCGGAAGTGAAAGAAAGGGACTGTTTATTGCTCAAACTGAATGTAATATAGAATCATTTGAAAGCCATGTCTTTGAAGCATTCTGACTATTATCATATCATGTGTATTTATTATGTCACATAATACATTATGAGTTATTCCCCTTCAAATCACTCTTTTGGCAGGAGTAAAATAATGGTTACCTACATGACACAATTTATTGACATCGCATGCCTAACAGAGATTCGAGTAGGAAAAGTGTTTTCAAAAACTGAAGTGACCAAACAAAGAAAAAAGAATGTAGAAAAGATATAGGATAAACTTTTTTGTTTTTTATTGAAATCAGCACAACTTGTTAAATTAAATTTTAAATTTCCTATCTAATGTGACTTAGACTATAGTAATTAATTATGCAATTATTTTTATGAAATCATGTAAAACAAAGGTTCTAAATAGATGTCAGATATGTTAAGGTCAAGTTATATTTGTCAAAACCAACAAGCATGGCAGTGTATTGTATTGTATGATTTAGGGCAATTTTCATCATATTAAAGTGGTATATATTATATAGTTAAAGTATACAAGATTTTGGTTCCCTGACACCAGAATTATTTCCCCAGGTGAACTTTGAGATATTCCAATAAACTTATATGTAGAGCAATTTGAGGGATGTACCAACAAGCTCTTACATAGAGCAAGTTGGTGTACCAACAAGTTCATAGGAAGAGCAATTGTAGGTACATGTAAATGCATGTGCCAACAAGTTAACAGATTAAGCAACTTTTGGGGTGTTCCAACAAGCTCACCTACTAAGCAACTATTGTGGTGTGCCAACAAGTTTACAAAGAAAGCAACTTTTGGGTCTGGGGTGTACCAACAACTTTACAAAAAAGCAACTTTTGGGGTGTACCAACAAGTTTACAGATTAAGCAACTTTTGGGGTGTTCCAACAAGCTCACCTACTAAGCAACTATTGTGGTGTGCCAACAAGTTTACAAATAAAGCAACTTTTGGGTCTGGGGTGTACCAACAACTTTACAAAAAAGCAACTTTTGGGGTGTACCAACAAGTTTACAGATCAAGCAACTTTTGGGGTGTTCCAACAAGCTCACCTACTAAGCAACTATTGTGGTGTGCCAACAAGTTTACAAATAAAGCAACTTTTGGGTCTGGTGTGTACCAACAACTTTACAAAAAAGCAACTTTTGGGGTGTACCAACAAGTTTTGGGGTGTACCAACAAGTTTACAGATAAGAAACATTTGGGGTGTACCAACAATTTTACAGACAAAGCAACTTTTGGGATGTACTAACAAGTTTATAGGTAGAGAAACTATACACATGTATCCAAAAACTGGTAGGGGTATTGTATAATGTTATACCCAAAAGTTCATAGTCGATACTTCTACAGGATTGTTTCCATATAATATTGATGGAGCTTGTCTATGTTGAAAAGACCAAAATTTGGTTTTTCTGATATTTATTATGTGAAAATTAATTTTAAAAAAAATATTTAAAATGTAGCAAAATTATCAAGTTGGCTATATCAATACATAGTGGTTTATATACTTATGATAATGAAGTTTTAAATGTATTTATTATTTATTTGTATATATTCTGGAAAACTGAAAATAACACTCTCGTGTCAAGAAAAAGTTTAAAGATTTGCTATGTACAGGTCACTGGAAACTTGATCACTGTCTTAAATGCAACACTTTCAGCTTCCACACAATATTACAGTTAAACCTGTTTTAGCGACCACCAGTGTATAAAGACCACCTGTCCCAAAAAAGTACCATTTGTGTACAAATCATTCTCTATATAAAGTCCACCTCCCTATTTTTGTGTCTGTAAGGAGGTCGTTGTATAAGTTTTACTTTATATAGATATACAAACTGCTACTAGAAAGTGGACCCACTGCAACTGCAAAAAGATATGGGGTACTTACACAGTAGACAAGTCTACAATGGTTTTGATGAAAATAATTTATTTATGCAAAATTCCTCCAAAGTAAAGCAGTAAAATAATTTTGGAACCACCCTAGAGATAACCACGTCCAGAGAATTAAACAGTTTTCAACTTTCCGGAAGAATGACCTATTTATTGGACAATTTTAACATCTATAGCACATATACTCTGTTTCTTGATACACACATTTATTTTGATGAGAACTGTATATTGTTAATATTATCTTGGTCATGATACCACAAGATGTCTGCCGATAGTTATAACAGTGTACGACTTATATCCACGTTACCAAATGTTTACTACATGGCAGACAGAGAGATGTAATTTTCCTTCATACTATAATATTGTAATTTTATGATTACAAAGTCTATGTTGAACTCGCTTATAAATTATTACAATGCTCTATTCACACAGTTGTTTTGTTTCAAGTTTAATTTTGTCTACAAAATTTAACAATTATTGTTAGGTTGTGATGAAAAATTTTATGATTACATTAAATATTTCTAAACTAACTGAATGTGTTACTTTCAATCTATATGTAAATCATAATTACACACACAGACACACACACACATATATATATATATATATATATATATATATATATATATATATATAGCGAGACTATTTCGTTTAGCAGACTATCTGTATGTCTATATGTAAATCATAATTATACACACATATATATATATAGTGGAATTTATCTCGAGACTTTCGTTTAGCAGACTATCTGTATGTCTATATGTAAATCATAATTATACACACATATATATATATATATATAGAGAGTGGAATTTATCTCAAGACTATTTCGTTTAGCAGACTCTCCAATTTAAGACCATAAATGTTGAATCTTAACGTATATTGACTCACATTTTGGAAACCACCTTGCTAATCAGACTCCGTCAGTTAGGTGTTCTATATAGCAATGTTTCAATGTATATAAACGGTTTGTGTTGTAGATCAAGAGTTCATAATGGTGAGTTTGTAGGTGCCTTGTTATATATGTGTCTGTTTATGTTTATGTGTATTTAAATTAAGCGCAATCATATTTTAGTGCTCTCAGGGGATATAGACTTATTGACGCAATCTTGAATTCGTGCAATTAATTTCATTGGCTTTGTCGTGTATACAGAATGACAAGATGGAGAAATTTTAGCGCTGCCCTTGAATTAGCGCTATGACTTGATCGCAAAAGGCGCTAATATTTAAATACCGCTAAAATAGGTATGGGTATAGTATATCTATAAGTATTTCTGTGTGAATGTCTCTATATGTGTCAGATATGTCTGTCTGTCTGTATTTGTGTAATTAATGAAATATTCATTTGATTTATAATTATAACAAGGCAAACAAATATCAGCTTTAACTTGAAACATTTTTATTTCATTAGATAGATCTATTTATAACTAGAACTTTTGGAATTTCTTATTCATTATGTCGGACCATGGTGTCATCGTGACCAAGTTTACTAAAATATGGGTTATCTTAACCTTATAAGATAAATTCTGTTTGATAATAGAAAAACAAAAACATGTTTATTTAGATAGTAAAACAACTTTAACCCATTCACCCCTGAAGACACATTTGGACTTTCCTAAGTCATTGATTTACAGAAGAGTCCATTGTATTTCAGGGTTAATGAGGTAAAATGAGATCTAGAAAAATTATAGTCGTTTACATACGATAAATTCCAATTTCATATAAGTACACAGCTACATTTACATGTATTTACATATTATATTATATTTAAATATTGAAAACTAGTTAAAAATTAAAGAATATATTTTAATACAAAAGATTTAACTATCAATACCTTACAAGTCCAAATGCTACTAAAGATAACAACAGTGTAAATATAGAACTATTTTAATATAAAGTGCAGTATAAGTTTTATCTGTAAACATATCAAAATGTCCCTTGATTTATTGCACATTGGTAAGTTTACGCAAATCAATTATATGAGCTTACAAAAAATCACGTAGGCCTATATTTCATACCACTTTTTTTCGCGTACCAAGTTCTTCATACATTTTCGTGACTACAAGAATTCATGATTTTAAAGCTGCAAAAACTTCATTTTGGCGAGTTGTTAGCAATGATATTGTACATGTGTATAAACAGAGGTATACGCATGTATGTACATATATGCATACATATGGAAAGATTTTTTTTTTATTTTCAATAGTGCTTTACGTCACTCTCAACCATTTTTTTAGTTATATGGCGACGGCCAGGTTTTATTGGCGGAGGAAAGAACTCGATTGCAGTGTACCCAGGAAGAGACCATCGCCATTCCACAAGTAAACTGGCAAACTATCTCACAGATATCAGCTTGGGTTCCAGTGGTGCTCGAACCTGTGCTAACCAGAAGTGGGAGACTTCATGTTTCAACTTGCGATGCTGTAACCACAGAGGCTCCTGTATAGAAGATAACAGGTGAAAATAACAATAAACAGACAGTCAGATTTAAGAAGTGTGAATATGTTTTACGCCAAAAAAGGGGCGAAAATAACCACGGGTGAAAATTTACAAGTATACAGTAATGGATAGAAGGTTCATGAAACAATAAACAAATCAGGTGTAAATTGGACACACATGGACTTCCGAAAATTCTGAGGTGGGATCAGGTGGCATGGATGAGAATACTTCCCCTGTAGATTGGTTACATCTGCCTGGAGTTCACAGTTAAATTCAAATAAAATAATTGTGGAATGAGACAACAAGCTTTAAAATTAAGTTTAGGATCATGTTTTCTGATTCTATGAATACTGAACAAGGTTGGTAAAATGTTAAAATTATGGACATTTTAATCTTGTATAAATAATCATTGACAAAAATAACACATTAGATCTCTACCTATAATTGTGTGGTTTCATTAATTCTTGTTAAGGGACCGACATATTACTTGAGCATTGCTGCTATATTAGTGATACTCTATATACGGTTAGCATATGTGGTGCTAATTTAAAATTATCACCACAGGAGAGTAGAGTTGCTATACTATTCGATGTATGTTAAAAACATGTACTGATAAAAAAAACAGGTTATTTGAAAAAAAAAGTTGAAATGCAAATGTATCATCGTAAAGCTGGTGAAATGTGGCAACAAGCTCATTGATGGTGAAGAGGACATCATAAACTTGATCCCTAGATGATGAAGAGGACATCATAAACTTGATCCCTAGATGGTGAAGAGGACATCATAAACTTGATCCCTAGATGGTGAACAGGACATCAAAAACTTGATCCCTAGATGGTGAAGAGGACATCATAAACTTGATCCCTAGATGGTGAAGAGGACATCATAATCTTGATCCCTAGATGGTGAAGAGGACATCATAAACTTGATCCCTAGATGGTGAAGAGGACATCATAAACTTGATCCCTAAATTATGGCACTTGTGGTGCTGAATAACATTTTATATAGTTATTTTGATTTTTTCAATATATCGTTTAATTGACGTCAACATCTGGTAGTTCAGATGTTAAACTGTTGTGTGCAAACTGTGATGCATCATTGATGATATTGATAACTTTCTGAGAACACTGGGTCTCTTCGCAGACTTTAAGAATATGGTCAACTATATGAGATCCAAGTTCTATAGCAGAATTAGAAAGCCTCCATCCTTCTATCATCTTAACAGTTCTCTCAACTTCATCTTCATACTCGTCTGACAGAAAAGACAGTTCGTCTTCAGATACACCTAATTTTGATCCAATTTCGTACCATTTTCCCATCACAAGTTTTGCCAATTCCTCTACGCAGTGATCGGAAAGCACTCCTGAAAGTTAAAAAAATAAAACAATTACACGTATTAACTTTATATGAATGTATCACTATTCTATTTCATCACAAATATTGTTTTATTTATTATTAATTGAATTTTGTATTTTTCATTTAGTCATGACTTTCGCAACTTATCCCGAGCATTTGGCAAACGAACAGTCACAGCATTTTAAAATGGAAATCTTAATTTTTATTTACTTTGAATAGTGTTTTACGCCAGACTCCGAGGTATACACATATTACATATATGTACATATATGCATACAAATGGAAAGATTTTTTTTTATTTTGAATAGTGCTTTACGTCACTCTAAACCATTTTTCAGTGATATACTGATGGCCAGTTTTAATAGTGGAAAAGAGAACCTGGTTACAATGTACCCGGGAAGAGACCACCGGCCTTCCACAAGTAAAGTGGAAAACTTTCGTATTAAAATCAGTTTAGGTTCCAGCGGGGCTCGAACCTGCGCTGACAGGAATTGAAATATTTCATGGTTCAAAGTGGAAATCTTAGGACCAGGCTCCGTTTAATCAAAAGGGGACCTCCACATAAAAGTCGAATGGTATAATTAATTGATTTAGTGCGAACATTCACTGACCCTTTCAGCCTAAATTCTTAACTAACGGGCATTCTGATAGGGCATTGACGAATCAATACAATCATGTCCCCTACGGACGGACAGGCAGATAAAACCTATAGCACACCGGGGGACAAATAAAACTCTCCCTTGCTCATTGTCTACAAAATAAAAAATTATTTAAAACAAAAAATTCAAATGATGTCAAGAATCAAATTAAGAGTAGAGTTTAATCCTTCCATTTGTTTTACCATATAACTACTTGTGTAACATGTAATTTAAAGTAAAAATACAAAATTAAAATCTACTACAGAACTGACCACTGTATGCCTGAATGAAATTTTGTGGCATCCGACTGCAATTCACGGTCAAAGAAGAGAGCATGGAGAATGGCAAGCACCTGTAAATATAAGGTGAAATATATATGACTGAGGACGTGTTGCATGTTGAAAATCACGTATGAAAACAAACTATGATTTCTTAAGACAATTAATATCAACTGCTATTGATAAAGAAATGAAGCACTTGTAATTCACCCGAAGAAAGAAGGTATCGAATGTATAAAGAAGTATAGCAGTTGTCATTCACTTCAAGAAGCACGGTATCAAATATTTGTTGTATATCTTGAAATTGTCGCACCTGGTATTTTTTCGCTCTTTAACGACAGAAAACATATTTGCCAGTCTTAAATTCGCCTTAAATCACCATAATCTTATGGATGCCATGTATGTCCGTTCCTCAATTATTTACCTTGAAAATTTCGTTTTCATTTAAAATGCACCCTCTTATCTAATGACGAAAATAGCTAAAATTAAACAGGAGCGATCATTTCCAGGTATACAGTATATATTTGTGATCCCTTAAAATATACTAACATCTTGACTCTCCATGACAAACTGATTTTTTTTTTATTTTGCATATAGCCAAATATTTTGTAAACGAACAACACAGTTACTGTCATTTAAAGAATGATTGCGTTGTTCTGCCATGTATTTGTAAATCTGAACCGTAATCTTGTTTCTAAATCAATAAACACTACATGTATTGGCATTTACATTGTGAGTACATTTGGGGAACAACATGGGACACATGTATTCATTACCTTATCCTCTCGCCTTGGACGCTGAAGTGACCAATTTTGAATAAAGATCTCACACCTCTCCCCGTCTCCATTTTCTTTGCATACACGTTGTGTTTGAGACAATAATCGTCTATGTGTGTGATTTTCAGCCTCCAGTAAAGTAGTAAATAATTTCTCGTTATGAGATCCCACTGAATTCATTCTGTATCCGATATATTTTGACAAGGCTCGCACTGGAATCAACACAATTTGAATAGTTAAAGATAGGATAGAGAAAAATACCATTGTTTTATCGGAATGATTGTTATTGGCCTGATGTTTAGATTCAACAAATTTAAATAAAACATGTTAGGAAATGATTTTTTTAATATTGAATGTGGTTGGCTCAGATTTGATTACATACAATATGATTATATGCCGTGCTTACCTGGGACATCGAGCGTTGATCTGGCAGACCGAGGATGAAGGACAAGACTCTACAACAAAATAATATTGCTTTGAGTAAATTTGTTTAAATCAATGAATGTAAAACATACAATGCATAGTGATATGTAATTCTCAGTATTACATCTATTTCAAAATCACTCATCCAAACCCTTCTCTCTTGTATTGTCGTTTCAAATTCCGATTCAGTTTATCGGATAGATATTACCATCCTGTTCCGAAAATTGAAAAAAAAAAGATTTTCAATTGGACCTGGCATTTGCAACAACTCGAATTTTAAATTTAAAATAAAAGGAAGTTTACTCTAAGGCAATACAATAGGATCCTCATTTTGGTTTTTACATAAAATGAGACTTTGAATAATCAATTGTACTACTGCTACAGTTCATACTAAAAGGTACAAATAAGTAACAAAAAACTTCAAGGGACATTCGCTTTGTTCCTTTTTACTACTTATATACTTATATCGATATTCATTAACGAAAAGAGATATACTCTGATATCAAAATTCTTAAATTCCTATATATCTGTGAAAATTGCTTCAGGAACCCAGTTTGGCAATTATTCACTTGCAATTGATTATTCAAATTTACTATTTTTAATATGCATACCACGTTGGAGCTGACCTTATTTTTACAAACTATATAGGAATATAAGATTATTTATATCACTTATTGCTATTGTACATCAAGTAAAAGTAGAAAAGTATAGTTGTTTTTGTGGTAAACACAGCTAATGCCCCTTAAAATTATATTTCACCTTTGGCAAACATAGTTTTATGCGCTCCCTCTGAAATGGTTTCTGTTGAGTAGTTTCAACTGTAAAGTACATGAATCCGTCACATCCATTTTCTTTAAGGTCTGGATTTTCAGACAGAGCATATAGTCTTCCTTCAAAGTGTATGTTCTGCATATATGAGTAAAACTGCATTTTCACTACACCATCACTATCTGAATTGAACAATCCAATGTGAGGATCAAAAGTTATTTGCATCTCCTCACCATCACATATACCAAATTCTATCGGCTCCTTTTGCCCAAGGACAAACCCGTCTGCTGTTAAATTTTTCAGTGAATTCGCCACCATGTTTAATCTGACACAATGAAAAATTACCCTTTGCGGAAAACGAATATGCTGCCGACATAGAAAACACATCCGGGTCTCTTTGTTACAGTTTGCAAGGAGATCTGCTGCCTGAGATATTTTCTTGGGTGAAACGTCTGCATCAGCTTTGAGGGAGACAGCCAGTATGCTATGGAGGTAAATGAAAATTAGAAAAAAGACAAACAAACAATAATGATTTTATTTTGAAAAAAAGTTTTAAAGAATTCCAATACCTGATAACTGTGGCTGTCAAATGTTGTAATTTATATGAAGGAACTTTATTAAGACCATTTTTACCAAAAGTAATAAAACTACTTGGCTAGAGTAAGGACCTTTTCTTTAGAACGTAGAGTTGTTATGAAGGCTTAACTAACTATAACTTATATGCCAGATACAGTATAAATACACAGAGAAATTGGTTATAATTTGATCATACTTGAATTCAAAGTTCATCGTCATTAATGGGTTTTTTAAATGTTTTTTTACAGTGACCAGTCCACAGGGGATGCGTATTCCTCCGTGGCACCTGATACCACTTCTGTATATTCCAGAGATCCGTGTTTGCCCCACGTTCATTATATTTGTATACAGTGTGTTCTGAACCTCCTGGCGATCAAATCCGAACCGAAACAAGTGAGGAATACATCAGAGTCACTATCGGTATATCCGTTTCTACCACTACTATCGAACAGGTATCTCAACATTTCAGTTAGTTAAACAATGCTATTGCAAACATGTTCATTATACAAACCGTAAAATTTGTTAAATGTTTACTTTGAACGCGATTTCTTATATCCTTCTCACAAAAACTTATAACTAAGTGGTTGGCCTCTATATATGAAATTGTCGTATGTTGAACAAGCCCTAGCATATAGGATCATCTTGGTGATATAATCACCATATGCAGCGCTAAAAGGATATTAACACTTACATGTGTAAAGTTGCCGACATGACAGTCTAATTCATCACGTGATGTTTTCAGTTTTACGACCGTTTCTATAGTAAAAAGCGCATAAGATCTTATATGGTTTCTAAATACATGTAATATGAACCAAAGTTATATTTTGCAAAATAAGGCCAAAACGAATGCACAGTATGATCGTCTCTGTCAATGAGACTTCATCAGTTGATCTCGAATTTAAAATATATGCAGAGTTCCGAAACAAAAGGTGGTACCATGCAAGGCCAAAATAATAACCTAAATATAATGCTAAATCCGTCTAAAAGTAACCGCTGTAAAACGATGACTATCTATCCAACTTTTGATACATGAAAATGAATATCATGGAATCAATACATCCTAGGATACGGGAAAAGGTTATCGTATCGAAATGGTAAATTCACAACTCACTTGATTGTACTTTTCTTATAACATCAATCCTTGAATAGTTTAAAACTACAAGTTTAGTAAACATTCTCATATTTGACAAATACTGCACCCAGGTTTTTATTTTTAAATGTAGACTGAGTGACTTTAATCTATATACTGTAAATATAATAATCATTATAACAACTGCCCAATTATTGGAGATTAGAATTTATACCATCACAATAATGCTGTCTATAGTTTTTGAAATACATACTCGTAATCTCGAAAGCCTGAAGGAAGTTTACTCTCTATATGACTTGGGTCTTCACCTTCTGGTACCGGATCTATTGTTTTCCATTCCCCATTTCCAATACGCTGTATGAGCACGGTTTTTCGTTCTTCTGAAGAGTCTGAATGATGGTTTTAAGAAATAACTTATGATATACAATGCAAAAAAGACAAAAAAAAAAAAAAAGAAAAGAAAAAAAAAAGCAGGGCTCGTCCGGGATTCGAACCCGGGGCCTCTCGCACCCAAAGCGAGAATCATACCCCTAGACCAACGAGCCGCTGTACAGAAAGAAAGACTATAAATCATTTCACTGATATTTTAATATATAATACATTATATGGTATAATATATATATATATATATATATATATATATATATATATATATATATATATATATATATATATATATATATAGAGAGATAGAGAGAGAGAGAGAGAGAGAGAGAGAGAGAGAGAGAGAGAGAGAGAAAATTATGCAAATATCAGGAATATAGTATGTTGATTAACAATGATGATTTATGTTCTATTAGTCTGTGTATAATACTATTACAAACATCCTAGGACTAGGTACACTGCTAATGGGATATCATTAAGCATTAGGGTAAAATAGTGTTATATATAGCAAAATTTTCATAAAACAAACTTTTTACTGTAATCAGTACATTTTCCTCTATTTTGGGGAATATTCTATGCAATTAACAGGAATTCGTGGTTTAACCTATGCAATTTAAAGAAATATTTAGCATGTGAAAGATAGAAAATGGTTTTGTGTTAATATACAATTATCAGGTATTCAAATAAGTGGAATTGACTATATATATATATATATATATATATATATATATATATATATATATATATATATATATATATATATATATATATATATATATATATAAAGAATGTCACACCACAAAATAATTTTCAATTTAAATTACTTACATTACGACACGTGTAGTAATTTTATCACTGAATGCCTTAAAAAATCACCTTAATGATTAATGCTAGATAATACTCTACACAACTGATAAACACCTGTCTCATATGTATTTACTTCAGATATATTCTAATATCACTAATATCAAAGTCGATATTTCACACCTGTCTACAAACTTTTTATCAGTGAACAGTCAACATGTAAACATAGACAACGTAATTTTAACTCTTATGCAATACCGAAAATCCAATTGTTGACCTGGAAATTTTTTGTTTCTTTAATGTAATGCCAAAAAATCAAATATATTTACCTGTTTCTTCTGTTTCCGCAATTTTCTTCTTAGTGTTACTTTCGTCCGGAGTAATTTCCTGTGTTACATCTTCTACCGTTTTTGATAATAAATTGGCAAGGTCACGTTGGTCAGTTTCTCTCAAGCATACAAGAAAAGCATCAAAATCTTCGGTTTTGCAATGTTCAAGGTCACTCAATAATAATTTTGCTCTTTCTTCGTCTGATTTAGCATTCTAAAATACAAATAACAATACGTAACATCGTTTTTATGATCAGCCCATAATATTATCACTTTCCGAGAAATTTCAATAGTTTACTTAATTTTACAGAAATTTCGATATTTTTAAAAGTGACAAGACATTAAAATACTACGCTAGAAAAACTCTAAATGATATTCACAATGATTAACAATATTTACAGGTACGATGTATCAGTATAAATCGTTATAGATACTCTTTCAAGAGCTTCTCAAATCTTATCTGTAATTTCACTTCATATAAAATTTCTATTAACTATTTTTGCATTCCGTTATAATCCTGCATTTATTCGTGCCTTTTCGATTTTGTTCCTCATATGTTCTTCCGGTTTTCATATTTACCTTCGCAACGTATGTAAATGTATGGAATATCCTATGTCTTAATGGGTTAAGGTTATTTTGTGTAAATAAATCCAAGAAACTCTTAAAACAAACCGCAGTGGGTTATACAGTTGAACGCCAAATGACTGAAATGAAGCAGGCGGGGAGAAATGTGCCGACAGATCGGGAATCGAACCCAGCATCTTCCGAACACTAGCAGGACGCTCTCACCAACTGCGCTATTGGGACTATCTCTATAATAACGAAACCGGAAATAACGTTTAGGAACATTTTTCAAAATTCACGTGACTTGTGCGACTAAATGCAGGATTATAGTGGTAATCCGAGCTAACTCGAAAGTTCCCTATTGAGATAGAAATTTTTAAAAACAGATATGATATATAAAATTAGATTAGATATCTGTATTACCAATTCAGGGCCAGAAGTCACCAACTTTACTCAGAACTCAAGCTCAGCTAACTTTTCATGATTGTCAGGTAAAAACAGTCAAGATTTATTCTGTAACTGGACATGTTCGTATATTTGATGGAATACAATTGTAAATAATGTCAAAATTATTGCTCATTTGAAGAAAACTTCGGAAATATTTAAAAATTGTTTGAGTACGTACTCAAATTTTGAGTACCGTACTCAACATATTTATTAATTTTTACGGGAAAATCCGGAAAGTCTGACGCACGAATTTATTTATGATTGATGAAAAATAATCATTTATTTCCGAATCACTCAAACTTAAAGTTTTATAAACGATTATAATATATTGTCAAAGTTGAGCTTGAGTATTGAGTAACTTTGGTGACTTCGGGCCTATGACCCTTAAAGGGGCATACCAAGGTTTAATACAAAAGACAGAGTGTTAAAAGACAAATATTTCGGTACCAGCAGGTTTAAATTCTATCTTCTTCAAAAGCTGTTTGACCAAGTATGATACCACTTTCTCTTTGAAAATTATGCATCCTCTATAAATTGGAGCTAAACCGATAAAGTCGAAATGACAGAAATAACACCGTACGAAATGCACCATTTGCATTATTACGAAAAATGGCATTTTGATATACATAAATAAGTCGCACACATTGTCAATTTCTTATATATCAATTAAATATTCAAGCGTGTTGACATGTTCGAGGTAAACAAATCATAAGTCTTTCGGTAATATTTATTTTGTAATTAGCCAGTCCACCTGGAGTTATTTGGGAGATAACATGTAAAGAGTACAGGTGTCAACTTATAGACAAAGAATTGCTTTAGGGTTAATCTTTCGGCATCAATAAAGAACATATGGCACCTCTATAGATCTAAAATGTAAATAACGAAAAATGTAGTAAATTGGGGGATTATTCTTTAATAATGGATTCAGTTAATTATTATACTCACATTTCGACATGCCTGAAGTTATGTGTGATTTTTGTAAATAATTTATATACATGTACATTGTTGTAAGATGGTCGGTAGGTAGATACAGAAAGTAGAGAAAAGACAGTAGACGAGTGCAAGTCGGAAAGTGAACTGTTAGTGCAGGAATTCTTGTTTAAACTTTATTTGTACAGTTACTGTATATACTTGTACATAATAAATATATAGAAAATGTACAGCCAAGCGACTAGTTATCTTTACTGTGCTAATTCCCAACAGTAACCGACCGGAGGGTCCGGTCACAATTGGTGGAGAATCCGGGTATCTAAATGTACCTCTTGTGAGACGAAATGGAAATTTAAATCTACATAGTGCAAGTTTATTTTTCGGATATGCGAAAACGAAAGCGAAAAAAAAAAAAAAAAGGAATACAGATGTCAAACGGACGTTTAATGCAATAATGTAAGTGACTGTTAGCAGCTAACCACCATATTATGCCATAAAACTACCGCACTTAAAACTCCCACCATGGATTACGCTAAGTTTGCACCTGAAAAATTCATAGGAAATTTCAAGGAAGATGCTGAGAAATGGCTCCTTAAATTTAACTTGTTTACGAAGGCAGCAAAACTTAAGGATGAAGAAATTTGTTACTTTTTCCCTCTGTTATTGGAAGATCACGCTTTGCTGTGGTATGAATATCTTCCGGAGGAGATAAAATCCAACAGAAACAGACTTAACGAAATATTTTTACGGAAATATGGAGCAACTTAGCTAGCTGACAGAGTGCTAGCCTGTCATAAGTTTGCTACACGAGAACATGATCCGGGAGAAGCTATTGGCGACTTCATCAACGAGGTGCAACAGCTGGGTCAGAAAATCCAAAACGCCAGACGACGTAGTCTCGGAAAAACTTTGGTTACATTTCCCAACACACCCAGAAGGTTTTTATACGCGAACCCCTTTCCTAAGACATCGTTGGAAATGGAGCGAGCGTTGCGTATAGCACAAACTACGGAAATATTGCCGAGCGAGAAGAAAAAGGATGTGCTAAACGCGGACGTTTCAAGTGCTGAAGTAGGAGACACCGTAAAAACGCGACAAGAAAGTGTGACGGCAAACAAAAGTGCACAAACTACGCAAAAACCAGACGTTTCTTTCAGCTTAGACCAAAAAGACAAAGTCATGCCTAGAAATTATAGGACACCTTGTTTTAGATGTGGTAAGTGCGACCATTTTCCTTCACAATGTCACTGTATCAGATACAAGTGTAAAAAGTGCAAGAAAATTGGGCATATTGCGAAAATGTGCCGCACTAAATTCAGAAGTGCTAAATCAAAAACAAAATTTGTCGATTCGATCTCGTCAGCCCTCAAATTCAAACAGAGTAAAAGTTAGAGTAGGCAACCAGTCTGTGTCGGCATTAGTTGATACGGGAGCTGACATTTCAATAATGTCTTCAAATTTTTACAAAAAGGCGAAATTGCACCAAAATTATCCACTTCAGAAATCAAATTTATTTTTGAAGGGTGTTTCAGGCACACATTTACAAATTTTAGGCCAAATTACTATCCCTATTGAGATAGGAAAGTTAGAACTTTACCAGTCATTTCATGTCGGCGAAAATTTGTCTCAAGATTTAATTTTAGGCCTTGATTTTCTGAAAACGCAGACCGCACAAATTGATTTCAGGGAAGGTAATTTAGTATTACAAAAAGGAATGTCGTCTATTCCGTTTACTAGAAATGATTCTGAATTCGTTTGTATGGTATCATTGATACAGTCAGTGAAATTACCACCTCGTTCAGAAGTAATATTTGCAGTCCATTCAAATCACAAAGATTACATTAAATCAAAAAGTCGGCGTGTGATTGAAATGAAACCCGCCTTAACTGGGTCACATTCAGTTATAGGTGCAACGTGCTTAGTCCATATGAAAGACAATAAAGCAGTTGCGAGAATTTTTAAACCCGACAAATTCAGAAATTAAATTATCTAAAGATTATGTCGTAGGAAAATTTTACGAAACTCAAAATATCACGTCAGAAATATGCGGTCAAGAAACAAACATCGCAAGTGTTAGTAAATCAAACAAACTTCCAAATTTAAAGTCAAAGAACGACATAGATTTTGATCTGTCAACATCTGAATTATCAGAAAATGAAAAAACAAAAATTGTTAGAATTATTAAAAGAAAACCGCGACGTTTTTTGCCAAAGATTTAACAGAATTAGGGAATTCAAACCGGCAACCCCATGTAATCGACACGGGCGATTCCCGACCTATTAGACAGCGTGCGTACCGAGCATCTCCGAAAGCTAGGGCTGAAATTTCGAAACAAGTTCACGAGCAACTCGAAAATGATATTATTGAACCGTCCGTCAGTGAATGGGCTAGTCCTGTTGTTTTGGTTAAAAAGAAAAATGGCGATTACCGTTTTGCGGTTGATTATCGCAAACTAAATTCAGTAACAAAACCTCAAAATTTTCCTCTTCCACGCATGGAAGATATTTTAGACACTTTAGGTGATTGCAATGCTAAGATTTTCAGTTCTCTAGACATGTTTTCGGGTTACTGGCAACTCAACTTAGACCCGAAAACAAACCACAAAACGGCGTTTATCTGTCATGAGGGCTTATATCAGTATAAGCGCATTCCTTTTGGTTTACAGGGCAGTCCTAGTGCGTTTCATGTCAGTTATGTCAGATGTACTTCGAGATGTTAACTGGAAATACACTTTGATTTACATGGATGATATTTTAGTATTTTCTAACAATTTCGAAGAACACCTGTATCATTTAGACCAAGTTTTTCAGAAACTCAGAGAGGCAAATTTGCGCTTAAAGCCATCAAAATGCAGTTTCGCTGCGAAAGAAGTGAAATATTTAGGCCATATTATTTCAAAAGAAGGGATTTTAGTTGACCCGTCAAAAACTGATGCGGTTGAGAATTTTCCGCGACCGAAAAACACAACTGACATTCGCGCATTTCTAGGACTAGCCAATTATTATAGGAAATTTGTTAAGGGATTTGCAGACATTGCTACACCCCCTAAACAAACTTCTTATTAAAGGTACTCAATTTTTGTGGGATGAAAGTTGCGAGAACGCTTTCAAAACGCTTAAGCAGCGCTTAGTTACTGCCCCAATTTTGGCATTCCCCGACTTTAACAAAACATTCATTTTGTACACAGATGCGTCCGGTTACGCTATCTCGTACATCTTAGGACAAAAAGACGATAACGGTAGGGAGACGGTAAGTGGCATATGGTGGGAGAGCACTCAGACCAGCAGAGAAAAATTGGTCTATATCAGACCGTGGAGTGTCTGGCCTTAGTAGAGGGCATAAAACAATACAGGGTCTACTTAGCAAATAAAAGATTTCAGATCTACACAGATCACAGTGCAATCACATTTGTAAAGAAAATAAATGAAGTTGAAACAAACAGTCGTTTAGCTAGATGGGCGATATTCCTTCAGGGTTATCAATTCGATATTACCCATAAGAGAGGGAAAGTTCATTCAAATGCTGACGCACTCAGTAGACGTCAGTATCCAGAGAACGACACAAGTGTAGCTGTCGTAAAAAGTGAAAAGTCTGTGCGAAATGCTAGTGTTCAAACAGACACAAATACAGTAGATTTTGACCCGTTAGCGTGCGTCAATGAAATTACGGCAGTTTCTAAAACAAGAACTGACTGTACAACAGAAAAATGACCCAGACTTCGCGGACATTTTCCGATATATCGAAGCAAATGAACTCCCGGAGCGGGAGAAATTAGTAAGAAAGGTCATTAATGAAGCCCAAGACTTCGTAATAGACGATGGTTTGTTATACCATTTGTATTACCCTAAGGGTAAGGGTCACAGAGTTGAACGGCTTGTTAAACAGTTAGCCGTGCCCCATCAGCAACGGGACGACATTTTAAAGTCCTATCATGACTCACTTCTAGGTGGTCATCAAGGAAAGGACAGGACATATCAGACCATACGATACAAATATTTCTGGCCTCGTATGTACTCTGATATTAGTCTGTATGTTCAAAACGTGTTTAAGACTGTCAGAAGGCTAAAGACGACAAACATAAACACCCTGCGCCTCTTAGGCCTCTTCCTATGACTGGTGTATTTAGCAGGGTCCATTTAGATTTACTAGGTCCAATTAAAACTAGCCCAGAAGGCTACGAACATGTCCTAGTTATAACGGACGCCTTCAGCAAGTGGACTGAAGCGTATCCACTGAAAAATATCTCGGCTATTGAAGTCGCAGATGCATTCTTCAGGAATTTCATATGTAGATTTGGAAGTCCTGACTGTATTCTTACAGACAGAGGTCAACAGTTCATGTCCAAAGTTTTAATTGAACTGTGCAAAATTTTTGAAATTACAAAATTAAGAACTTCAAGTTACAGACCCCAGACAAATGCAACTGTTGAACGCACCAACAGTTCGATTTTGACCAAACTCAGAACGCATGTAGATGCACAACAATCGAATTGGCCTAAGTTGTTAGCGCCAGTTACGTTCGCAATGAACACCTCTATTTCAACAGAGTCGACACAATATAGTCCATATTTTCTATTGTTCGGTCGAGAGTGCAGAACCCCTATTGACACAGAATTAGTACCCGCAGAAAATATCGGGGTAAATGCTAAACAATATGTTGACAGTGTGCATAGAGAACTGACAATCGCACGGGACATTGCCCGTCAAAATATCGAGGGACGCCCAAATTAAGTACAAAACGCAACATGATAAAAGAGCGGTTCAACCTCAATTTCGAGTACGTGACAAAGTTTGGGTAAAATCGAAACACAAACCCATTGGTTTGTCACCAAAATTATGTGATAAATGGCTAGGACCATTCTATATAGTTTCGGACAATGGAAACAATACCTACAATGTACGCAGATGCTCGGACAACGTTGAGTCTAGGTCACCAGTTCACGCGGATGATATGAAATTAGTTCATAATCCTGAGATCCGCCCTACAAACACAGCTGATCCTCCTCCAGAGGAGAACGATCAAGATGATCAGGAGTCGGTCGCTTCTGACGAAACGACAAGTTCATCAGATACGGACAATGATGACAATACTCAATACTTTGTCGAGAAGATTCTCAATCATCAGATGAGACGTGGCACTCGACATTTTA
Organism: Atrina japonica; assembly: GCA_030159075.1. Lineage (NCBI taxonomy): Eukaryota > Metazoa > Mollusca > Bivalvia > Pterioida > Pinnidae > Atrina > Atrina japonica. The sequence goes on from BROG01000167.1 coordinate 473,875, forward strand.
GAATTAAATGGCAAGGCCACAGTAGCCACGAAAATACATGGGAACCGGAAGAAAATATTCCTGACGAACTGATTCAAGAATATTTCCAGGCAAAAAGTGCACGTCGCAGGCAAAAACGTCGTCGTAAATATTAATTTCAGATTAAATTTTACATTATTGATAAATTAAATATACTGTCAAGCATCTCATTTGAACTGAGTCAAACAGATTTAGGATATGGACTCGTCACCCATATTTTGATTCTGTTGAGTTTTGTGAACAAGAAGTGACGAGCTTGGTCATAAAAACTCCGACAAAGTACATATGACTTTACTTGCTGTACCTCAAATATCTTTGTACTAATAAATATGGAAATTTGTTTGCCAAATAAATTGTAACAGGTTAGTTAATACCTGGTTTTATAGTTTTAAGCACTAGAAAATCCAAAACATTTTGTCATTCCTAAGTTACCTCCCTTCTAAAAAATTCTAGCTGCGCGACATAAAAATGGCAAATTCTTAATGTTTTATAAAAAAAATGTGTTTCTGCATATAACTATTTTCTATACACTAAGAACGTGACAGTGACATCGTGAGCGAATGGTCTCACTCCCCCATCTCTTTTTATATCGTATTCAGTAGAAATGCAGCAATCGTCAGGATACTCATTTTGTATATAAATTACGCTGAATGCTCACTTTAATATGTGTGTGTCTATATCAGTATTATGACACAACATTATGTTTTGTGTTTTCTTTTCAGTATTTTAGTTATCTACAAAATAGTTATGTGTATAAAAACACCACCAAAGCAGTGCACAATTACAGTGAACATCGGGAAACGTGGTTGAACGTGATTCTATATATACCTGAGTGTGGTTTTCACAGGTGACGTATGTTACAAGTACCGAAGACTTGTTTGTGACGCGAATACAGACAGTGATGGCTCTTCATCACGGAAATCTGACTGTGAACTCAAAAAGTTTTGTGTGTTACAAATTTTATAACAGTTACCTTTCAAAAAGGAACAAGGACATGGCATACCATGATATACTAGTATATATAACATGACATTTCAATTATTAATTGATTTAGATGTGTGATTTAATTACTGCAACGTCATTTTCAAGTTTAAAAGTTCTTTAATATTTTTAATTTTATGTTTATGAATATTATTCTAGTAGAGTAATGATACTAGTTTTATTTACTATGCCTACATGTATAATGTATGTTATGAATCAAAACGGATTCGGAGAATCGTTTGGGGGCAAAGGGGTATTAACACCGTACGAAATGCACCATTTGCATTATTACGAAAATGGCATTTTTGATATACATAAATAAGTCGCACACATTTGTCAATTTCTTATATATCAATTAAATATTCAAGCGTGTTGACATGTTCGAGGTAAACAAATCATAAGTCTTTCGGTAATATTTATTTTGTAATTAGCCAGTCCACCTGGAGTTATTTGGGAGATAACATGTAAAGTACAGGTGTCAACTTATAGACAAAGAATTGCTTTAGGGTTAATCTTTCGGCATCAATAAAGAACATATGGCACCTCTATAGATCTAAAATGTAAATAACGAAAATGTAGTAAATTGGGGATTATTCTTTAATAATGGATTCAGTTAATTATTATACTCACATTTCGACATGCCTGAAGTTATGTGTGATTTTGTAAATAATTTATATACATGTACATTGTTGTAAGATGGTCGGTAGGTAGATACAGAAAGTAGAGAAAAGACAGTAGACGAGTGCAAGTCGGAAAGTGAACTGTTAGTGCAGGGGAATTCTTGTTTAAACTTTATTTGTACAGTTACTGTATATACTTGTACATAATAAATATATAGAAAATGTACAGCCAAGCGACTAGTTATCTTTACTGTGCTAATTCCCAACAGTAACCGACCGGAGGGTCCGGTCACAGAAACACTTCTCTTGAGCATTATAACTTTGGAATTATGATTATAATACATATTTATGCATCACACGCTTGACGCAAAAATCTGCCGGGGTATCAATACCAATAGTTTAGATATATATTTTTCTTCATAAAAATAGATCGACTCATTCAATTAAATGATGAAAGATAAGTTTGTTCTATGAGACGAAAACGGGAACTCTTAGTATTTCAGTATGTTGAAGATAGCGCCAATGTTCGTTTTAGTTAGAACGTTTCTGAGTTCTGAGATAATGTAACCATTCCAGGTTAAAACGTTATCTTTTCAAACATTTCATTGAGTTTGACAATATATTCCATTTTAACTGAAATTAGGTCTTTAATCACAGGTACTTGGAGCAAGGACTTTTTGGTGTAACAGCTCGAATTTCAGAGTGACAAAACAGTACCAAGGAGAAATAGGTAACATTATCAACAATATATTTCTGAAACTATGTACTTATCAGTATTAGTTAAGTTGAATAAATATACTTAAATAAACCCGAAATATGATAATAATTGTACTTGTGTTGAAAGACATTTTACATTTCTACACATTTAACCTACCTTAAATTTTATTCTGAGATTGAACTCTCGATTTATTGTCTGAAATTTAAAAAAAGATCACAAATTGAGATTGAAATCGATGTAAAAGAGATAATCAATTTCAAAGGCTTATTCAGTACCTGTTACCATAATTTAACTTAAAAATCACCATGAAACAAGTTAGAAATTGAAGTCGAGGAAGCAAATTACACATCATTGGTAGAAGCAATAAATACTCACGCAATTGCGCAGATAGAAATCATCGATCTCATATATAAGTTTGTGTGTGTGTGTGTGTGTGTGTGTTTGTGTGTTATACTATGTGTATACATTTATATATTTTAACTAGTCCTTTCACATTAGGCCATTCCAAGTTTTTTTTTCTCTGTTTAGCGTCCACTGACAGATTGATTTTGAGAAGATAAAATAGAAAAAAAAATCACAAACATCCAGTGGGAAAATATGGAACGTAGCCCGTAAATGAACATTAATACATCACATTTATTTTCATCAATTAGTTCATAATTTATCATAAGTATGTGCCAAAGATATGGATTTTTTAATTTTTATTTTGTTGTTCGTTTATTAACACACCAGGGCAATACTTCAATGTGCATTAAATTGCATTTGTCCTCCTAAAAACGTCTTATGTTTTATTTGTCGTTTCGTGTTTTTTCTCGACAGAAAGATAGGTGTTTGATTTTAGGGTGGACGCTAAACATAAGCATCTTGGAATGACTTTAACAATTTAAATATTTGTTTTATTGAAAGCTTCCTCAAACATACTTGTACATCGTTTAATTTAAGTTCACATAGTATTCCCCAGTCCTCCATTGAATCTATAAGGTCTTCTAATTCTATTTCCTCAATAAACTGTTCTCTACATCGTTTGAGGGTTTCACGATATGGATAGGGTAGTCTATATTCTTCTGTTAAGAAAGAAAAATAATACGATATACATTATTAATAATTATTATAATAATAATATAATAAGGCAAAATAAACCAAAATTACTGAATACAGGGTTATTTTTGACCCGTGTTATTTTCGTCCTAATGCACTGGCAAAAGGTTTCGCCCTGTTTTAAATTCGCCCAGCCTTTTATTATAAAAAAAGATGAATTTAACATTTTGAATTTGCCAAGTTTTGAATTCGCCCACTGATGATGAGGGCGAAAGGGGCGAAAATAAAACGGGGACGAAAATTTCCCTGTATACAGTATTTCTTTATACTGTAGATCCTGTTTTATTCGCGAGAATTCTGTTTATATGTAATTTCGCAAAAGCTCTTGCTCGCAAAAATAGAATCATCGCTTAATTTTCTAACCTGCTATTGAAAATGAAAATTGATAGGTACAATGCAATGTTCTTGGGCTTTATTCTAGCCAACAGATATAAAAAAAAATGACAAGTTTTAGAAGGCTGTTGGTATTTATTATGAGTTCACATCAGAATTTGGATGTTCGGAGGACAACTTTTAGAATGAAGTATGATAACAGTATGATGAAATGGGCATTCCAAATCGCGAGATGATAATTTCGCGAATAAATTTGGAACCAGTGTTTCGCGAAAATTATGTTCAGGACTTACAGTACTCGTTGCTATTACGCACTAAGCGCATGTACATTGGTACTTATTAGCATCAAACAGAAACAGGAAATTTCGTGTGAACAACATCTAGCAGTAATTCAATTTGGATAAATAAATTAAATAGTCAATATACGTACGTGACAATATTCAGTTGTTTAAAAGCTATACTAGTAAAAATCTTTTCTTTTGCTGTAACACGTTTGTTATATATATATATATATATATATATATATATATATATATATATATATATATATATATATATATATATATATATATATATATATATATATATAATTTTACCTTTAACAGGTTTGTCATGTGAAGATAGTTCAATTTCCTTTTTCGTGATATCATCACAGGCCAAGCTTAAAATGAACTCCACGGATCTTACGTCTTCTAATACTGTATGGAATTTGGCGATACTTTTGATGTAATTTTGGCGTACGTTTGTTGACTGAAATATATTTTTATACACAATAATAGTACATATATTACATAAATTAATATAAATCTTACATGGGTGTGTGGAGTGGATAAGGAAATTTCCATCCGAATGGTAAGAATATGGTTGTCCAATACGAGGGTTTCCCTCAGACTGGACTTTCAGATTCTTATCACGAGGGTTGATATTCCCCATGCCACTAAGCATATCCAGGTTTAATTATAATTCTCCCACGATTCAAATACATGTTTATGTACTTAAATAAAATGCAACTTTGCAAAAGATGCAACTTTAATACACTGCCTCCTCATCACATAGAAGTCCTTCGTTATACAATTATATTGTGACATCATAGCATGTAGTTTGTATACACCCTAGGGTATGGACAGAGAAATTCCGGCTTGGCAAAATGAGGGATACGCCTGTTCAAGGTGGGAGAAATAAATATCAGGAGAATGTATTCAACTATGGTGAACATAAAACATACACAGACTTCCTGGAAATCTAGAGGTGGAATCAGGTGTCACGGATGTGTCGACGACCAAAATGAGTTTACCGTGATACTTTCTGGTACTGCAAGCCTTACAGAAATGAGATTTTTATATTCATCTTTCGGTGATAAATTACTTAACCATGATAGGGAAATATTTTGATATTGGCACGCAATTTTTTTTTTGAGGAATGGAATCTCTGCATTTGATGTGAAATGTTTTATTCTATTTTCGTTAATACACTTCAATTTTCCTTGCTTTTTGTGTCTTTTCACAGATGCAATTAAAATTGTCTACCTGAATATAATTTTACGGACATACTAGTATGTGTGTAAATATATATTTCAACAATTATTTGAAATCAAAAATAATATAGCATAGATCGAGTTAACTTACAGAAATTTTACAACAGTAAAGCAAAATTCATTATTCCTCAAAATTTTGTCATCTGAATCTATCTTGTCAAACAGTTGTTTCAACCTTCTCACCACCACAGGTCATAATAGACTGGCCTAATACAAAGAAAAGATCATACCATTGAGATATCTAGGGTAAAAGGATTAAAAGAAAACGGATTCTATATTCCGTTGATTTTACACACATCTGATCAAACTTCAAAATTACCGTAATTTTTATCTTGCTATCAGACGGAAATGTTTCTAGTGGTGCAGAAAATATTAATTTCTTGTTGTTGAGTAGTATTCCGGATGTTAACCCTTCCACTGGAACCTGAAGAACATTCTGCTTTGGTCTTGATGTTACAACAACCTCCAAACAACTGAACCTCAAGATCTTTACTCCTCTCAAGGGGACACTGGAAGCCTATATATAAATGGGAAAAGCACATGTGTAATACAAATATGATACATGCCAATTTTATGAATAACATTTTCATTTCTTCGTGTAAGGCAGAAGGATATTCTATTCAAGATTCTATCAAAAGAATATTCTATTTATCACATTTTTTAATAAAAAATTCATACAAAACAGAAAAAGTAGTCCCAAAATTTGGAACGTATTTTGATTGGCTGAAGATTTTGCATGGTGTGATCACACAGTGAAAAAAAATATCAATTTTTTTAATGTTTTATATTTCTCTACCAAAAATTAATGTGTGTGTATGTTGGTGTGTGCACGTGTGGTTGTGTGTGTGCGTTTATACTGTGGACTCACGGCAGGTCTGATCGGTCAACATGGGATGCTTACTCATCAATGGCACCTGATCTCACCTCTGGATTTCCAGAGCTCCGTGTTTGTCCAATTTTTAACCAGATTCGTATCTATATCCTGGATATCCTATAGATTTATACTTTGGTATCTGAGATTTTTTAAGATATAAACACACTAAGCGACATAATTTTCAGTTTTGTTTTATTTCAGTTACTATGGTCTTTATTATTGTAAAAATAATGTTAGTATGTCTGTTATATCAGTTTCAAGATCAAAGTCCCTTACCGCAAGACTTGACACATTCTCATCTTCCAATGGGTCGTGGTATTCCCACTTGTCCTCGTCTGTTCTTGCTCTGATCTTTATATCCACATGTACATTAGGATTGTTGAAATACGGAATAAAAACTATCACGGGTCCCTGAATATGAAAAATAGTAATAACATGTAGTGTGGTTTAAAAGAAAATAATGCAGTTTGTGTGTACGAGAAATGCAATAGTTAGGACATTTAGAGACATTCAATCAAACTAAATTAATGGTATTACTTTTAATAAATCTGTATCTCTTTATTAGTTCATCTTCTTCCCCACTCCTCATGAAGCGGGACTTTTGAAAGAAAACAAGAAACAAGATACTTTATATTACATTATGATATAAAGAATTGCATTTAATTCTACAATCCGCCAAATTTATGGTCGTAAATAGCACACTCGTTGCAAAAATACAACTTCCCATTACCAAGAGTGTATACCAGGTGTAGCTACCATCTGAACCCTTATAATATAGAAGAAATATCATTAACATAATACCAAAGTTATAAGAAACGTCAAAAATATATAGATATAAAACATCTCAGATACGAAAGTATAAATTTTAAGGATGTCCAGGACACAGATACAAATCCGGCAAAAATGGACAAACACGGACCAATTGAACTCGAATTGTTTTTATAGAAAACGATCCGAACGAATACAAAATGGTATGAGACAAGAACCAGGGGCCCGTTTTACGAAAGGTCGTAAGTCCTAAATCATAACTTTTAATACTAACTACCATGGCAACGCAACGCTGATTGGTCAGTCCCATGACAAATAAGACTAAGTCTTGGGATTTAGGACTGACGACCTTTCGTAAAACGGGTCCCTGAACTACAATTAACCTAAATTCGTTTGTCAAAACCGTCTAAGAATAATCACTGCAAAAACGAAGACTATCTTAGTTTAGAATTTCATAAAACAATGTTGATGCTAAAACGAAAGATTTTTAATGACGATAATGTTAGTGAACCTAAATAAGAACAATTTAATATTCTTATATGACAAACATTTCCAAAAACCTAAAAAAGCAATAAAACATTACCGTTTTCTGTTTCGTCTTTTCAATTCTTATGAGAGATGATAGTAGCCTTTCTCCCCTGAATCCTATACATTGTCTGAGAGAGTCGTGTTCGTCTATTACTTGGCATTTAAATGCAGATTGTTTTACGCCTCTACGTGGTACTTTGAGTACGCAACAGATCTCATCATGGTGTGTAAAACCATCCTCCGGTCTGCTGTATCTGAAAGAAAAAAATAGAAAAACAATATATAGATTGTATGGTATGCATCAGTCAGCTATATCTATTAAGATACATTGCAACGCTTACAACTATAACTTACTAAAGAGTAGGTCTACAAACTCTCCATGAGACATCATGATGACTGGACCTGGTTTGGTGGTAAGTTGCAAGTCCTAATTATATGGGAAATGGTCATGACCAAGTATAAGACTTGATTTTAAGATGACCCCAGTTGTCACTCTTATTACTGTGTAGTATGTTAAAATTATCTCGCTATGTTGACACAAAACTACAGATGTAAACATCATTTAAACAGACAAATAATTTCAAAGTTGTTCATATCTTTAAAAGACAATTTTCATCATACTTACATAAATATGTTCGGAGGCCTAATACCTTTGCCTTTTCCAACAAGAGATACATTCTTCTTTCTTGACTCTGTGCCTGTATTTGGAAATACATCGTTAAAGAGTGATGGCGATCATAATAACAGTGATAATGTTCAAGGTTATCATAATAAGGATCATAATAATAACAGTGATAATAACAATGATTACAATAACAGTGATAATAGCAATGATTATAATAACAGTGGTGATAACCATGATTATAATAACAGTGATCATAATTATAGCGATAATATTCAAGATTATCATAATAAGGATAATAATAACCGTTATAATAACAATGATTATAATAACAGTTATAATAACAATGATTATAATAATAGTGATCATAATAACAGCGATAATATTCAAGGTTATCATAATAAGGATCATAATAATAACAGTAATAATAACAATGATTATAATAACAGTGATGATAACCATGATTATAATAACAGTGATCATAATAACAGCGATAATATTCAAGATTATCATAATAAGGATAATAATAACAGTTATAGTAACAATGATTATAATAATAGTGATCATAATAACAGCGATAATATTCAAGATTATCATAATAAGGATCATAATAATAACAGTTATAATAACAATGATTATAATGACAGTGATCATATTAACAACGATGATAAAGACAATAACTATCAGAATAACAGCGATCATAATAACAACGATCAGAATAGCAGCGATCATAATGAAACGATCAGAATAACAGCTATCATAATAACAACGATCAGAATAACAGAGACCATAATAAGAGATATCAGAATAACAGCGATCATAACGAAACGATCAGAATAACAGCTATCATAAAATTGACAATAAAAATAACTCTGTTCTTTCTTAAATAACAACGTTCATAATCACAGTGATTTTAAAACAACATACAAATTACTGATAGAACTTTATCACTTAGTTTAGAAAACTACAAATATATTGTTGTATAGAGACTTCAACATCTCTTCTTTGTACTTTTACTCAGTAAAATCAGAATGGACATAGTACGTATATGAATGACCCATGATTACAAGAATCAATTTTTGTGAAAAAGACACATCTTAAATGTAACTGTGAAGATGGCATACCTTATTGCATAAACCTATAGACTACTCGAAGTCACACAGAATTTCAACTACATGTATGATAAATTGAAAAACATTAATGAGAGTAAACAAATCCTAATTATAGCGGACTGATTTTGGCAATTACATTGCTTTTCTGGACAACTTTTGGGTAGGTTGCGGTTGATGGATTTCTGTGGGAAATGTTAGTGGTTCAAACATTCTCATTCTGTGATGGACAACTCATGACAGCTTTGATTTTTATATCAAATTAAAATGTGTATAAACGATTTTCGTAACAATGAAATTTGAACGTACAAATAATTTTGTTGGATAAATAAAAAACTGAAACATCAATGAGACAAATAACAGCAACAAACACAATCAGGACAACATTAACAATGATAGCTATAATAGTGTTCCGTCTAGTTCATATATTTAAATTCTTTTGGGGGGTGGGGTGTTAAATTGAATGTGAGAACACGACTATATGTAGAACTGTGTACACTTTTCAATTCACTAAAATTGGAAACTAGTATCATTTCCCCACTTTTTGATTTACCAGAGGTTTGATCAAAAAGTGGGAACAGTTCCCACTTTTTTGGTACAAATACCTGGTAAATCAAAACGTTGGAACATAATGCTAGTAAAGGACAATTGAAAACAACAGTTTGTTTGAAAATTTTGATTTTAGAAACATTATCCTTCTGTCATTTGCTAACATTTAAATTGAAATATTAAACGTAAGCAAATGGCTAGTCACGAAGAAAGTATTATTTATTTGTAAACAATTTTTTCTTCTTAACTCTTCTATAAAACTAATCTTTATCCAAATGCAAGTCGACAGTACTAAAAGTACTGATACGAGTTGATGGCAATCGTAAGTTTTAATGAGGTATAATGCACTCAGTATACTGAATACTTTTTAATTCGGCCAATACGTGTACATTTAAAACATTTTCCCAACTACAAAGACTGCCGCGAGTTTCTCGTCAGTTAAGATCACGTGAATGAGGAATGACGCAACTTCTATACATGTCCAACTTCACAGACAGATCTTGCAATACGCAGTTAGGAAAACTTGACCAAAACTCATTTGCATATTAATCATGCGCTAGAATTGTTAACAATCCAGTCTATTGTTTTCTAATGTCAATTCTATCACAAGAGAATAATGGTAAAAATAACTGAAAAGTAACATTCTAAAGTAAATTTATAATACATGTATCTTAAAATTGATAAAAGACGCCGAACTGACCTTTAATAGCATATATTTCAACAAGTCTTGTAGACTTATATTTTTCAGCGAATTGTTACTATATTTTCGTCATTTTAAAAAGCAAAAATATACGAATAAAAGTGAGATTTGGAAATGTCAATCTTGAAGTTTAGTTTATGTTGCTGAAATGCACATACATATATAATGTGTTATTAACCCCATACTGCAAAATGTGCTTTGACTTGTTCCCAATAAACCACTTAGCATAACATAACTGCGTTGATGTTCCATCAACTCGTAATGATAGCATAGCAGGCCCCAAGGTACGGAATTCATATGGGGGGGGGGGGGGGTACAAAACAAGACAGTATTTTATTGAATTTTTGCAGACGAGAAGATCCAACCCTAACCCTACCCCGCTTCCGACGGGGCCGCATAGTGGTTATAACAAGGTATCTTCTAAGCATGGGCATGGGTTTGGTGATTTACAAATATATTTCATTAACTCGCTCGGTACTTTGGGAGGGACTCACCTGCGGATTTTGTTTTGTCTAGGATACCATAACTGAAGATTTTCCCTCTTTTCTTACCGGTTCCACCAGCCCATGTTTTCCCTCTTTTGTTTGAGGCAATCTTGTGTAAATCCTTGTTGACTGAGGACATTGTTTCTGTTGGATAGTACTGTTTCGTAATGAGGCATATAGTCTTGATTAATTAGTTGATTGCTTTCTCATATTAGGAGTGTAGCGACCTACTCTGAAAAAAAAAGAATAAAAAATAAAGAAACTGTTTAAAATAGATACGTGTATGTTTTTTTTGTTAGGTAATATAGATATTTATGATAAAAATAATAAATAGGTAGAAATTCATGAAATTACGTGAAATTACGCCTTTAACCCATTCAGGAATTCAAATTTGATTTCTGATAAGGTACTATAATGGTTATATTTTATGATGAATAGGTCTGTCCCATGTACAGATAGATATAAGGTTTTCAGTAACCAAATATCAAAGGGGGACAAGTCTTGCACATCCAAGTTGACAATTACTTGTCAAAACAGTTTAGTCTCGATGATTCCTGTAAAATAATCATTCACAAATATTTGATCAATATCAAATATATCTCATCTAAAAAAATCAATGAAATTTACATTTTTCCGCAATAGACCTTTTTCGAGTTGTTCCGTCCCGTCTTGGTTCATCATAATAGTACGCACTTTCATAGAAAAAATGGGGCACCATCACTCCCGGTTAAGAGGTTTATCGTATATTCGACCTAGAATGTTGATATTATGCAGTGATAGGTGCCAGATTTGAAATAAAATCTACAGAAAACTGATGTCACTAGCCATCTTTACAAGACAGAACATTTATCTAAACTTTATTCCTCGCAGATGAACTGAAACAAGATATTGCAGAATGTCGTCGATGAAAATATTACGAAAGCGGAAGTAGCCTTGCCCGACTCTCTGTTGAAGTTATGTGATCTGAGTACAAACTATTCCGACAAAACTGAACGGAATGGAACAACAAAAAAATTAACGCAACTCGAAAATGGTCTATATTCTAAGATTGTGACGGAAATATCAAAATTTAATTACTCATTAATACAATGTATACCTTAAACACACACTTCCTAGATGAGTCGCGCCCTTGACAGAACGTGAAAGTATTTACCAACAATGCTGATCAAATACAAATTGTAAGATTAATATTCAAGGAAAGTAAAGATATTTTGGCGCCTGGTGAGCCGCTGTGTAAATAATTAACATTCCATATCTTCCTATAGTTTTAATTTTACTGTAAATAATTGTATTGTTTACATATCGATCAGAGTGAACTAAAACCAAATTCGTTCAAGTTACATAATTTTATGAGCGAAAAAATAAATACAATAAACATTTATTTCTTTCCGCATGGATGCTAATCTAGCAATAGAAGCCTACCTAATTTATTTTCTTTAAGCGTATAGCAGAAAGTCAGTCAGAATTGAAATGTTTGTAGTGAAATGATATTGGTAAAATCAAGACAGAACTGTTGTAAGTAAAAACGCAACAGAAAGCATAACATAATTCAAATTTTAATAACGATTTTTTTCTGTGTCGAGAAGCATGGCCATTTCCAACATTAACTGCAATATAGACAGAAACAAAAATATAGAATACTAGGCCTTTCCATATGCAAATAACGCAAAAATGGTAAATGAACGCTAATACATAATAGTATGCATACATCATTCCTTATTAACTACCTATTAGAATTGTCATAAGGGCAAGAAAGATAACTCTAGCATCTTTAAACATTTCCAGCCTCCAATATACCGCAAAAATGTTAAAATAAATAGTAACCATGCCAATCATCATCATCATCATCATCATCAAAATCATCATCAAAATCATCATCATCATCATCATCAAAAGACATACATGCCAACTATGACACTATGGTGATTTAGAGCGAATTTAAGACCGGGTAAATATGTTTTGTGTTGTAAAAGGGCGAAAATAACCAGGTATACAGTCTGATGGGAACTGAGATTGTGGAGACAGAGGTATAATTACTAGTGTTCATAAAGCCAGCGATATATAGGCCTACAAATCTGCCCCTAGTCTAAATTACTTTCTTTTGGAAAAAACCAGAATTTCGGTCTATACAGAGGCCAATAAAGCACACTGTATATCATGATTATATTAGTTGTTCTTTAACTTAATCAAAGTCAATATTCAATACACCCCAGCTATATATAGTGGCAAATATTTAAAAATCGCCTAAAATTTAAATTGATATCAATTCCTCCTTCATAACTTTTGATCCGTATCTTTCCGACAGCTGTAAAATAACTCCTTTTTTAACCAAACCATTGCATAATTTTATGGATAGATACTTTTATATAGTTCTGATATGACGTACATCATCTCGCAATATTAACTTTACTTTCTATTTTTTTTTCCTGGGTAGATCTATATGTCATTTAGGTACAAAATGACGATAGGCCTATACTTGCTCACTCCCCACTTCCACCCCTCTGACGCACAAAGATACCCCGTATTGTACCTCTACCGGAAGTGCAGATGATCACGCTCATTATTTATCATGAAAACTGCAGCATCTCAAATAATCCAATCATTTATTCTGCTCAATGCACGAGTTTTCCGTTAAAAAAATCGAATCAAACTGGCTTAAATCAATATTGCTTTAACATTTAATTGGAAACTTTTTGCATTAGTTCTATTTAACAAAATTATATATTTTTTTGGTTTTTTTTGCAACTTCGCACGTGCGTTTTCAAACGCCACAGAAGATATTTCTGTTATTATTGTATTTCGTATTCGGTAGCCTATTGCAGTATTTGTATTTTTAAATGGAATTTACTGAAGCGGCTTTCGTGAAGGTTCTGTGTGTAGATTTAAATGGATACGCTTAACAAAGAATTTGTGTAAAACCCAGAAAAGAAATTATCAGTTATTGAGTTAAGATTTTAAAAATATTCACAAAATATAAAACTGATGTATTATGTATATGTGCAATGTCTTGGAAGTATGTGATTAACACGTTGCTTTGGTTAGCTTGCACTAGATTGTCGTCAATTACAGGTAAGTTCATTTATATACACGTACAAAAAATACATTTTTAAAATATTGATCTATTGTAAATATACAAAATATTCATGATTTTTTAAGTTATTTATTCTTTTTTATTTTCTCTATTTATTTCTGTTATATATTCTTTTAATTTTAGTATGAAGCTATTTGATTTATGTTGACTTTAAATGTTTTCTGATTAATTTTTTATTGGAATTTAACTTCCCATTCAGTTTTGACATATTTTTGGAATATTATTATTTTAAACCTATACAATTTTACATATATAGATATATTTCAGTCATTTTACATCTAGGCCTAGGCCTGTAACAAAAGGGTTAGTGTTGATATTATACATGTATGTGTAGATATCTAGTATTAAGAATCATGAGAATGTATGTTGTAAGTTTTAACAGTTTGTTATAAAGTGATGCTTATAAAATCCTGTGTAAAGTCAGGGACATATATAGCATATGTTATATAACATGTTATATACGTCTCTGGTAAGATGCATGGATTCATTCCAATAGTTTACCTACAATAGTAGTGGTTCCACATTGAGGTTTCTATCAAAGGTCAATACGACAATAGTATTTCTTGTCCATTAATTAGTTAAACTGTTTTAATTGGTATTAAGTACACAGAGGTCAATAATCACTTATCAGTGCTTCTAGTCAAATACTCAGTTTGACTATTTAAATGGGATAAATAGTGTATACAGCCTGTATGCATTTCAACTCAGAATCATATATGAAATGGCAGTTTGTTTTCTTCTTATTTCTTTAATTACTGAGAATGGTTGGATTCCTTTTTCTGTTAGTGTAAATAGTGGAAAACCAAACTATTTTTATAATTTTTTTACTGCCAAAAGGAAAACAAACATTTGTAGGACAAACATTTGTAGGACAAATCTCTCTCTCTCTCTCTTTCTCTCTCTCTCTCTCTCTCTCTCTAATTTGGCATAATATGAAATGATATGTTTATTGTTTGTTGCAAAATCTGAATGAGATTTAATATAAATGAATAATTTCAAAGCATCAACATTGTTTGTTTTGGGTGATTTTGTATGTACACATGTACAGTTGAACCTTTCTTGAGAGACCACCTCAAATGCTACTGAAATGTGGTCTCTCAAAACAGGTGGTCTTTTTTAAATAAGAGGTTTTATTAACAGATATAGTTAACTGAGTGGCTTTCAAAATGTGGTCTCAAAAGACAGGTGGTCATTCATGACAGAGAGCAGGTGCAGTGTCTGTGCCTCTGTTTTTATCAGAATAAATGGAAACTTTTCAAAGTACTTGTGCAACAAATTTGTTTAAATTAACAAATTAATAGATTTAAAATGTAAAATATTATAAATAAAATATCATAATGTTAAAAACACTAGTCCTATTACTGGTGAATTTATTTGAATGAGGAATGTTGGAGGCAAATTTTGCACTCTTGTCAGAATTTTGGATGTCTGAAAAGTGTGACTTGAAACAGTGATATATAAAGTAAGCAGCTTTAGCTTTATATAACCCTGCTTAAAGCAAAGTCTTTAAATGAGTTTAATGTGAAACATTAGTATCACAAGATAAGAGAAAACTATACTGTCAAACCTGCATTAAAGGCCATCTCTGTATAATGGGGCACCTGCATATAAAGGCCATTTACTCCTTATAAACGTCTACTTTTGTCTGTTCCCTTGAGTGGCCATAATGGATTTTACTTTGTATTTTGTAAATTGAAGGGAATGGTGATGGAGAATGACAGTCGATACTTAGATTGATATATAATAACAAAAAGAGATATACACAGGCATAGAAATTCTTGAATCCCTATATATTTTATGAAAATTACTTGAGAAACCCAGGTTTGACACTTTTTCACTTGCATTTGATTAACTGATCCTTACTATTTGTATATGAATACCACTCTGGACCTGACCTTATTTTCAAAAAATATATAAGAATATAAGATTTTTTATGCCTGTATATAGCTCACATTCATGATATTTGTTGTTGTACATCAGGTACAAGTAGAAAAAATCTTAATATTTATTTGGTTGCCCCTTTATGTGATGTTGTGTACTTATAAAAATATATTTATCAGAGACTGGAAATGTATGGTCTGAAATGAGAGGTGGCCTCTTAAGCAAGGTGGTCTTTTGGTTAGGTTTCACTGTAGTTACATTTAAACAGTGGTTATTGTATTCTATGAATTGTAAAATTGTTCTATATTTTAAAGAAAGAAATTAATATATACAGTAAGAGCTCCAGATAAAATTTTCAGGTAAAGGGTATTTCACTCACACAAATATAATTTAAAGGGTAAATCAAGATTTTTAAAGGATATTTTTAAATATTTAAAGGGCGTTTTACAGGGTATTTTTAAATATTTAAAGGGCGTTTTACATGATTATATATAAATTGTCAATAGTACAATTTGTAACTTCAATTTCCAATGAGTAATTTCACCCTCTCTTCTAAATTCCAAAGCTGATTTTCAAATTTATAAAGGGTAAATACCCTCTTACTCCCCTTATCTTAATTGTGACTGATATTTGGTCCAGTAGATTTTCTCTATATGTGAAAGGAATAAAAGGAACAGATAAATAGCCTCAATTCATGTCAGTGTGTTGTTTATGGTGAGTCATGCAACTGCTTAGCCGATAAAATACATTAACTCAGCCATAACTCTGATCAAAATACAGCATTTCAGCAATACAATAACATAATCCCAGTATGTATATATGTAACATGAAACATATACCAGTATATATATTAAAGTTGCTCTCTTATAAAAAATTTTATAATTCGCTTACTGGTTTTTCATTTTTCTGTCATATAATCTTTCAGTTTACTGGAAAAATATCATTCATTGCATTGTTTTAAAAATTACATTCCCAAATTATAATTTTGGGGGGGAAAGAGCTTTTGCTTTGAAAAGAACCAATAAGGAGAGTTTCTTATATATAGTGGAACCTCACCTAAAGATCTCCTTGCTTAGGAGACCACCCCACATTCCAGAATACAAGTTTTCAGTGTAGATAAATGTCTTATAACTAGAGAACCTAACTTGAGAGACCACCTCATTAATCAGACCACTTTTAGTCTGTCAGTTAGGTGGTCTTAATAGCGAGGTTCCACTGTATATATATTTCTGATAGAGACCATCTCACTAATCAGATCACTTTTAGTCAGTCAGTTAGGTGTTCTTAATAGCAAGGTTCCACTTTAACACCTCACTAATCAGATCACTTTTAGTCAGTCATTTAGGTGTTTTTAATAGCGAGGTTCCACTGTAACACCTCACTAATCAGATCACTTTTAGTCAGTCAGTTAGGTGGTCTTAATAGTGAGGTTCCACTGTAACACCTCACTAATCAGGTCACTGTTAGTCAGTCAGTTAGGTGGTCTTAATAGTGAGGTTCCACTTTAACACCTCACTAATCAGGTCACTGTTAGTCAGTCAGTTAGGTGGTCTTAATAGTGAGGTTCCACTTTAACACCTCACTAATCAGATCACTTTTAGTCAGTCAGTTAGGTGTTTTTAATAGCGAGGTTCCACTGTAACACCTCACTAATCAGATCACTTTTAGTCAGTCAGGAAGGTGGTCTTAATAGTGAGGTTCCACTGTAACACCTCACTAATCAGATCACTTTTAGTCAGTCATTTAGGTGGTCTTAATAGTGAGGTTCCACTGTAACACCTCACTAATCAGATCACTTTTAGTCGGTCAGTTAGGTGGCCTTATAATGAGGTTCCACTGTATATATAAACATCGGTGTACACAATAATGATAAGACAATCTGTGGATGACCACAATTACGACTGAATACCTGGAAATTTTCTCTCCCATTTAATTTTCGCCCTCCATGAGAGACATACATGTCATCCATGAAACTATGGTGATATAGGGCGAAATTAATAGGGTATAAATATGAAAGGGTGAAAATAAGTAGGGGTTACAAGTTACAGGTTTGACTGTACATATTTATCTGATAGTAAACAATATTTTCCCAAACAATGAATTTCTTAGGGTTTTTAAATTTTAACAAATATTGTTAGTGTATCGTTGACTTTCAAATTCTTTGATCTGAGACTATGCACACTGTTTAAATTTGATTTAATATATACATTACAGTTTCCTGCCCACTTTATAATGTTAACTCTAGGAAGTGACTGTGATCAGGTTGAACTCTGACCTCCCACTAACTTGAGAGAAGAATTGTATTACCAAACAGCCTTTCATAGCTGTTCCAAATCATAAATTTTAAGTTTAAATTCATAAATAAAAATAAAAGCATTGTGTAGTTGATTTTTTTTCTTGAATAAAATTGATACTTTTCACATAACTTGTTGTAGATAAAATGTAATAAGATTTACAACTAAATGTTAAATGTTAATAATTAAGCAATAAAAACTTACATGTAAGCTTGAGAAATTTAACAAGTTTGACACCCAGTAAATACTCGGTTGAAATATGCTACATGTAATTCTACAATACAGTTTGCAGCTTATGGGAAATTTGGAAGGAAAGTTGGGTTCACTGCATGTTCTGATTAAAAATCATTTTTTCCCTGAAAACTTTTGATAAGTTGACCACTCTCATCAAAGAAGACCACCTGCCTCTTAGAACATCCTTGTAATGAAGTTTCTTTTGAAGGACCCCTTGTCATGAGAAACCACATTTCAGTGGCAAATGGGATGGTTTCTTGAGAGAGTTTTTACTCTGTAGTGTTCAGATTCAGAAAAAAAAAATGTAAAAATGTAAAATTACAATGTAAACAATATCTCAAACTGAATTGAAGAAATTCTTTACATCTAAATTACTTGTAGATACACATCAATAGTGATTTCCCCAATTTGAAGAAAAAACATTCTTGATTTTTCCACTTTTACTGCCCCGACCCCATTTCTAAGTTCATAAAGGTGTAAGACCCCTAAAAATTAAATTTTGGTATTGTCCTGTTTTTGGTATTGTCCACAACATTTAATTTTTCATATAACTTTTTGTGTTATAATACAAAAACTTTGGATTGACAAATTCAAAGAGAATAAGGTAAATTAAAATTGTAAATAATGGTCAAACTAAATGTAAATGTTTAGAAATAAAGATCAAGTTTGTTACTGTCTGAAAATAAAAATCAAGCTTAAAGATGTCTAAAAGAAATGTCCAACTTGTAAACTTCTTAAAATAAAGGTTTTACTTGAAATTGTCCAAAAAATGTCAAACTTGTATAAATAAAGGTCAGACTTGTAAATGCTTGACAACAAAGGTCAACATTGTAATATTGTAAATGTCCAAAATATAGGTCAAACTTGTAATATTGTAAATGTCTAAAATATAGGTCACACTTGTAATATTGTACTGGTGTCTAAAATAAAGGTTGAACTTGTTAATGACCAAAAAATAAATGAAAATCTGAAAAGAACAAAAATATTTAAATTGCATGCATTATTAAGATTCAACATCAGAGAAGGCATGGAACTGTTTACATGATTGTATGTGCTCATGTAAGCTAATTGGCATTTCTGTAGGGGTAAACAATGCAGACACTTGGAGGCATACATTATAGGTCACACATTTCGTTTTCGATCTGGTATGATATACATGTATTGCCTCCAATGATTTTTCCTAAAACATACTTCCCAATCAACTTGTAATCAAATGTTACTTTTGATTGATAAACATTAAATTTGTGTGAAATAAAGAACCATCTATAACTTTCTGTGTAATTAAAAATATAGTTGATGTAAAAGCTGTGATTTATGTGGGTTTTTTTTTTGGTCACAAAAATAATCACGAAAAACCAATGTAAATACAAAAGTTTACTTACCTGGTGCTGCAGCAAACTCTCCGGTCAAATATAACATGAAACAATTCCTTTTTC
Source organism: Atrina japonica (assembly GCA_030159075.1). Classification (NCBI taxonomy): domain Eukaryota; kingdom Metazoa; phylum Mollusca; class Bivalvia; order Pterioida; family Pinnidae; genus Atrina; species Atrina japonica. Next base: position 493,748 of record BROG01000167.1, read on the forward strand.
AGTGTTTAACTTACCTGGTGCTGCAGCAAACTCTCCGGTCAAATATAACATGAAACAATTCCTTTTTCAGTGTTAACCCTCATACAAAATGTAATATTACGTTATATGCTCTGATTGTCTTTTAATTCATTTAGAGTTAATATCTCCTATTCTCGGTATTCGATACACCTTGAAAAATTTAACCAACAATAGAGGCATTTAAAGGCTTCACAGTATATGATTTCCTTGTGAAGCAAAGATTTATTACCTAAATATTATAGATATACAGTGAAGACATTGATAATATCAACACAGTGATTTTTGTAAATGACAGGTACATGCAAATAGAGTTATCTCCCTGGATCCTTGTCAATGATACATAGTTATCTCCCTGGATTCTTGTTAATGATCGGTAAATACAAACTTATCTCCCTGGATTCTTGTAAATGATACATAGTTATCCCCCTGGATTCTTGTAACTGATAGGTATATACATAGTTATCTCCCTGGATTCTTGTTAATGATACATAGTTTTCTCCTAACGTGAATGATTAACGCCCTTGATCAGAACTCTTCAGATCTGATAGGGTGTGAAAGCTAACTATTTAAAATGTTTCTCGCCACTCTAGAAAAAACAGGAACCCTATCAGAAATGTTTAATATATTATTCTGTGGAGTTTGGATTTCTGTTTCAAATTTGAGGATAAATAAATGTTTGAAAAAAATAAACAAAGAAAATATATTGAATGTATACTTCAAATGAATGATAGGTTTACAGTTGTAATTTTAGTATAAATCACAAACTTCGAGTGTTGTGAAGTAGTCAATGCAGCGTGACAAAATTCTGACATAAATTTCAGAATTTCTATGATATCACAATCTGGCACAGTAAAAATTTCTTTGGGTTGAAGCATTCTGAATGTGTATGAATTCAGGCATTAATGTAGTGATCGACATGAACGAAATATAACTACTGGATTATTCAGGTTAAGTTATCTCCCTGGATTCTTGTAAATGATTCATAGTTATCTCACTGGATTCTGATACTGGTAAATGATACATAGTTATCTCCCAGGATCCTTGTAAATGACACACAGTTATCTCCCTGGATCCTTGTAAATGACACATAGTCATCTCCCTGGATCCTTGTAAATGACACATAGTCATCTCCCTGGATCCTTGTAAATGACACATAGTTATCTCCCAGTATTCATGTAAATGATTGGTAAATAAATGTACAGTGTATATAGTTATCTCCCTGAATATTTTTTTATATAAGTGTGTGTGTGTGTGCTTGCATGTGTGTGATCAGAAAAAAGATTGTCTAGTAAAATAGTTCTCTCTCTCTCTCTCTCTCTCTCTCTCTCTCTCTCTCTCTCTCTCTCTCTCTATATATATATATATATATATATATATACACTTTTTAACATTTTCCAAAGCTTTCCCCTCCTCCAAATTGATACAATCAGTAGCTATAAAATGATATTAAAGATTGATTAGTAACAAAGTTTTTACGCTATTACTTGCATGTAAAATTTCAGTGTCGCTTTTCCGAATTATCATATGACATAAACTTTTTCTGACAGATCAAACTCATACACACAACACATGTATACACACATGCATACACACACAACATACACATGCTCATACACACAACATGCACTACAATGTTTTCAGATGTTTTTTTTTATTAATTCTAATAACTCCTGTGATTATTTTCTTATTTCTTATTTCAGGGACTGTTCTCTATGTTAGCAATGGCACAGCTATCTTGAAAGTGGATACTCGACAGAAGACCAGTGAGGTCATAGTTTATCAGGTAACATAAAAATATTGTAAAACTTTTACCATATATAATATTTTGAAGTCATATTTTTGTTACACATCTATAAAAGTGCATGGCAAACTTTGATAAGGAAAGTGTCAAGACCACCTGTGCTGATAGGGGAAACTCTGTTAGCTGGTTCTTCAGACAAGTTTGAATGTCAATTTTTGTGTACAAATTGTTTTGTTTAGAATTCCTTAATTTGACAGTATTCTTTAACTCACACACCCCTAAAAACACATTTGGACTGATCTGTGTCATTGATTTTCAGTAGAGTCCATTATTTTCAGGGGTAGATGAGTTAATATACCAGTGAAAATCATGTGTGGAAGAAGTGAAAATATGTTGATGTGTTGCCCTAATGTGATCTTATATTTGTTATTCCGAAGTTTGCTGTAAAATTATTTTGGATAATTTACTCATTCACCCCTACAGACACATTTGGACTAGCCAATTTAAAATGAAAGTGAAATTTTCTAGCTAAATAAATGCAGCAAGGACATGCCTGCCATCCACGAGACTGGTGATTTAGGGCAAATTTAATACAGGGTGAATATGTTTACTGTCGTGAAAGGGCGAAAATAACCTGGTGTCAAAATTTCCAGGTACATGTATTATACAGTTTACATTCATCGTTTACTTGTAATGTCTTTTTATCAAGATCTACATGAAGTGAGTTAAATGACTTTTCATTTTGACATTTTATGACATTTCATAACACATGTACATTCAATTTTCAAAATGTAATTTGTGATAACATCATATGATAATAGAATGTGAAATTTGAATTATACATTTCATATTTAAATAATATTCATTATCACAGTAAACATTTTAGAAATAGAGTTTATCATGTCACTGATCTGTTGATTGATCATAGATACCATTCTGTTACAATTGAGCTGTGTTTAGAGTAGTTAGTGCATTTGCACTGAAAAGCACAACATCCCACAGGTTTTACAGTCTTCTGGGTCGTATATGATTGTGATAGTGAATTCTGCCTTGAGAGACCATGCACATGAACAACCACCTGTCTTATGCAAGCAAATTACTAGTTTTCTTTCTTTTAGAAATTGGATTTTTACCTATGAATTTTTTTTTTTTTGGTCTGGGAATTTTTAATTTGTCCTGTCAGACAGGTACTGAGTAATTTTTACTTGCCCACCCACAAAGAGGACAGGTACTAGACAAGTAGACAGGTACTAGACAAGTGGACATTATCCAGACAAGTGGAAAGTTTCTGGACAAGTGGCCAGGTAATTGATAAGTAAGGGGATACTGGATAAGTGGACAGATATGGAACTGGACAAGTAGACAGGTGCAATTTGAAAAGTGGACAGGTATGTTACTGGACATATGGACAGGTACAGTTGGACAAGTGGACAGGTACTGGACAAATAGACAGGTACTATTGGAAAAGTTAACAGGTACTGGACAAGTAGACATGTACTATTGGACAAGTGGACAGGTAAGGTACTGGACATGTACCATTGGACAAGTGGACAAGTACTGGATAAGTATACAGGTACTATTGGACAAGTGGACAGGTAAGGTACTGGACAAGTGGATGAGTACTATTGGACGAGTGGACAGGTAAGGTACTGGACAAGTGTGACTTTTTATCTTGGTTTTACTGTATATCAAGGTAGAAGAGGTGCTTTCAGATAAGGACATTAAATGATTAATTTCTGTTGGTAAAAAAACTCATCCGTGCATTTGACCTAGGTTTGACTCTCTGAGATCCAGTGAGGAATAAACTTTTATCCGAGTTTTATCTTCCAGAACTATAAATTAATTTAAATATAGCAAAATATTATAGTTTCTAGCCTGTATTCAATATAATGTTTCATGAAAAGGACAGATAGGTTAATTTTTTGCACCAATTTCCCTCAGTTATTATGAAGTGTCAGGATGCTGAGGTTGTGGCATTGATAAATAGTAAAATGATAGACTTGTTTAATCTGTGTTTTAAATGATTTATTATTTATGGGCTTGCTGGTACTGACCTTACATGTGCATGCTACTTGGTAAAATTGTCTAGGGTAACTAAATTTGAAATCATTGACTTCATGTACTCATACACTTGATAAAGTGATTTATACCTAAATAACTTCTGGGGTCATCATCAGAAAAATTTCCATTCTTTTCCATAGCTTACCTGAACCAAAGGTTCAACTTCAATGGATTTTTCAGATCTCCTTTTGTCTGTTCCTCTGTCGAGAGCTGTCATGGGTCTGCATTGAAGTGCTCAATTCACAACCAGAGCCTCAGCGGAGGTGGTTGGCTTTTCCTGTCCTTTGGATGAGACAGTAAAAACTGAGGTCCTGTGTCTCAGACTCACAGTAGGTGTCAGCACATTAAAGAACTCTCGCTGCTCAATGGCTGTAAGTGCCAAGCATAGGCCAAAATTTGAAGCCCTTCACTGGCATTTGGTGACATTGCCAAATGAGTGAAAGATTCTATAGTGGGACGTTAAACATCAATACAAGTGACTGTTTGTCTGGTGACTTTTCATATTTTCGACTTCTTCTTTAAAACTGCTTAAGAGATTTTGATGAAACTTAGTTTATAGGAAGCAAGTACATGTATTTAAGGTTCTCTGCCAGGTTTGTTCATTTTGACAGATCGGCCCAGGGGTTGATCAAGGGTGAATCAAAATAGGCCTCAGGGGGTACCTCTCTTTGAAAATCTTCTTCTCCAGAACTGCAGGAATTGAAAAACTAATTGCATCTGAGTGACCTGCATAGATATGTGATGCAAGTTTGTTATTTTCATAGAAATCGGAAAATAAATTTTTGACGTCTTTTTAGAGATTGTCATTTTCATTCATTTTTGTATGATTTCTTTGATTTTCTCTCCATTTTTTTTATTATGATGCATTCATTTTATGTGTTTTACCTGTAATTAGGTAGATATATGCTTTCCTAAAAGAATTCAGCTGAATGAAAGTGGATTCAGGGTGGGGCAAAATAGATCCCAGGGGGTACCCATCTTGGAAAATTTTCTTCTCCAGAACTATTGCATGGATTGAAAACTAATTGCATCTGAGTGATTTACATGAATGTATGATTCAATATGTTTGTTTTTGGAATAAATTGATTTTTTGACATACTTTTTATATCTTTTCTGACTTCGTCAGTTTCATTCATTTTTAAGTCTCCTCCACTTTCAAGGAGTGTTATAACAATTTGTAAATTGAGATTCCCATATTTGTTAGATACCAACAAAGTTCAGGAAAGCATTGTGGCCCATGAGCCTCTTGGTGTTTTTTTTGTTTTTGTTTGTATGTTTTTTTTTGTGGGTTTTTTTTTTGGTCCATTGCTAAATCTACATGTCTGAAAATCGAGTGTTACACTTGTTTTGAATAATTTTTATTGAATTAATTTCTGTCTTCATCAATTTAAAATTTTAAAAGTAACATATATTTGTTTGACTGCAAAATTGACTTGTCCTGGACAATTCAACAGTTGTGATTATTGAGCGGTGAACTTTGTGTATATTAAGGGAAATGACCAATTGTAAATGGCCGAGGAGAAAACCATTGTACAGTGTCATGTAGCCAGAAAAAGATCACTTGTCTTTTGTAAGTCAACTTGCAAGCTTTCCCACTTCTTACGGTTAGTTAACTTAAGAATTCAGCAAATTCACCCACCTTTTGTTTTTAATTTTTAGTAGAGTATTACGCTACACTCAACAGTTTTTCAGTTATATGGTGGTAGCCAGTTTTCAGTGGTGGAAGAAAGATTCTGGTTACAATGTACCCGAGAAGAGACTATCGACATTCTGCAAGTGAACTGGCAAACTTTCTCACAAATTCCTGCACTGAACAGAAGTGAGAGAATACATAGTTCAAAGTATTATGCTCTAATCACATGATCACAAGAGCCCCAGGATAACCCCCCACACCTTGCTGACTAGAATAATTCAAGTTTTAGTACAATTAATTTGTTATTTGAAATTTCCTAGTTTTTAAAAAAGATGCATAATCCCCCCCTTCCCCCCCCCCCCCAAAAAAAATTATGGTAGGAGGTAGTTATAAAAAAAAAAATCACGCAGTCTGGCTTATTTTCTATCTTTTTACAGTCTGTCTGTAATGACCTGTTTAACCTCGGTCATAACTTCTGAAATACAACAGATACAGAGGTAATACTTGGCAGCAATACTGCCTTAATGAAGCTTTTTGAAATGACAACTGCCACGGGAGAAGGAAATACGTGATCACGAATAGATGTTGCATTTTTATAGATCTTTTTCAAATTGATTTTCAGTGTTGGAAATGTTATAAGTAGCCTATGTAACTGACATTTCCCCGGTGGCTGTTATTTGGTGTCAGTTTCAAATTATATTCATAAAAATATATCCACATCTGTTTTTTTTTTCGATTTTCTGGGTGAATCAGAATAACTGCATTACTGTGAGTATAAAATTGATCTGACACGTTTCTAAAGAATTGATCCAGGTGATTTTGTTTTTGTTTAAATGGTATTTTCACCACAACGTCATTCAATAACTTTTCAGTTATATACAGTTTCAGCCAGTTGTAATGTTAAAGGAGAGAACCTGATTACAATGTACATGGGAGGAAATCACCAGCTTTCAGCAAGTAAGCTGGAAAACTTTGTCACAAAAATGAGCTTAGGTTCCAGCAGGGCTCAAACCTGTGCTGACCAGAAGTGAGAGACTCCATGGTTCAAAGTGTGATGCTGTAACATGGTTCAAAGCGTGATGCTCTAACCACTTGTTTTTTTTTTTCCAAAGTGGCCAGTAGCATAAAAATCTTATAACTACTGTATACTTATGACTATGCCAAGCCAACCACCTGTAAGAGAGCAACTTCTTGATCAAGAACTATTCATTCTCTTATCTGTTTGACAATAAATGTATTCTTTCATAAATCTTGGAGCCTACAATAAAATTAATTGAGAAGTAATATTTCTTGAATCTGTTACTTCTATAATACATGTTTTCTTTTACATAAGTGATTTTTCTCTGCCAATAAGCGGGTCCTTTGATTAATCAGTAATGTTATTCTTTGTCTCTTTTCATATCTTTTCTCAAGTATGCTTGTTGCAGTAAGGAAATGTTAAACATCATCTTTTGTACAAGACTTTTACAATTTTAACACAACTGCATGTATCGCCACTAGAGAGAATCTTTCTCTTGATTGATTTTGTAGCTTTGTTAAGACATCAAGTTGTCAGTTGCCATAGAAAAACACAAATCAAAAGAGGAAATTGGAGAAGATCAAATGACTCATCATGTGGATAAATGTTTTGTGATACAAAACATAAAAGACGGTGTAGTAAAAAATATGTTGCCTTCAAATGGATAAATGTTTTATATATAAAGCTTAAGCAGTGAGACTCAAGAGCTAAATAAAACACAGAAAGTGTCATCTGAAGAATGAATGTTTTATGATATGAAACTGTTATACATAGGGCTGAAAATGACACTAAAAATATGTCATGTGATGAATAAATATTTTATAATGTGCACAGTGAGATGTAGGGCACAAGATGAACAGCGAATTTCCACCCTATCATAGGGCCTATGTGGGGGGACGAAAAAAAACCCATTTCCAATGAGAAAAATGTATTTCCCCCAATTTTCAGTCATAATTTCCCAATTGAAATAAAATGACAAGAGATTCTTTTATTTTCACATAGTTTTATGCATAGGCGTTGGAAGCAAATTGAAAGTTGGGGGAGCTAAACCAACTTAAAACACACACACGCCAGAAACGTCAGGGGGCTAAGCCCCAATTTTCAACACCTATGTCTTTCTTTGCAAAAAAAGTGGGGGGGGACTAAGCCCCCCCTAGCTCCCCGGTTCCGACGCCTATGTTATGTATTTTAAGATTTCCCAATTATAATAAAATGTTGCTAAAATTCTCAATTCAAAAGACTCTGGTCCCATTCACAAAAGTATGTGGAAAATCCCTGGGTTAACAATATGTTGTCTTATAAATAAACATTTTATGATATGAAGCAGTGAGATATATCACTGAAGACAACTTGCATACTTGCCACATCTCCCCCATAAATAGGGAGACTCTCTATTTTTTATGTAAAATTTTGGTAATTTCTTCAAGAAAAATGCATATCTCCCCCATGAAAAATTTAAATTTTCCTATTAATTCTTACTAAAATTTAGAGTCTCCCCCATGAGATTGAAAAATCTCCCCCATGAAAATTTTTCAAGGTTTGGGTCACAACACAGTAAAAGTGTGTCATCTTATGAATAAATGTGTTATGATTTAAACCAAAAAGACCATGGGCCAAAGATGAGGCTGTGTAAATATGTAGGTCATCAATCAGTGAAAAAAATGCTGCAAATCGATTGTGCAGTGACCACAATTTAAAAAAGGGGCTGTGCAGTGACCCAGTAAAACAGATATATTGTAAGATTTATGCAGGGACCACAGTAAAATTAGGTTGTTAATCTTAATAAGCAGACTGCAGTAAAAATTGCTATCTTTTTGGAGTGATCATATACTGTACATAAATTATTCCTACAGAAAATCTTTGTGCTGTGAATACTGTAAATTGTATTGGAAAGGAAATGTAGTGATTTTTGTGTGCCCCTTCTTAGATGTGCATCATGGGCTTTCCTTTGAAATGAACTGAGAACATTTCCAGTACAGATAGATATATATATATATATACATTTGCAGGAATATTAACATACATTTTGGGGAAAATAAAACTTATTTTCATAGGGGAATGGTCTTCAATTGAAAATAAATTCCAACTACAGTGGAATCGGTCTTTAAAGACCACTCTCATGAAAGACCACCTGTCTTTTGAGATCAATTAGCATTTAATTAAGTAATATTTTAGTTAAAACATCTTTTGAGAGACCACCTGTCTTGAAAGACCAAATTTCAGTGGCAGAATGGATGGTCTTTGTAGAAAGCTTCCACTGTATAAGAAATGAATGAACAAACATTGTATAGAAGATCTTTGTATGGTTTGTAAAACACTTTGTACAGAGATAGTGCCTCTCTCCATCCCCCCACCAAAAAAAAACCCCCAAACATATTGTATATACAATTCTTTACAGTGAACACTGAACTGGACATGACAGACCAAAACTTACCTTCATGCATAGAGTAATGTATCAGTTATGCTGTTTTTTCTGGCTTATACTGTACTAGTTAATTGATAGTGTAAACATGTTCATACCTGACTAATGAAATGATTAGTACTTTTAATTGCATTTTGACAAAGATGTCACAGCTAAGTCAATTAATTAATGTACCCCAGTCCTGTAAGACTAATTTCTTTATGGATTAAACCTGTTAATTGTTTTCTTTAAAAGAGTTTTGTTTTTATTGGTGTTCATATACATTGTAAAAAAAAACAGCTTGGGTAACTTTAGTTTCAAAGGGCACCTGTTTGTAGTGTACAAAAGTGAAGTAGAAGTCATGTCAGTATTGCAATATAATCTAATGGGTAGTATTTGTAAAGGCTGGGTATATACCTATACAAGGAGTCATTATGATACTGCCATTTTGCAGGACTCACAAAATACATACAAACTAAATCTGTAGAATACTTAAATATGTTTTTTTCGACAAGAGAATTTATGTTTCAGGTACAAATGTACAAGATAATAACAATGATAATAAAATGAATTACATGGAAATTAGAATTAAATGTTTTAAAAACTTTAAAAAACACAAAATAGATGAAAAAGCTGTACTGGTAGGATCTTATCATCATTCCAGAAACTATCACGAATGTTTAACTGTGTGCACCATAATATTTACAACTCCCTGGCTTTTTAAGCTCCTAGAAAGCTATTGTTTTTGGTCAATCTGTTACTCTGTTTCTTATAATATGGTTTTCTATCAATACATTTGTGTTTCTTTCCTTTAATTTAACCAAATATGGTATGAAGCTTTATATTCCAAAGATTAAGGATGAATTTGATAATGGATAACATTCATCAATATTTGCCAGAGTTATGGGACTTTTTAATTTTCATAATTGACTTACTTTTCAATTAACACATTTTGTAATTTACTGTATACTTGGACATTTTCGCCCCCTGGTTATTTTTCGCCTTTTTTCACTCACAATGTCATGAAAATCAACTATTGTGATGTCATGAATATTAGCCATTGTGACATCATGAATATCAACCATTGTGACATCATGAATATCAACCATTGTGACATCATGAATATCAACCATTGTGATGTCATGAAAATCAGCCATTGTGACATCATGAAAATCAACCATTGTGACATTTTGAATATCAACCATTGTAATGTCATGAATATCAACCGTTGTGACATCATGGAATGCCAGATACATGTACATGTACAGGTAACTAGGTCTAACAAGGTAAATTTGCACATGTGGTGTCTGTCTAAAAATAAAAACTAAGGCCTATTTTTCAAAAATAAGAATGCACAGGTAATATGTGACTCCATGTATTACTGCAGCTCTAATATTTTTGTTGTGGAAAACAAGTCTTTCACCCCTGTTTTGATTTAATCTAGACTCGTTGTGTTTGTAAACATGTGCCACTTTTACCTTGGTGGACCTATACTGATGTATATTACATATTCAACATGTTGTGGGGAACCTGCAGGTAACCATACACAAAAGCTCATAACTCTACTGTCAGTCTTCATGTTGGAAATGAAATCTTTAATTGACCATTGCCGTGTATCTACATTTATATGATTCTATGAGGAAAGTAATTTGTCTGAGATAGAGGCATGCTAGATATATGTCGAAACACATTTAGGTAAAAATATACAGGCAGAGTACATACATTTGATGCGACTACTAACTCTACCATCTGATGATATGTGACATGTGGTTAAGTTATTAGATGTTAATGGGTTTTCAATCATTTGAAGTGAAGGGGATTTGTATTGACAGCTTCAGACTGGATCTTATGCCCTCCTACATTCATGATTTGTAATTTACTCGGCATTAGATGGACTGAGAAACTGATTGCTGGTTGAAAGATGCAGAAAAGACTTGTGTCTCCCTGGTCTCACAAGAAGGGGGGACTAATAAGAATTTGGCTGAAAATTAAATGCAAGCATATTCACCCCATCTAGAATTTGCTCTAAATCATAACAGATGACATGTATATCCATGGTGTACTTCAAATTTCTAGCTTTGGGATTTTCACTTTTATTTTAAATTCACCCTCTCATCTAAGGATGAAAATGGTGAAATTTAACAGGAGCAAAAATATCCAGGTATAAAGCAGACCACAAAATAACACCGGAGCAATTGTGGAGGTTAAGACAAACACAAATCACGTAACCTCCTTTCTGTTCTCGATGAATTTCATGTTTAAGTCTTCATTATTGTTTTTGTAACCTGCAAGTTATGGTCATTCCTTTTAGTGTAACCTGTAAATTGGTTACAATGATTTCTGTTATTTTGTGGTCTGTATAGTACCAGTGATAATGTTTCCTATTGCTGTACCCCGATTTTGGATTTTGCTGTATTCGTTGTGGATCATGACCAAACTGTTCATTATCAGAGGGTGACAGATAGAACTTGCTAATGGTCCCAGTGGGAAATAAACCTGGGCCAATACCGGGTAATGTTATAACTGGTGTCCATGACAGATAGAACTTGCTAATGGTCCCAGTGGCAAATAAACCTGGGCCAATACCGGGTAATGTTATAACTGGTGTCCGTGACAGATAGAACTTGCTAATGGTCCCAGTGGCAAATAAACCTGGGCCAATACCAGGTAATGTTATAACTGGTGTCTGTGCTTAATTCCAAAGCAAACTCAATGTCTACCAATCAGAATTAAGATCATAATTATTACAGTGTACCAATGTTGACTGGTAGAGAATGGATGACAGCTGAATATTGAGAAGGAAGAAAAAATTATAGCCTTAGACTCTGGAAAAATTTTGCTGTAGTTTAAACACTGGCGCTACATCTCAACTTGACAATACATGACGTTTGTCAGTTGGAGTAGCTTCCTTTAAAGCAAGTTGCCTCATGAGAATTTTATGTTTTATTCAAAAATTGTAATCAGCTTGCCTTGTTTATACTGAAAACCAAGCTACACCCATGTTGTCACCTTCATTTCTTATGTTTTAGTATGACTGCCAAAAATCACCCAGAAGAATGTTCTCCTGTCTTTTTGCTTGCATAATTATATTACACAACCTTCCTCCCTCTACTGAAAATTCTAAACAATCAAATTCCATACTTTGATCTTGAATTTTTGTATTTTAGTATCGTTAAGATAATAGGCACATGTTTCTATTTATAACTACAGAGCATTTATCACTTTGACAGAAGAATTCAATGTATTTTATATCTTTGTAGCGGTGTGGTTTATTTACACACAGTTTAGATACCAAACAAAGTGGAAGTTTCAATCTTCTCCAGCTTCCTGCTGACAATGTTTCTCTGTCGTATCTACATGTGATTTGAAATGTGTAATGTGGCGTAACTTGTTAAATTGTTGATTCCTTTCAAGATTCTCTAGCAGCTGACATACTCTGTGTGTATATATATAAAATCATAAAAGTGAATGTTGAAGGAAATGTGGAAGATATGCCAAAATGTTTATCAATATTTGAAAGTTTGAAGATTTTATGAAGACGATCAGATGCAGAGATACTGAAACATCTTAATTAAGAAACATTCCTGACTTGCAATTAAATGCTTGTGTGGGTGCTGTTCGTGGTTTTATGAATGGGTACAAAGATATAGCTCAAAGTGTCTGGGTTTTTCTTCTCTGCTATAAACTGTACATAAATCTTTGTATTGGTGCCATGCACCAGTCACTTCATAAGCTTTCACTAATATAGTCGTAGTCAGTCATCAATGGTAGAGAAAACCCTGGGGTTTTGGACTTGGCACCATAAAACATAAATATTGACTCAAGTCTGAGAATATTCTCAACTTGGCCTGCTCAGCCAATCAGATTTCAGGATTAACCAATTTTGTGTAAAATGTTTAAACATGTAATTCTTAAGTTTTATGGTGCCAGACCATGGCGCCTTGCACTTGTCACTGTAAAACATTAAGTTTTAATCAAGTCTGAGAATATTCTCATCTTGGTCTGCTTAGCCAATCAGAGTTCAGGATTAGTCAAAGTTGAGAGAAAGTTTTAGACTAAGTAAGTTTTAAAGGGGCATAAGCTTGTTGTTGTTTTATTGTTGTTTAACGTCCCACTCAAGAATCTTTCACTCATATGGAGATGGTTTTTACTGTCTCATCTGAAGGACAGGAAAAGCCAGCCATCTCCGCCGAGCTGGCACCCGCGACCCTCCGGTTGCCAATCAAGCTCTCTACAGTGGAGCTACAACATCTCTCTCATTAGCTGTGTTTACCCCCAAAATCATTTCATTTTTCTCTACTTTTTACTACTTGTACATGATGTACAATAAAGAATAAGAGCTATACACAGGCATAAAAAATATTATGTTTCCTATACACATGTATATACAGTAAAACCTGTATATAGGGGCCACCCAAGGGACCAGAGAATATTGACCTTTATATGCAGGTGACCCTTATACACAGGTTCAATTTAGTTGAAGTATGCAGTCAAGGGACTTTTCAAAACTGGCCTTTATAGACAGGTTTTACTGTGTATTTTGTGAAATAAGATTAGGCACAGTGTGGTATTCATATACAAATAGTAAGGTTGAGTTTATCAGTTGTAAGTGAAAAAGTGCCAAACCTGGGTTTCTCAAGCAATTTTCATAAAATATATAGGAATTTAAGAATTTCTCTATTTTTTGTTTTTGTATATCAATCTTAATAGTAAAAAAAAAAGAAGAAATTTATTTTGAAAAAAAAAGACAGTTTATACCTTTAGGTTTTGTGGTGCCAGGCTTAGGCCATGAAACAACTTAAATGTAAAACAGGATATGTCTCACTGCTGCTTTGAAATATAAACATCTATCAGTTTTGATTTGTATTCTTTTGCAGTTCATATACATACATGTATGTAATACAGATATATTTGTTATGCGTAGATAAAAATTAACATACATTTAACATACATTCCAGAGTTTGTTTGATATACATGTATCACTGTCTTATATCTTTAAAAAAGGAAGGAGGGGGATCACAAAAATGGTTCAAACTTTGATACATGTAACAATGAAATATTACCTTAGCTGAACACCAGTCAATTAGACAGAAGTCTTGGCTTGTATTTCACATCATTTAACTTATCACCCCTGAAAAAACAATGGATTTATCTGTAAAACAATGGATTTAATTTAGGCTAGTCTTATTGTGTTTTAGGGATGAATGGGTTAGCCAGCAAGAAATAATATTTATTTAATATTTTAATTCATGAAAGATTATTTTCAGATTAATGTCATTTTACAACTCATCAAATTGTTGTATTGCTGGCATAAAGCCTTAACATTTTCTCCATTCTCAAACTATATATCTTTTGAGGTGGTCTTGTTACAAAACACACTTTAATTTTTGTATGTCTTTATTTCACGGTGGCGGAAATATAAAAATGTCAGAAATCTTAGAATTAGGCTAACCATCTGTATCATATTGGATATAAACTGTTTTCTCTTTACATACATGTATTCTGACTGATTTCAATGTCATTGGCCTGTTCAATGATTTATGGATCTTGGAAATCTGCAAAATTTTTAGAAGACATTTTGTATGTCAGAAAATAAGTTTCAGAAATCATTTATATTATTTATATGCCCTAGAGATGGACGGTTGGGGTGGGTGGGGAGCATATTGTTTTTGTTCTGTCTGTTTGGCCTATTACAGCATCCCATCAAATGGTTTCCTCAAATTACAATCAACTTTGGTATGATGTATATCATTGAAACATAGGATAAGTTTGATTTAAATATGACCAATGTTTGTCAGTTTTTGCTGGAGTTATAGGACTTTCAATCAGAAAAGACCACCAGTGTTCCACAAGTAAACAAGCAAACTCTCTAACAAAATCAGCTTAGGTTCCAAAGGTGATGATGGTGGCGAAATATGAGTTTATTCCTTAAATTTTGAAATAATGATTTTTTAACAAGGATCTAAAGATCTTATAAAGCCATAATACATTGTACATGTTTTAATGCTTAACATTATGGCACCACTTGTGGTGGTCTACTGGTAGAGTGATCAACTTGCAAGTGGAAGGTCTCAGGTTAGATTCCTGGGCCGGGTCATAGCAAAGACTTTAAAAATCGTAGAGGCTGTTCCCTCACAAAGCGCTTGGAGTACGAAGTGAAAGTCACAGGTCTTTCAGATGAGACTTAAAACTGAGGCCCTGTGTCAAGGCATGCGTATCATGTAAAAGAATCCTCACTGCATTGGCATTAGTCCATAGCACAGGCCAAAATTTGTGGCACTTCACCTAAAGCTAGTGAAATCTCAATATAAGTGGAAATTTCCTGACGCGATGTAAAACAACAATCAATAAAAAACAAAACCAGATCTAGTTTTGGCAATAAATTGGATGAATTCATCGTTATTCTTTAGAGCACTTTGGAATTTATCAAATATCAGAATACAGTTTTCTCATGGGATTGTCCAAAAATAAACACCATAATTTGTGTGTATAAATTTAAAAACTTGTAATAAATTTCATGGGGAGACCAAAGATACTGTAAAATATTTGGAATATTTGGTAATACTTATCATGCTCTTGAAAATACAAACACAGCGCCATGATGATACTATTTCATTCATATGCGAGGTGATCAGGTGCTCTTTGTTGTATATAATACATACATGTTGAGTATCATGTGTTTTAAGATATACTCGGAAACATTAACGATAATTTTTTTTTATTTGCTGAACAAAATAGCTGTAAGCTGTGGGCAGTCAGTCAGAATTTCTAAGATAAACTTAACATTTAGAATATTATCAGTCCCTGATGGTGAAATTTTTGTTATTGAAATTGGATTGAACTTTTGTAATTATCTGTAATCTCTTTGTATAGTTGGCTACTCAAGTCATATAAGCATTTGTTTCTGTGTTATAGGAATTGATGATAATAGTCATTGTAAACACTGGGGACCCAGTAGATAGTCTGGCATTGTCTTATCCACACAACTTGGCAGAGCAGAGTGACCTTTTGATTATCATACGGATGATTCTTTACTTACTTTTCGGTTATGACAAGTTGCAGGGGGAAAACGTTATATTCCTGGATACTTTCTTATGTATGGTGACATGTAGGCATGATTACTCTTGCTTATTTTAATGTTATGCTTTATTACCTAAAATCTAAATTTGTCCAGTTCAGGGAAGGTTCACAAGACTCCACACAGGTTATTTGGATTTTACAATAGAAATATACAAGTTATACACAATGTAGATACATTATAACTTTGTATTTCATTGTAGGCCCAGCTGATAGTCATACAAATTATACACAATGTAGATACATTATAACTTTGTATTTCATTGTAGGCCCAGCTGATAGTCATACAAATTATACACAATGTAGATACATTATAACTTTGTATTTCATTGTAGGCCCAGCTGATAGTCATACAAATTATACACAATGTAGATACATTATAACTTTGTATTTCATTGTAGGCCCAGCTGATAGTCATACAAGTTATACACAATGTAGATACATTATATAATTAATGTGACTGTGCACATCAGTCACCTTGTTGCCTTATGTTTACATTATCAGAAAATGTGTCTTGTTAAATAGCAATACACATTAATTTTATCAGGTCATCATTGTAAATTATTGTCTATAGCCTAAGTGAAATGGACATCAACAAAGTTGTCATTTTGTGTACCGTACTCTAAAATCAGAAAAAATTTTGGGGTAACAATTTTGTTGTTTTAAATATAAAACAAATTAGTTGACATTAAATCATTTGAAATAAAACACATGTTTGTTAGGAAAACTATAAATATTATTAGGTTTAATTCATATTTCGTCATGGTTTTAAATTCATTGATAAATGAAAACAACGAAATAAACAAAATCATATCCATATAACGAAAATTCCTGATTCTACAATATATAAAGTAAATGGCTGAAATTCTGAAGATGAAATCCATTTTAATTTTGTGTCCTATCGGTTAGAGTAGTTGATGTTACATATGTATATTAATGGTGTCCAGCATTGCTACGTATTGTTACAGAGATTTTCACATTGATATAGGAATAGACTCAGCAATAGGAGTCTGTTTTTACCCAAATTAGGAATTCCAATTTGTAGTACTGGTAATGCAGACAGTTAATACATCATTAATTTTTTTCTTTCTTTTTATGACAAAATTGGAAATTTGGGCTTAGATTTGAGGGGAAATAGCATGGGCTTCTGTTATAAAGAATGGGTTGAATCTAGGATCCACATATTTGAGCAGTGGAAAATATATACATATATGTATACATGTATAATTCTTTCTGGGTATCAGTTATAAAGTGATTTATATTGATAAATTACTTTTTATAAAACTTGGGTACCAAAACCAAATATGACACTAATGTAAGTGGCACCAGATATACTGGCAGAATTGCAATGAACAACTGTAAAATGTCAGTGACATCACAATCAAACCTTACCTGTTAGCACTAAACTTGAATATGTGTAACAGGTGCTCTGATGGTTAACTTAAAAACAAGATGGAATTGATTCTTAACTTTCATACAGCAGATTGAAGGTTAGTGTAGATGTGGTGCTTCATTAATTCATCTTGTTTTCCCTGGTGGTTTTTCAAGTACATTACCATGCACTTGTAATTAGAATCAACAGTTTAACTTCCATTTGATTAGTTTCAGATTTATAGGTGATGTTGGCTTCCAGGATCAACAGTTAGTTTGTATTATGTTGTACATTTAGTATTGACAGATGAGAAAATAACCTTATTCTTAGCACATGTTGTGTCTTGTGCTGTTAATAATTCAAGTTTGATTTATTTTCCTGTTTTTATATAAAAATGTAGTTGAAATTCTGTCCTGAAGTGTTATAATTTGTAGTCTTTCTCTGTCTGTCTCTCTCTCTCTCTCTGTGTTCTTTGCCCCTCTCTGTCCTCTTCTCTGTGTTCCTGTCTGTCTCTCTCTGCTCTCCTCTCTGTCTGTCTGTCTGTCTCTCTTGCTCTCTCTCTCTCTCTCTCTGTCTCTCTCTGTGTGTCTGTCTATCTCTCTCTCTCTCTCTCTCTCTCTCTCTCTCTCTCTCTCTCTCTCTCTCTCTCTCTCTCTCTCTCTCTCTCTCTCTCTCTCTCTCTCTCTCTCTCTCTCTCTGCCTCTCTTCCCTTTTCCCTCTCTAGTACCTTTCTTTCTGACTCTATATATTTTTCTTTCTATGCCTCTCTCTCTCCCTTTCTTTCTTATCATGTATTATTCAGCAGATGAGTAGGAGGATTATGGATCTGTAAAACTTTCACAAAATGTTAATTATTGTTGAAATGTTCATATGTAGCTGAAGAGAGTGTAAAAAGGGCTGCTCTTTGCAGCCAGACATGCATTAAAGGTGTGTAAGAATATTACTTTACATAATTACAGGGATTTCAGACTTGCTTTTAGACAAACTTTATTGTTTAGAATACTGTACTAGTTTGACATTGACAATTTGCAGGATGGCTTTTTTTTTTACTGTAGCTCAAGTCTAGATGTTTTATATCAGGGATTTTCCATGCTATCATAGGAGACAGAAACAAGTCTCCATTTCCAGTGCAATCAAATGCCCTTTTCCCCCAATTGAAGTCAAATGACAATGAATTTGAAAAGATTCTTATATTTTAAAACAGTTTTGTATTCTTTTAGATTTCCCAATGTCAATAAAATGTTGATAAAATTCCCAATTCAAAAGGCCCAGGCTCCATTTCCCATTCCCAAAGGAGTATGGAAAACCACTGTATTTTATCCCAGAGCTGATGATAGTGTTTTTATAATAGAAAGAATATTGTTGTACATGTATGTCGCAATAAATTGTTTTGAAAATCCATTATTTCAAATTACCATATTCGACCCAATAAGCACATACTACTAGGGCGATAAAACATTTGAAAAATGGGTGGGTGCTTGTTGGGACTAATTAAGAACCAAATTGATGGAAAACAGTTTAATTTTGTTTTAAAGGCATGGTGGTACAGTTATGTCTGAGGATACTTATCGACATAATTCAGGTTGCTGGTGACTACAGATAAACTGTTAATTACTTGGGTTTTTCTGGTCCACATCTCTTCATCAAGTGTAGGAGGTGGGGGTGGGAGGATAGGGGACGCTATAAGGACATGAGTGCTTATTGGGTTTATTAAAGTAATACTTTTTATGATTATGAATGGGTTTGGTTTTTATCAACGTGTAATTATTTTTGTTTATAAATCAAAAGTTGTCAATGAGAAGAATTTGGAAACTTATTCACATGCATAAATGGAGAGACAAGGAGAGTGAAAGAAAAAGAAAAGAGTGTAATTTTCACTGACATTTTTTAATTCTGTATTTTATTATAGCCTTCAGGTAGAATCATTAGCCTGGCAACGGACATAGAAGATGGGTTGCTGTTCTGGTCTGATGTCAGCATACAACACAGAGGCATTTACAAGTCCTACCTTAACGGCAGTAATGCAGAGCTGATGATATCAGGTACAGACATGTATATGAATAACAAAAATATCAATGTCACGGTAGGTGTGTCTGGTAAAAGGACCTCACTACATTAGGGTCAGTCCATAGCACAGGTCAAAATTTGTGGCACATCTACATATGCTGTATAGTTGTTTAATTTCACGGGGAGAAAATTTTGCTGTTTTCTGAATGGAACTCATTTGAGGGTATTAAATTTCGCACAAGATTGGTTACGTCTTTCTGATACTTCATAAGTGTAAGGTATTTTATTCATGGGTATTTAATTTCGCAGAATTTCTTTGACTGTGAATATAGCGAAATAAATTACATCGCGAATAAAAGCATTTATACAGTAATTGAAAAATTCTTGGCAGGATGTAAAACAACAAACTTTAAACAAATAAAAAATATGTGTTCATTTGTGGATAGAATCTAGAAGTTTTACAAATAACTACTTATACATAATGTCAGAATAATAGATTGAAGGTTGAGCTTGATTATTTACTTAAGTTGAATGGTGCCCTTGGGCAGATACATGTCTGTTTTGGGCTATGAACTGGATATCTGGTGCCAGAAGTCACCAAATTCACTCAATACTCAAGTTTTCCATTTTATTTTATTACCATATTTGTTCTTATTAGAGCATCAGATTCTTACTGCGAGGGTTGAGATTTCCCTTTCCACTCAACACACCCATGTTTCATTATTTTTCTCCCAAATCGCTTCAAATGCATGCTTATGCATGTAAATAAAATCTAACACAACTTTCAATGCACTGCATTCTTATTACATATACATGTATGTAGAAGAAACTAAGTCATAGAATTATATTGTGATGTCATAGCACATGTAGCATGCCTACACCCTAGGGGGTGTGAACAGAGAAATTCTGGCTTGGCAAAATGGTAGATAGGCCTGTCCATGGTGGGGAAAAAAGATGTTTATATAAGTGGAAGAAAAACATGTTTATTTATAAGTGGGTTTATCTATAAGTGGAAGAAAAGATGTTTATCTTCAAGTGGAAGAAATAGATGTTTTTCTATAAGTTGATAAAATAAACTTACCTTAATCAAAATAAAAACAATGGACACATTTAGGTCTTTTAAAATCCATACAAAATTTTTTGGAACTGAAGCAATAAAATCTTAACTTTTCCATCATTTATCTGGAGAAGGGATTGTAAACTTGTAAAATTTTTAATGCATTGTATCTGATTAACCCATCTACCCAAGAAAATAATGGACTCTTCTGAAAATCAATGGCACAGACTAGTTCAAATGTGTCTTTAGGGGTGTATAAATTAAAAATTTTCTTTTAGATCAAAAATATTTCTTTGTTGTAAAAAAAAAAATTGATATACTGAATAATTGATATGATTCTTGGTAGTACAGCAAAGCCGTTTTTTTTATCACCTACATGTAACATTTAAATTGTAAATTTTTACACTATCATAAGAAAGTTTAACCATTGGTTCTGTGAAGGAAATAATCAATTACAATTATTAACAATTTGTGTTATTTTAACAGCAGTGAAACAGCCTGTCACCTTCATTGGCTTATATTTACATTTTCCACAGCAGTCTCCCATAGACTCAGTTTTAAACTAGACGGTGTTCATATTGGCTATAAATGAAGTTCTTCATATGATGTCACACAGTAATGTAGCTTCATTCATAACATGAAATCACACCAGGATATATTTCATTCAAAAACTCTATACTTTACTGTTCTACCTTGAACTTTGCTGTTCCATTATAATGAGACCGATCACCTTTAAGGCGGGATATTTGATTCCATTATTTATTTTTTTAATTTGAAAACTATGATATGTAAATATTATGAATGAACACTTGTCAGAGTGCGTTTATTGTCAATATGGATGCTGTTTGGGTGACAGATTAATATTCATGGCACTTGCTAAAACAAATGAAGGCTTGTCAGAGTGAATTTATTGTCAGTATGGATGCCATTTAGGTGATAGATTAATATTCATGGCATCCTAACCTCATCCATATTGACAATAAATGCACTCTGAGAAGCGTTCATTCGTTAAATAAGTAAAAACTTTGGACATTTACTGTAGTTCTCAAATATAAAATATGTACTCAAATATGTACATGTACATGTATTACAGAACTAGAACTCATTTGTGTGATCAAAATAGCAAATTTACATAATTTGTGCCTCAGAAATTAAATATACCTTCCTATAATTTTTACCAAATTTGATGTGATGCTTTATACTGTATACCGTATTCCACCCAATAAGTGCCCATATCTCTATAAGCCTCCCTCCACTATAGTTCAGATTTACCCACCTTTTTTTACGCACAATGAATATGTTTTATAGCTGGTTCAGGAGACGTGGACCAGAAAAACATAACGGTCAATCTCTAGCCCTCTACCAAACAGAAGAATGTCGATATACTGTCCTCATTATAACTACAACCACTTATGAAAAAATAAACTGTTTTACATCAATTTGACACTTAATTGGCCCCAATAAGCGCCCACTCCTTTTCCCCAATTTTTAGTGCCCAGTGGGTGCTTCTTGGATCATATGTGGTATTTAAGTTAGAATGTAGTTGATTTTGATTAACATTTGGCAATATATGATAGAGTTATGGGACTGTTTATTTCTATATGAAGACTTAGTTGTCTGGAGGGGGGTTCCAAACACAACTTGTTCTTGGAAGTGCATTCATTGGATTGTATTTGCAAGAAGATCATACGTTTGTGACTTAATGGACTAATTGATCTTCTACCCAACTTGTCCAACAGGATGGCAAAAATATTTTGTTTTATGTTTTACCAGTGCCATATGATATTTTGAATCCCATGCTATTTTGAACCTGGGTTCTGGAATCAAAACACCATGTCACATCTACAGTTATAGTTAGATACAGTTTGGCGACCAGTTTTAAATGGTGGACTGAAGTAAAAATGTAGTTATATTGTACCCAGGAATAGACCACCAGTCTTACACAAGTAAACTGACAAAAATTTTCATATAGTCTGCTTAACCTAAGTTCCAATGGAGCTTGAACCCACACTGATTAGAGGCAAGGATTTTCCACCCTGTTGTAGGGGCAAATAAGGCAATGCAAATACAGTGTATCTTTTCCCAATTTGCAGTCTAAATTTCCCAACCAAAGCCAGATGACAATGGATTTGAAGAGATTCTTGTATTTTCAAATAGTTTGTGTATTTTTAGATTTCCCAATTTCAATAAAATGCCACTAAAATTCCCCAAAAAGATCAAGGTACAGGTCCTATTTGCAAAAGAGTGTGGAAAGTCCCGGAGAGGTGAGAGATTTCTTGAATAAAAGCATGATGCTCTTACCACTTAGCCATGGAGGCATCTTGGTGGCAAAAGAAAACTTTTAATTCATTCACAAACGGTGAACCTGACGTGTAAATGGTTACCAGTTCATCTATAGTAAAAAATAAGATGACACAACCCTCTGATAGTAATGGCTGCATCATCTCATGGTTGTCATCAGTGTTAATTTTATCTCGACCGGGGTCAAATATATTTTTGTGGTTATTGTATAAATGCTGTCAGATTTATCAACCAATCATCTGATGACAGTAATGTGATAGCAAATGATTCATTTTCTGTTAATGTATATAACATCATTCCCCATTTAAAGTGTTCTATATATATACAAAACACCCATCTTTTCCTTGTACATTAAATGTGGTACTAGATCACTTGAGTGTTTTTCTATACCTGACTCCAAAACAAAGTGTCAAAGCATGTTTTTTATCATGACATGTATGTTACAGCATTGAAACTGTAGAAATTTGAGATCTGCTGCTGATTTGCTAATCATGATTAAAAAAGACATGATGGCGCCAAGAATGTCTTTTATTATAATTAGTATGATAGATACACCTGATATTTATACAAGATTCAGTATTGGATGTTAATCTGGACATTTCCAGGTCATCTGAGTCAATGAGGTGACCTTTAGCAACTCATTGTCAAGCTGCTGTGCAGAATGCATAACATTTTTGTGTCACCTGCAAAGCTGGATGACAATTAGGGATATCTTTGTCTGTGTCTTTGCAGCAGTGTGGTCAACCACACTTAAGAGTTTTTTTCCAGCAGATTTCATTTCTCAATTTTTCAGCAGTCTGAACAGAATCCATTTTTGGGGGGAGGGGGATGACCTACAGAGAAGGACAATATTTTATTGAATTATTGTAGACTACAAGAAACTATGTGTGTGTAATAGCAATTCAGTTTGAACCTTGCACTCTCAAATTATTATTGGGGAGGGGAGGGGCTGAATCATTTGGTCAAATTCATCACTTTCTCAGAAAAATTGAAATTTATGTTGAGTATGGTACTTGAACAACAGTAAAACAAGTGAATTGATCAAGACATCTCTGATATTCTTAAGCTAATCAATACTTAGCAACCTTTAAAAGTCTGAACATGGATGACGTCTTTAAAGCATAGTGATTCATCTTCAAATCATAGAAGAATATGTAAAAAAAAAATTTCTTTAACAGAATGGTGATGTGGCAGTGCTTCCTGACATTAGAAAAATAAGAAGCCAGCCAGATGTATAATTCATTCATTTGTTTACTACATGTACATATGTACATTGTCCATGTGAGGTCTTGACCTTTGAGATGTTCATAAGCAGGCATTTGTCCTGTGTTTTTTATCATCATTTTGCTAATGTATACCACCAGATTTTTCACTCCAGTTTAATTTTTGCTATTTTCGTTCTCAGATGACAGGGTGAATTTAAAATGGTAGCAAAAACAAGTTAAATAATTGAAGGCACATACTTGCCATCCGTTGGACCATGGTGATTTAGGGCGAAATTTGATACGAGATGAATATGTTTTCTGTCCAAAAAGGGCAAAAATAACCAGAGACGAAATTTTCCTGGTATATGAGTATTAATGATGTGCATTAGTCCATAGTATATGTGGCACCTGAAATTGAAAAATTCTTGGTGTAATGTAAAACAAAGAAAGATAAAAAAATTTAAAATAAAGACCAAAAAACATACTGTCCAACGACCAGTAGCCGTTTATAGTGTGATTTCATCTTTAGTATGTACCACGACAATTTTTTTTTCTTCTGTTTGAGAAAAATGTCCAACAGCTGATTATTGATCTAAAAAATATCACACAATCGTGTTCTAAATAGCTGAAATCATGTAATAGCCGGCTACTGGTCCTAGTCAGGTACTGGTCCCCAACCAGTACTGATTTAAATTTTTGTTTTAAATATTTTATTATCACAATGTTTAAATGGTTACTGGTATTTGTTTTTTGCGGAGCAGTGACACAAAACATTACATTTACTCTCTGTTTAATATCATTGTTTTCAGTGATGTCTGTGTTTTTTTGTAATAGTGGAAAGAGATGCAACACAGAATCCCTGTTATGTACATAAGACATATGAAAACTTGCTATTTCTGTTATCTTCTCCTAATATTGTTTACTTACTAACTTGTAAACAGTTTTTGCTGATTCAAAGAAGATTTCAGCAAAAACACACATCAGGTAATTAAAATTTTCTCCATTAAGTTCTAAAATTAGAATTCACATTAATGTACAGAGAAATTTGCACTGATGTAAACCTGCTGCTGTAGGCCTATATGTCTAAAGGAAAATTTCTTTGAATTAATTATCTTGATTATACTGTAGACAGTGCTATAGATGATAACATTATTAAAGATTAAGACTAATAGGACATTTTCGAGTTCGTCCGGAATTCTGTATTTACACTTGATTTGCTTGAGTTTGTGTTCCCTGCGCACTTCCGGTGTAGATATATGAACATGAGATACCTCTTTGATTTAAGAAAAACTTCAACTCAGGATCTTTACGTAATGTGAAATTTGAATCCTGAACTATATTACTGCTCATATTGCCACAAGAAAGAACTGAAAGGATAAATTACAGGACAGGTCGCAGTTTCCAATGAAACCGGAAGCTGATGGGGAGTACAAAGTCGTGAAGGCGTTCGTAGCTTTAAAAAAAAAAAAAACGAGTTCCGGACGAACTTGAAAATGTGTTATATGAAAGTTATGAAAACCTGTTGAAGGGCCATCTTTAAATGATTATTTGTTTTGTAACATACAAACGAGGGTCTGCCAAGCGCACCATATCACACGGTCACCTATCCAGATGCTGAACGCGCTCACCAACCGTCCAGCCACAGAAGCTAGCTGTTGGACTAGACAGTTAATGCATTCACCCCAAAGACACATTTGGACTGGTCTAAGTCATTGAATTATAGGAGAGTCCATTGCTTTTCAGAGGTTGATGAGCCAATCTGCCTACATCCATGGCTTTTTTAGAAACGAGCAATCAGTACAGCAATATTTTTTTCAGATTTGTTTTAATTTTAATTTGTTAATTAGAATGAATTCCAGATATCTGAAGGATGAAATATATAAAAGACCAAAATGCTTTAATCATTCTTTAAATGGATCAAGGTATTTGAAACAAATTCATTTTTATTCTAGGCCCAGAGTCAATTACAGACAGCAGCTGAGTAAGATAATTAAGAAAATTTTAGCTATTTAGCAAGTAATTACAAAATCTGTATGTACATATAGGTAATTATAAAACAGATGAAGATGGAAATACATGTATGTATTCTAACTATTAAACCATACAATTATAATTAATTACAGAAATCACTACCTTCCAGGCCATTGTTAGTTACAGAAATCCCATGTATCTATACACTAACCTCCAGGCCATTTTTAGTTACAGAAATCCCATGTAGATACCCTCCAGGCCATTGTTAGTTACAGAAATCCCATGCCACTATAGATTTTTAGTTACAGAAATACCATGTAGATACACTACCCTCCAGGCCATTGTTAGTTACAGAAATCCCATGTATCTATACACTAACCTCCAGGCCATTTTTAGTTCCAGAAATACCATGTAGATACACTACCCTCTAGGCCATAGTTAGTTACAGAAATCCCATGTATCTATACACTAAACTCCAGGCCATTTTTAGTTACAGAAATACCATTAGTTATCCTCCAGAATTGTTAGTTACAGAAATCCCATGTAGATTTTTAGTTACAGAAATACCATGTATTTTGGCCATTTTTTTGTTGTATCTATACACTAACCTCCAGGCCATAGTTAGTTACAGAAATCCCCTATTTCATACACTACCCTCCAGGCCATTTTTAGTTACAGAAATACAGTAGATACACTATCCAGATGGTTACAGAAATCCATAGTTTTTTATTGGTGGAGGTTTTATGAAACTCAACAATGGTTCAGTCATATGGTCCAGTAAAGACCACCAATCCATGTAGATACACTACTCTCCAGGCAATAGAGAGTTACTGAAATCCCATGTAGATACATTACCTCAAGGTCATAGTTAGTTACAGAAATCCCATGTAGATACACTACCCTCAAGGTCATAGTTAGTTACAGAAATTCCATGTTGATACACTACCCTCCAGGCCATAGTTACAAAAATCCCTTGTCATTATACTTAGCTCTAAGCAAAAATTACAGAAATCTCTTGTAGATACACCAGCCTCTCAATGGGTAAAAGTCTGTAGAGGGAAAAGGGTTCAAGTACTGACATCCTCATTAAACCATACAACCTGATGATACAGTTAGACTGGCCTAAGCCCTTGATTTGAGGTTGAATCATTGTCTATATCAGGGATGAATGAGTCAAATTGTGAGTTGCTCAGGTAACAACAGAAAATTGAAAATTATGAGAAAAATGAATTATTGCAAAAAAAACAACAACCATGTATTACAAAGAAAAGTGCTAATGTCAGATATGTATGGTAAGATTTTTTATGATTATTTAGAACATTTTTATCATAAATAGAAGAAAAATCTAAGTTACAAACAGAATTCAATACCATATACATTTATATGGGGAAAATCACATTCTACTCTGACTTAGGTTGAAAGCTACATCTTTCATCATCAAATCATATGAAGACGAACCTTTTCCCAATTTTGCTACGTAATAATATATCAAATCTTTTTTTACTCCACCCATAATAGTCTCAGATATTTTTATTGATTTGCCTCATAATTTAAAAAATGATAAATCAAGAGATTTTTATTTTTTGAAAACAAGATTGTTACAAAGATTTCTATCCACCTAAATTCTCTTGTACATTGACGTAAAATCGTATTATATCACCTATACAACAACATATCTCTTGATAAGGAATTACAGAAGGCAAGACTGTTTCACGATAATTATCTCAATTTGATATTTCAGGAGCATTGCAATCATTATCTATTGCTTTGTATATAAATTGCGTAGTGTTGCTTTTATACGTTTAAACAAAATGCCAGTATGGAAAACATTATTCTTGTGTATCCATTAACGCCAGAACAAAATGTCAGAGTGAAGCATTCCAATTTGTTTTTTAACGACTGGAACAAGAGTCTATCTACTTTGTTGTTTATAGACATTGGATACAGGCGATTACTGAACATGTATATAAGTTGATTGATTATTGAAAAAAGTATAACTCTTGTAGTATTCCATAGATTGTGTCTGTTTGTTGTCGGAAGTAACAACTTACTGAACAATCTGCAGTTTATCTTTGAGATATCTGAGAGTTAGAGTAAAACGTACAGATATAGGCAGATTTCTATTCAGCTCAGTATTCTGTTACTAAAATTACTTGAAAATGATTTGTTTGTTTGTTCAGTATTTTTGTTGTTGTTTTGCATTCTACACAATTTTTTACCTATGTGGAGATGTCAACATCTGAAGGTGAGATGCAACAAATTTTTACCTGTATTTTAATTGTGAACTGTGTGAACTGATGAAAAAACACCAAGACAATGTGAACTTATTAAAAACACCCAAGACAGTGTGAACTGATGAAAAACACCAAGACAATATTAACTGATAAAAAAACACCAATAACAGTGTGAACTGATAAAAAACACCAAGACAATATTAACTGATAAAAAAAAACAACAAGACAGTGTGATAAAAAAAAACAACAAGACAGTGTGAACTGATGAAAAAAAAGCACCAAGACAGTGTGAACTGATAAAAAAAAAGACAATATTAACTGATAAAAAAAACAGTGTGAACTGATGAAAAACACCAAGACAGTGTAAACTGATAAAAAAAAACCACCAAGACAGTGTGAACTGATAAAAAAAAAAACACCAAGAGAGTGTGAACTGATAAAAAAAAAAAACCAAGACAGTGTGAACTGATGAAAAGAAAACCCACCAAGACAGTGAACTGATGAAAAACATAAGACAGTGTAAACTGATGAAAAACACCAAGACAGTGTGAACTGATGAAAAACACCAAGACAGTGTGAACTGATGAAAAACACCAAGACAGTATGAACTGATAACAAGAAAAACAGCAAGAATATGTTAACTGATAAAAAAACACCCAAGAAAATGTGAACTGATGAAGAAACACCAGGACAATGTGAACTAACGAATTAAAACATTAAGATAGTGTGAACTAATAAAAAATAAACAGGACAATGTGAACTGATAAAAAGAAAAACAGCAAGACTATGTTAACTAATAAAAAAGCCAAGACTATTTACTGATAAAAAAACACCCAAGAAAATGTGAACTGATGAAGATGAACACCAAGACAGTTTGACAAAAAATTGTGTTAACTGATAAAAAAAAATGTGTGAAACTGATTAAGATAAGTGTGAACTAATAAAAACACCAAGATAAACAGACACCAAGACTGTGTGAACTGATAAAAAACACCAAGACTGTGTGAACTGATAAAAAAAAAGACTGTGTGAACTGATAAAAAACACCAAGACTGTGTGAACTGATAAAAAAACACCAAGACGATGTGAACTGATGAAAAAACACCAAGACAATTTGAACTGATAAAAAAGCCAAGACTATTTACTGAAAAAAAACCACCCACAACAATGTGAATTGATAAAAACACCAAGACAATGTGAACTGATGAAAAAACACCAAGGCAGTTTGAAACTCCTAAAAAATTGCCAAGAGAGTGTGAACTGATAAAAAACACCAAGACTGTGTGAACTGATAAAAAACACCAAGACTGTGTGAACTGATAAAAACACCAAGGCAGTGTGAAAACACCAATATTATGTGAACTGATAAAAAAGACATCAAGACAGTGTGAACTACTGGTAATAAAGAAATAGAGATAGACTTTTAAATACTATTGGAGAGAAAACTTGATATAGATGACAATACAATGGTACCAAAATAAAAACAAGAAAATAAAAACATTAGATAAAAATGAATGTGGAAGTGTTATCATTTCACAGAGCATTATTCATTATGTGATAACTTAAGAACACCTGTCCTTGTAAAAACATTTGTAGGGTATTTAAACATTTTTTTTTTTGCATTAGGAAAAAAAGACACTGTGTCTATAGAGCTAAAGGTATTAAAAGATACACGCCATCATAAATGCATATAATGAATAGAAATAAGTGGTGAAAGACATCTGTTTATGTATTTGATGTAATAAAATGCATCGTAAATGCTGTTTGTGTATTATTTACACATTTTCCATTTATAACACCCAATAACTATAATCTGTTGCCTGCATGTTGACATGTTGTTTCAGCACCTGTTTTCCCAGACAGATGTGTTATTGATAAAATGTTAACATGACTGGAACCAGTTTTCATTTATTTTCAAGGAAATAATAGAAAAACAAATGAAAATGATAAATATTTACTGTTAAAGATGCTATCAGAGATGTTAAAAAAATATGACAAAATATAAATGATGGGAAAATAAAATGGACTTATTTTCTTTTGCCATTCTTGTAAGAGCATCGTGCATAAACATTTGAATATTTTAAACTTCTCCTGAAATGTTGCTTTCTTAATCAATTTTATATGTAGCTCCTCTGAGATAAGGATAACAAAACTTGTGATTTGCATTACCCCCTGGGTCAGGGATAGGGACCTATGAAAAGGCCATTCAAGCCCTTTTTGCCATTGACTTTAAAAAAGTCTGAATTATTATTGTATGAAGAAAAAAAATATATTGTAATAAAAACATATTTACTGGTAAATTACATTCTGTTGAATCTTGACAAGTACAATATTCTCCTCATGAGATTGGACACTGCTCTCCAAGTCTTGGATAAAAGGGCTTTAGCTATGGTTTCCAAAAAAAAAATTTTGTTTTTTTACTACTATGATTGATGTACAGCTAATAAACACAGGAATATAAATTCTTTTATCCCTATATATTTGGTGAAAATAAGGTCATGTCCAGTGTCATATACATATACAAGTAAGGTCGAATTAATCATTTGCAAACAAATAATTGCCAACTTTTTTAAATCAATTTTCATAAAATATAGGAATTTAAGAATTTTTATGCCTGTGTACATGTATATCTCTTTTTAGTTATTGTATATCATTCTTATAAGTAAAAAAAAAAAAAAAGAAAGAAAATTTATCAAAAAAAAAAAAACTGCAGTCAGTGTCCCTTTAAGGTACATATTTCTTAATTGCTTGTTTTTATTTCAGATGTCTTTGAATGCAATGGATTATCCGTGGATTGGGTCTCTAACCATATCTACTGGACTGATGCCAAGAGAAGCACCATTAACCTTGCCAACTATGACAGCACTGGTTATAAAATCATCATCTCCTTAACAGGTGCCCATGAACCAAGGGGGATAATTGTGGATCCAGTTCTAGGGTAAGTTTGTTTCAAGTATAGTACTTGTCAGTGCATGGTAGATGTATATATTATAACTTTGGTGAGTCATACTTCATTGAGTCGAAATATTCAATGTTGTGAACTATTGAAAAAACATTTTATAATTCAAACTTTTATGAGTCAAAATTTCTCGATGTTTTGAATAAATTTTTGGCCCTGTTTCTATAAAAACAAGAATATTTCAAAGTCAAATTTTACATGTGTACGGAAATGACCCATGTACTTTTCCTCATAAATACTCAATGTTTTAATTCCACAAAAAAAAATTAAATTTTAGCTCAAATAGTTAATTATCATGATCGTATATGTCTTAAATGGTTTTGAAGCAGTCAAATACACCTTATAGAACCTCCCAAACTAAAAATCATATGATTCTTGGTTACCATTCATGAGTTGAAGCCCCAATATTTCGAAGTTTTCTAGGTGGTCCCTTAAACTTCAACACTTTTAGGTTTTACTGTATTTTGTTTCCATATCCAAATAGTGGTATCCCAGTTATCTACTGTTCATGTTGTTTTTGTGGTGATAAGTGTCTAATATGCCAGAGAATGCTCAACATACATTCATTTCATACATGCAGGAAAGTTATTCAGTGCTAAGTTGCTGTCACTAGGATACAAAGATTTGTGTAAGCTATAATTTGCTACAGGCATATTTACATTAACAGATACGGTGGAATCGTGTTATGTTGAAATCGAATGAGTCAAAGTTCTGGTTATATTGAAGTTTAATGACGGGTCTTGATTTTTATAGATATATAAATTTGTTAATTAAAATTTGCGTTATTTCCAATTCTGAATATCTTGAAGTAATAGGCGTGGTTCTTTTGATATCAAGATAACAAGATTCTACTGTATATTACTGTTGATTTTAGTCTTCTGTTTGCCAAACTTCCCAGTTATGTATGGTTTTATCTATAAAGTAAGGTTAACAAAAATTGTGAATTTAATAATTCCTGGGTCTGGGGTTATTTAGTCAAGTAAAAGATTTAGTTATGTTGGGTTCTTCCCAAGATTATCTACTGGGTACATCAATCTGAAATTCAGTCTACAGATCTGTGTTGAAATTCAGTCTACTGGTGTGTGTTGAAATTCAATCTACAGATGTGTTGAAATTCAGTCTACAGTTATGTGCTAAAATTCAATCTACATATGTGTGCTAAAATTCAGTCTACAAATATGTGCTGAAATTCAGTCTACAGTTGTGTGCTGTAATTCGGGATATTTCAGTGTAATTCAGAGTGGATACAGTGAGTCAATATAATTCATCATACTTTGGAAACAGCAATTGAAATTTCTCAGAAATAAATTGCATATCAATTGAAAATTATTTGATCAGTCAATACATGCTTTTCTAACAATTTTCCAAGATGTTCCATTGTAACCTGATATTTCAACTTCTGACCCCAATATCTATTTTTAAGTACAAAATCACACGCAATACAGAAAATGATTCACAATATAGGAAATGATTCGGACTAGGTGTTCATTTTGAAGTCATTATATAGACAAGAAACTAATCTGAAATGGATTACTTTTTTAGAGGGAAATGATTTAGTATTGCTGTGTTGGTGACAGAGATACTGAAATAATTTTACAGAATATTATTTTCATTTTGTCATTCATCCAAACCTGGAATGGAATTGGATTCCAATAACTTCTGTGTGTGTTTTTATAATGTAAACTGTTCAGTCTATTTGGTGACTTGAAAGTTATTTAATCCTCATGTGCTTTGATAGACAAAACCTCATTAGAACTAAAAAAAAAAGAAAACCAATATATGAATCAATCCTTTAAAGATCGTCAGTATAGTTTTGCATTGGAAATGGATTCTGTTACACTGTGGGCTGAGCATAAGGCAATTTCAACTAATAGGTACCAGTGTTCATCTACCTGGACAGGCTATAGAGAAAGGTTGGCTCATTTCCTGTCCAAATTTCCTTGTTTAACTACAGAAAAATATTTCTGTGACTCAGAGGTGACTAGACATCCCAGCCTTATAATATTGTTTCTATTCTGAAAATACTCTACCGTAATCACTTCCATTATGAAATGCAATTAGTTAATGAGAAAAAGAAGTGATTTCAGAAAATAAAGAGCTTAGATTTCTACCTTCAAACGGGGCATTTTCTTTGTAAAAAGTTAAAGGCACAAATTCATTTATTTTACATCACTGAAAGTTAAGTATATTGAGTATCTGATGGTATCGCAGTAGATCTAATTTCTATTTTCCTTGTCAGAAATCTTTTCAAAATACATGAATACATTTATTTTTCAACGACAACTGTTTTATCTATCTATTTTTTTTCCACCTTCAATAAAAAAGACTTAATATGCAAGAATATTACTATGCATACACCTGTGTTATTTATGCAGATCCCCTTTGATCGACAGAAATATCCTTTTGTTGTTTAACAAGAAATTAAAGAGCAATGCCTCCAACAACAAACTGCATGCATTGCTGTCATCTCTGACGTGATGAATTGTAAACAATGTCCAACAAGGACCATAACTGCAATGACTTGGAACCTCATAGCCGGGCATTTTTTAGCCAGGCATATTGCCAAAGGCAAGAGCTGGCTACAGCGATCATCAAGTTGTGTTCAATCGACTTTTTCTCTAACTAACTTTCCTCTAACTAAAATTATTTCTGGTGAATGGAAAACGTTTTTTTATCCTTCCATGTATGAAGAGCCATAAAGGGCTAGGTAGAACATGTGAAATAATAGCATGGTCTCTGTATTACTGTCAGAATAAAAATAGGCAATATTATTACTTGGGTATGTGTAAGCCTGGCTTTCAGTACTTTCAGTATATCTAGCACTCGGTGTACCCAGGAAGAGACCACCGGCCTTCCGCAAGTAAACTGGCAAACTTTCTCAAAAAATCAGCTTTGGTTCTAGCAGGGCTCAAACCTGTGCTGACAAGAAGTGAGAGACTTCATAGTTTAAAGTGCAGTGTTCCAACCACTCAGCCACGGAGGTCCCTGCTTTGACACAGAACCTCATGTTTTAGTCCTGTTCGTAAGACTAGTGATTTTCTCTTCTTATAATGAGTGCTGGGTGAAAGAAGATTCACCACCTTTTAAATTAAAATATCAAGACCAGCTGCTACTGCGATTAAACCCTGAAGGACCTTCCACTTGCATGCCAAACACTCTACCACTATACTGCTGTGAGCAAATAGAATTCAAGAAAACATCTACAGAAATGAATGAAATGACAAGATGTTATGTCATAATGCTGCACACGAATTAGCGTACAAAAGAAGTTCTGGATCAATATAAATCTAAAGAAACAGAAAACTGAGAAAAAAAATTTGCCATTAAATCGAGCTGAAGGATTACATAATGTGAAACCATCTAGATGAATCATGATTCATCTTAGTTGTAAAGGCTTCCCGTCATTGTAAAATGTATGGCAAATTACAAAAGATCTTGTAGGTCTGTATGTCAGGGCAACACTTAAGACAAATTTTGCTTGTTTGAAGTAAAGCATATTGAATTTTTGGCAGCTGTGTCAATGGAATCCTTTGTGGATTGTGGGAATATGGATGTTGCTGTCAAATATCAAAAGCTTCATCTAACAAAGATAATTTAGTGATGAATAATTCAAAACAGAAAACATGGTATTGAGTGAGGAAAGAAAAATGCATAAATAGCATTAAAAATTTATAATAATATAATGCAGTTGCAGTATTATTTTCAAAATCCTTATTTTACGATGCAAAAAGAGCTGCATATATTGATATTTTTAAGTACATAAGCATAATCATTGTATTGCTTTTTCTGGTATATTTATTTATATATCTATTTATTTATTTATTTTGCCCAAGGGAGAAGACATACTCTGGTAATTACTGCATTGTATACTGGGACAGTTATGGTGCAACTGAAATGAGTCATTCTTGCACCAAATTTGCATAGTAAATAAGTACTTCTAATGTAACGCCATTACTCTTCATTGACTTACAAAAATAGTCTTGTAATGTAAGTAAGTGACATTTATTTGCCATTTCCTATAATCACGTCAATATTGAAAACACCCAATTGTCTGCTATCTTGATCAGAGATTCTGACGAATTATTTTATCAAATGAAAATGGCACCTAAACACAGACTTTGTCATTACATGTCCTTTCAAAAATCAATAAATGATAAGAAAATATTTACACACACACACCATGCATACATGCACACACACCATGCATGCACCCACACACACTCACACATACCACACACTCACACACACTCACTCACACACACACACACACACACTCACACACACACTCACACACATACCATACATCCACATGCACACACACTCACATACACACATACCACACACATACACACACACTCACACACCTACACACACACACCTACACACACATACCACACACACACCTACACACACAAACCACACACTCACACACATACACTCATACACACACACATACTCACACACACACACACACTCACTCACACACACACACCTACAAACCACACACACTAGACTCAACAACAACAAATCACTAATACTAAATTATTGGACATTTAGATTTTAGCTTTCACATTGAAGAAAAAAAATATTCATTGAAATTGTGTTTTCTAACTCATCAACTTCTGGAAAAGAAAGGACTTTTCTGTAAACCAATGACTTAGACCAGTCCAATTTTGTCTTTAGGGGTGAATCGGTTAGATAAGGGATTACTATCATATTCATTTTTGTAACAATTATACATTTATTTTGTATGTATGTGACCAGTACAGCTCTTGAATTCAAGTCTGAAGCTTTTCAGGATAACTGCAGTCGTACTCATTTCACAAGCGCACAAATGGGTCCGGATGGCATCAAGAAGTTCCATGCCTAATGCGTTTCCTACCCATGACAAATCCTACCCATTGAAAGACCAATGGTACCCACTGTATGATTTGTCTTTCATTGAGTATGATTTGTTTTTGGGTATGAAAAATCTTGATGCTGTCCGAAAGACTTTGTCCGCAGGTGAAATAAGTAGGAGTGGAATATGCATCTTTTTTTTTTTTTTTTTTTTTTTTTTTTTTTAAAACAAGGAAGTTTCAATTTCTGCCACTAAAACGTTATCTTACAAGACAGGTGGTCTCTCAAAAGGGGTTTTATTTAAAAGATCATTGAACCAAGTGGTTTTGAGAATGTGGTCTCCCAAGACAGGTGGTCTTTTATTACAGTGGTCTCTCAAGACAGGTTCCACTGTTATAATATATTGCCAAACTCTGGTATCTTTTGTCATGGTATTGTTGATCATAAATTGATCTAATTTGTAAATGAGATTTCTTGCTTAATTTATTAAC
Organism: Atrina japonica; assembly: GCA_030159075.1. NCBI lineage: Eukaryota > Metazoa > Mollusca > Bivalvia > Pterioida > Pinnidae > Atrina > Atrina japonica. Next base: position 530,133 of record BROG01000167.1, read on the forward strand.
AGTATTTAGTTTTGAAATTCTTTTATGTTTGTAGGAAAGAGCTTAAAATACGATGTAATCTCGTTGCCCAATATCCGTTTACTCTGTAATTAATATAATTGTTTGAGATACAGTATTTGAAATAAGATACTGTTTAAATCAACTCTACAGTATTTGAAATAAGATACTGTTTAAATCAGCCTTATGAGCCGGATACCTTATGAAATGAGATACTAATGTGTATCTGGAAAATTTCGCTCCTATTTAATTTTCGTCTATTCAACCCTTAACTCATCAACCCTTGAAAAACAATGGACTCTTCTGCAACCAATGACTTGGACCTGTTCAAATCTGTCTTTAGGGGTGATTGAGTTAAATGAGAGGGCAAATTTAACATGTGAGAAGATTAGGCAATGAGTCAATGGACCAATCTTCATAATAGATAAAGTACTATAAATCCGTAAATTTTTGCAGGACTTTTTTTTTGTGATGGACAAAATTTCTAAATTCTAAATTTATTCGTGAGATAATGTTTTCATGATTTCGAATGCCCCTATTGTCATAAAATTATCACACTTCATTACACGATTATTTTATTTTTGCAAGAAAGAGCTCTCACAAAATTACGCGTAAATAAAATTCTCAAAAATAAAACCGGATTTACAGTACCGGTACACGTATGTCCTACATTGTATGTTGTAACTAGAAATTTAAAACACCAATAAAGCAGTGTTTGGAATTGGAGGATAAAAAAAGGTGTGGGATTTCAGATGACCTATTGAACTCACCTCATTGTAGTTTGCACTTCTTCGGAATAATTTTCAGATACATAGACACTAAGAGTAATTAAAGCTTGATCATTTCACACTGCAGAAGTCTTGTGAAGTGTCAAAATAATTCCAAATTGGTTTGAGAAGTTGGGAAACATCTAAAATAGATAAACCTAAAACTGCCAAAATTATATTAATAGAAAAAGACGACGTTATATTGTTTGTAAGTGTTTCTGTTTAATGTCTTGTGTCAGTACCACTCAGTGCTTTTAAACGGCAGATGTACTGTACAGTGGTGTTAGTTTTTTTTTTATTTTGTTTTGAATAGAGTTCTATGCCACACTCAACAATTTTTCAGTTATATGGTGGCGTTGAGTTTTTAATGGTGGAGGAGAAGACCCAGTTACAGTATATCCAGGAAGAGACCACCAGCCTTCCACAAGTACACTAGCAAACTTTCTCACAAAAATAAGTTCGGATTCAAGTGGGACTCCAGCCTTTGCCTACCAGAAGTGAGAGACTTCGTCTTATGTCACCTGATCAGCTCATGTGATCAATTGAGATAATTTCTGTAAGTCTCTCACCTGTACTCATCGCAGGAGGGACCTCTGTTGCTGAGTGGTTAGAGTATCGCACTTTGAACCATGACGTCTCATTTCTTGTCTGCACGAAATTCTGCCTCGCCAGAACATAAGCTGATTTTGTGAGTCTAATTACCAGACCCATTTCCAATACAAAAATGGCTTGTATTTTCCAGAAATATATGCAAAAATTCCCAATTTGGATTTTCAAAAAAAAAAAAAAATTATTTTCGAACAAATGTCTTATATTAAGTTTTTCTGTTAAAATGTTGTATATTTTCCCATTTTTTTGGGACCCTGGACCCAGAATTTAGGAGGTAGGAAAATCCCTTACGTGGTATTTGAGGCTGGTCTTTAGGAAGATAGAACTTAAAAGGGCATTAGCTACATGTATGTGTGTTAGAACTTAAAGGGGCATTAGCTGTGTGTGTGTGTTTTTTTTAAATTTCCTTTTTTAATACTTAGATTGATACAGACAATAACAAAAAAAGATATATACACTGGCATAAAATTTTTTATATTCCTATATATTTTATGAGTATTGCTCGAGAAACCCAGTTTAGCAATTTTTCACTTGCAATTGATTAATTCAACCTTATTACATGTATTTGTATACGCATACCACAATGGACTTGATCTTATTTAAAATATATAGGAATATAAGATTTTTATGCCTGTGTATAGCTCTTACTTGTTATTGTACATCAAGTACAAGTAGCAAAAATAGAAAAAATTGAAATAATTTGTTTTGGTAAACAAAGCTAATGCCCCTTTAAGATTTACACCATAGATTATTTTTTTCGTCTTGTGCCCAGATGCATTGTCTATTTCCAGTAAAAGTATCACCTGAGGAATGATGTGAAGCTAAGAAAGCAAACTCATCATCCTCTGAAAACAATGGACTATTCTGTAAGTCAATGACTTAGACCAGTCCCAATTTGTCTTTAGGGGTAAATGGGTTAATTCAAGTCAGTATAGATCACAAATTTTATTTATGAAAAGTGAGAGTGGTGGAGATCCCAAATTTTATTTATGAGAAGTGAAAGAGGCAGAAAGAATACAGTTACAATGTAACTCATCAACCCCTGGAAAACAATGGACTCTCCTGTAAATCAATGACTTAGAACAGTCCAAATGTGTCTTTAGGGGTGAATGAGTTAAGATTGAAACACTTCACAGCAATGTATAAAAACCAGCAGTATGTTGTAGCTTCATGTATGAAGACATTTTAGAGTTTTCCAGCAGTTTGTTGAAGTTTCATGTATAAAGACTGTCTAAAGTTTTCCAGCAGTTTGTTGACTGTCTAAAGTTTTCCAGCAGTTTGTTGAAGTTTCTTATAAAGACTGTCTAAAGTTTTCCAGCAGTTTTGTTGACATGTATAAAGACTGTCTAAAGTTTTCCAGCAGTTTGTTGAAGTTTCATGTATAAAGACTGTCTAAAGTTTTCCAGCAGTTTGTTGAAGTTTCATGTATAAAGACTGTCTAAAGTTTTCCAGCAGTTTGTTGAAGTTTCATGTATAAAGACTGTCTAAAGTTTTCCAGCAGTTTGTTGAAGTTTCATGTATAAAGACTGTCTAAAGTTTTCCCGCAGTACTGTATAGTTGTTTAATTTTAGGGGGAGAAAATTTTGTGTTTTTCTGAATGGATTTTATTCACGGTTATTAAATTTCATGCAAGATTGGTTGCGAATTGTCTTTCTGATACTTCATAAGTGTAAAGTATTTTATTCATAGGTATTTAATTTCGCACAATTTTCATTGACCGGGAATATAGCGAAATGAAATCCCCCATGAATAAAAGCAACATGTATACAGTATGTTGTAGTTTCATGTATAAAAACCATCTAAAGTTTTCCAGCAGTATGTTTGTAGCTTCATGTATAAAAACTGTTTTAAAGTTTTCTAGCAGTATGCTGTAGCTTCATGTATAAAGAACATCTATAGTTTTCTAGCAGTATGCTGTAGCTTCATGTATAAAGAACATCTATAGTTTTCCAGCAGTAATATGCAGCCTCATATTTTTGTTGTCAATTTTATTTTTGTCTGCGTGAAAATCAAATTACAAAAATGCGTGTGTGAAAGATATTAACCTGCCAATTGTTGAACAAATAAATTGTCAATGGAAAATGATTGATAAACAACTAACAAGTGTGGAGATACCTTGCTTTAAACAGGTATAGATGCTTTTCATCAGAAGCTGGGGTGATTAACCTGTAGAATTTGTACAAGTTTTGGCTACCATGTAGCTGAATTGTTTTCCAGAAGTGTACCCTCCCATATTGGAAATGAACTCACAGGCAGTGACTGTAAATTGAAGAAATATTTTGGAATAAAAACTGTAACACATTTAGGTTTAGGAAGACTAATGAAGAATTGGGAGGGAAGTGGTTTTACAATTAACATAGAATGATATCTTCTTGTATTTGTAAACAAAATGGTTGGATAAGCAGAGAAATTGTTTTATGTTAAATGCCAAGAAAAGTAACATATTACAACTGAAATGTTTGAAGTGAAAAGTATTGTTTTATCATCTGTGCTTCATTGTGGATAAATGAGTAGTTTGTGTCTATCTTGTTCTATGTTTGTCTAGATAACAGTCTACTAAACTAACTGTATGTCCAGAAAGAATGTTTACCTAACCCTATGTATGTTCAGATGAAGTGTCTGAATAACTCAAGGTAGGTCTAGGTAGAGTGTCCACCTAACTCAACCTATGTCCAGATAGAGTATGCATGTAACTCAATGTATGACCAGATAGAATGTCCATCTAACTCAATGTTTGTCCAGAGAATGAGAGTATCTATGTAATTCAATGTAAATCCAGATGAAGTTTTTACCTACTATCGATTTCATCACCTCAGCTAGGGGTTCTGTGGTTTAGATTAGAAATGTAAAGAATGGTAGGGGCCATTTAGTCCCCTGTTAGATTCATTTAAGATCAGATTCATTTTCTCTCTTTAGACCTAATAACCTTCTCTCTGGATGTAACAGTTGTCCAGGGCATTATTACTCCTCAACTTTTAGCATCTGGATATGTTCAAGGCCCCTTGCCTGATACAAAAGAGAATCTCACAACTTTAAGCACCACTCAATCAAAACTCCTATGTCTTCAAATGAATCCATATTGTCAGTTAAATAAAACAAGATAGATGAATAAATTTTTGTGTCTTTATTGTCCTGAGTAAAATGACCAGAGTTACTTTTTCCCAATTTGGCGGCCCATTGGGACATAAATTCCAAACTGAATGGGCACAGAACCCTGTACAATAAAGGGTCTCTATTATCCCTTGAATTAGTTCAATAATGCTAAATCCTGCTGCTAGAAAGAGTTCATAAAATGTTTATTACTTGCTATACTGGTAATTCTTAGATTCTTAATCCAATATACTTGAATCAGCATTTTTCATGTTGATAAACTTAACATGACTTATGTATAAATGTTGTGTCTGTTAGGAAGGATCCAGTTAATTTTCTTGTCATTGATCAAAGAAATATGTTCTGCTTCAAATTTGTTGAAAAGGAAATCTCCATGCTTCATTTTGATAAGAACACAGACCGCACAGTTGAAGGGCACCTGTTATGGTGTTCCCTATGATACACTGTGCATCAGTCTGTATGTAGTGATATTTACTCTCTTAACTTCCAGAAGAAGCATCCTTACACACTTATGTAAGGCTAGGGGTATTGTAAGATTTTACTTATGCATTCTGGAGAATAACATTAACATTTAACTCTTTCATCCCTAAAGACCCTATGGTTGTTTATGAGGGAATGCTTTATAACATTTTCTGTCAAACATGTAGCTAAATTTATTTATAAATTTCCAGAAAAAAGATTTAGTGAACCATCTGTGCTGATATTTCTTTTAATGTTGAGATGTGATGCTCAGAATTTTTTTTAGAATTTCCTTTAAAAAAAAAGTGCTAGAGAACCACCTGTACTGGTATTTTGGCTGACCAGGAAATGCATGGCAGTTTGAACCTACATAATGGATGGCACTAATTAGCCAGAATCCAGATCAATAGGTTATTGGACATGACTAGAAAGGCACAGGTCAAAGGTTCATTATACAGCTAGCACTGTGATTCTATGTCTTCTCTTGTTGATTATTTGTTTCACCGGGCTTTTTTTTCATATTAACCCATTCACCCCTAAAGACACATTTGGACTGGTCTAAGTCATTGATTTACAGAAGAGTTCATTGTTTTTCAGAAAATGATAGTTAATAGTGATGTCACCAGTTGAAGGTGAAGTTTTGATCTGTGCCATGAACTTACATGTATGTATTTGTACATTTTAACAAAATAACATCTTAACCTTATACACCTTGACCTTTAAACTTCCACTTGAAAACCAAGAGCTCATCTGACTTACAGAATGTGGATGTTATGATTAGTATATACATGTAGTTTGATAATAATTTTCAAAGAGCACATGGCATAGATTTTCACAAATTAGTGTTATTGTGGTAGACATAGAAGCATTTCATGTTTTTACAATTATGTAAATCGGTCAACCTAAAATATTAGCGAATACATTTACCTCAGAACTTTAATTAAATGATTTTACCACCTGTCATTATCCTATATTGCTGTGGTTAATATCATGTCTCTACCTCACTGTTGAAAAAAACAGTAAAGAAAGCCCACTTATCAAATAGTTGATGTTTAAGAATTAACTAATCGAAATCTCTAAATAAAATGAGGAAAACACTGCAATACCTACCTGTGATCTCGTTGTTTTTAATTATCAAAGATTATTGGAAGAGATATATTCTTTGTACAAATTACACAGTATTAGAACTCTTTTTTTATTACATTTTTCTTTGATTTTATAAGAAGTGGTATTGGAATGATAATTGCAAATGATATTGATTTTATTTTGGAGGAATATGGATGTAAGACACTGACGTCAGCAATCAAACCTTTCAAGATTATGAAACTTGAGAATTTATGTAAGACTAAGAATTTTTTCAACTTGATCTGGTAAGCCAGTTGGATTTTAGTAATGGTTGAAGTTGAGATTATTTTCAGACTTGAGAGAGTATTCTTAAGGTTAACTCATCAACCCCCCAAAAAGTGGACTCTTCTGTAAATCAATGACTTAGACAGGTCCAAAGGTGTCTTTAGGGGTGAATGAGTTAACAAAGAGATCTCCCCCACCCCCACTCTGTACAAAAAAGAGTGATGAATCTGTGTATGATAGGAGAATATAAGATTCTATATAAAAAATGTTTAAATATCCAGTGTTATGATGAAACTGCTGATGTAGTCCTGCAGTTTGTTTGACCATTCATAAGCCAGTACAATGTATATAAAATGGGCATTAGCTGTGGGTTTTTTTTTCAGAAAAAAAATGTCCTGTTTTTTGCTACTTAGATTGATATACAATAACAAAAAGATATATACACAGGCATAAAAATTCTTAAATTCCAATATATATTTTGAAAATTGCTTGAGAAACGCAGTTTGGCAAATTTTCACTAGTAATTGATTAATTCATCCATACTGTTTACATATGCATACCATACTGGACCTGACCTTATTTTCACAAAATATATAGGAATATAAGATTTATTTTGCCTTTGATTAGCTCTTATTTGTTATTGTACATCAAGTAGAAGTAGCTAATGTCCCTTTAAAGTGTTCTTTTCATTTCACTTAAATGTAAATAAAGGATGCCAGCAAATCATTTGGGTCACTTAGGAGAGGTCAAGGTCACAAGCACAAGGATGTTGGATGACCCTTATCCTTTAAGTTATATTAAAAGCATCAGATTAGATATAGAATTATCTCAAGTTTTATTCATTTTCTTTATGAAGGGAAATTGTTGAAACTTTGGCATTAGCTTGTAGAAAGCAATGTACATGTACATCTGTACTTACATGTACAGGTAAAGGTGGGGGTCACATATAGGAGAATGTATAATCTCATACACATTTTAAGAGAATTTCTTATTATGCCCCTGCAGGCCTTTTTCTATAGTTTCCATGGGGCCGGTATGCGACCCCATTCCCAATGCAAAATACAATGTACAGTAAAACCTTGTTATACTGCCATCATTTGTTCAGCCCAAATTTGGCATTATAAAGGGATTTGGGGATTGATAGAGGGACATTTTTAGAAACTGGAAAAGTTGACTTTCAAAAATTGTTGTGTAAAACGAGGGGCATTATAAAGAGGTTTTACTGTACATGTGCTTTTCCAACTTATTAAAAAAATTCCTAATTTGGTATAGATACAACAACTGTAATGAAAATAATTCAGTCCAGGGGGAGAATGCATTTGAAAAAGAGATTCCATTACATAAAGAGTTACATGTGTGCAAACTGTTTTTCCAAATTTTATACAAGTTCACATTAAAATTTCCAATTGTGTCACCAATGGAATTTTCACAAAATTGGCAGAAAAAGGTCTGTCCCTGAGAGTGAAGATAAGGAATGGGGAGGTGGGGGTATTGTTTTGGTCTGTCAGTTTGTTAATCTTTTTTTTTGTTTATTTGCAACATTCTATCAAACATCCTCCTTCTTCATATTTCAACCAAATTTGGTACAATGCATCAAATTTGGTATGATGAATGATCAATGAAACTTATTAGTGCATTTGATTATGGCAAATATTTTGCTTACTTCTCAAAACATCTTGTTTTTCTCTGCTTTTATAATTTGAAAAAAAAAAACATTTTAAATTAAGATGATTACAATTTGCTCAGTAATATTTAGATACAGTCAAATTTGTGTATAAAGGTCACCAAGGGAACAGTCAGAAATAGCCATTATAGACAGGTGCCCTTTATAAAGAGGTTTATTCATTATAAAAAAAAGGTTAACAAAGGTTATCTTTGAATGGCCTTTACAGGCAGGTGCCCTTTATACAGAGGTGGCCTATAATGTTTGACTGTATATGTTGAATTTGAAATAAATCATGTTATCCATTAACCCATATATGTGTATCTACGTGTAATTTGGCTCCTTTTTAACCTAGATCAAATAGGAACCTTGATATTTCTTGTAGAGTAACTGTCTGATTGGCTTAACTGTATTTTCCACATGTATTATCTCTAGTTCTCTCTAGTGAGGTATAATGAAGATGATCTATTACTGCTGATTGTTACCTTGATAACAATAATTAAGTATTATATCTCCTACAAATAATGTTATCAAATAACACAAGCTCATGATAACAAATTACCCACTCAAGCACCTGCAGACCTAAATTGCCATACAGATTTTAATTATGAATGCATATTAATGAGAGAAGAGAACAAGGAAATGTGCCAATATTCATCACATGATAAAATTTGGCTTGTAAGCATTGAGACCACACATCACTGAGAGGAAATGGTTTCTCCAGGATGAGCTCCTCATGATAAATTTGAATTCCTCACTAAAGTGAACTCCAAACTATCTATGGGTAATCACATAATTCTGAATATTTAATTAACCATAAGTTTAAACGTTTAATTGAAATTTCTGAAAAACTGCAATATTTTATGGTTTTCAGATTAAGTATGTAATGCATATATTGAGACTTTATAATTGTTTAATTAAGATATGGTTCTTAGGTTTTAAGATATAGTCTTAGAAAAACTTTCTAAGTTACTCTAGTTGGAAAATAATGTACATAATCTGCAAACTGGTTTATTTGGAAAATGTGATTAAATCACCATTCCTTAAAATAGACTTGCCTTCACATCAATAAAGTAGCTCAGTCCAACAATGTTAATACAGTGTGAATGTGTATAATTTTGTTGTTATTATTGTTGTTCTTATATTGCTGTTGTTTTACCATTCCCATCAAGAATTTTTCACTTTTATCAAAACATCCTTATCTATTAGTGAAGTGCCACAAATTTTGACTGATGCTTTGGACTTATGCCAATGCAGTGAAAGTTATTTAACCTCCCATGCATGATGTAAAATGAGACCTTATTATTAACTCACTCACCCCTAAAGACCCTTTTGGACTGATTTTCAGAAGAGTCCATTGTTTTTCAGGGGTTAGTGAGTTAACTCATTCACCCCTAAAGACACATTTGGACTGAACAAAGTCAATGATTTACAGAAGAGTCCATTGTTTTTCAGGGGTTGATGAGTTAAATCCCATCTGAAAGACCTTTTTATGCTGAGTGTTTGCTGAAGTCACTACTTTTTTTGTTCTTAAACATTTAGGCATATGTGTCACACAAATTCATCAGAGGTTGTGAGATTTAGGAAGAAACTTAGAAACAGAATGATTCAGGATGGTGTAGACTTAGTCAGTGACTTAGATACCGATAGACTCAGGGAAGTATAGACTAAGTCAGTGACTTAGATACAGAATGATTCAGGATGGTGTAGACTAAGTCAGTGACTTAGATATAGAATGATTCAGGATGGTGTAGACTAAGTCAGTGACTTAGATACAAAATGATTTAGGGAAGTATAGACTAAGTCATTGACTTAGATACAGAATGATTCAGGATGGTGTAGACTAAGTCAGTGACTTAGATACAGAATGATTCAGGATGGTGTAGACTTAGTCAATGTCTTAAATACAGAATGATTCAGGGAAGTATAGACTAAGTCAGTGACTTAGATACAGAATGATTCAGGATGGTTTAGACTTAGTCAGTGACTTAGATACAGAATGATTCAGGGAAGTATAGACTAAGTCAGTGACTTAGATACAGAACGATTCAGGATGGTGTAGACTTAGTCAATGTCTTAAATACAGAATGATTCAGGGAAGTATAGACTAAGTCAGTGACTTAGATACAGAAAGATTCAGGGAAGTACAGACTAAGTCAGTGACTTAGATAAAGAATGATTCAGGATGGTTTAGACTAAGTCAATGACTTAGATACAGAATGATTCAGGGAAGTAAAGACTTAAGTCAGTGACTTAAATACAGAATGATTCAGGAAGGTATAGACTAAGTCAGTGACTTAGATACATAAATGACTCAGGGTGATGTAGTCTAAGACAGCTATTAAGATGACTAAGATACAGAATGATTCAGGGTGGTGTTGACTAAGGCAGTGAATGTTGATATAGCTCAACATGAGGTTGGTAAGACAGATGAGGCAGTGAATATTGATATAGCTCAACATGAGGTTGGTAAGACAGATGAGGCAGTTAGTGTTGATATAGCCCAACTTGAGGTCACTAATTAAGACAGATGAGGCAGTGAATGTTGATATAGCCCAACTTGAGGTTGTTAAGACAGATGAGGCAGTGAATGTTGATATTAGCTCAATATGAGGTTGTTAAGACAGATGAGGCAGTGAATATTGATATAGCTCAACATGAGGTTGTTAAGACAGATGAGGCAGTGAATATTGATATAGCTCAACATGAGGTTGTTAAGACAGATGCGGCAGTGAATGTTGATATAGCCTAACTTGAGGTCATTAAGACTTTGATGAGGCAGTGAATGTTGATATAGCCCAACTTGAGATTATTAAGACTATGATTAAACAGTTAATGATGATATAGCTCAACTTGAGATCATTAAGACAGATGAGGCAGTTATTGTTGATATAACCCAACTTGAGGTCATTAAGACAGATGAGGCAGTGAATGTTGATATAGCCCAACTTGAGGTCATTAAGACAGATGAGGCAGTGAATGTTGATATAGCCCAACTTGAGATTATTAAGACTATGATGAGGCAGTTAATGTTGATATAGCCCAACTTGAGATTATTAAGACTATGATTAAACAGTTAATGATGATATAGCTCAACTTGAGATCATTAAGACAGATGATGCAGTTATTGTTGATATAACCCAACTTGAGGTCATTAAGACTTTGTTGAGGCAGTTAATATTGATATAGCTAAACTTTTTGTTAGGACTTTGATAGTCACTTCACCACACATTGACAAATAATTGTGCAAACTTCAGTTTATTCAAATTAAAGCAGTGACCAACAGAATGTGTTAAATTTGTTCAAAATGTGGTAGTAACTTGAAAATGGCAAATTAGAACACTTCAGAGCAGGATGCCTTTCATTAATTTATATCTTTATCAGAGAATTAATCTTTTGCTGTTTCACTTTTTATTCATTAAAGTAAATAAAAATGCATGTGTAAAATTTCTTCAATGAATGTTAGTATGTTAGTTTGGTATGAACAAAATGTAATTAACTGTTTGATCTCTGCATTTCGATAGCTTTTTTATGTGGAAAAAACGTTAGAAAATTAGTTTACAATTTGTCTTCCATTGCTAGGTTTTCTTTCAAATTTCTTTGATAGAGGTGTGTAAAATTTTATTTCCATCACCGTTAAACAGATAAACAGGGGGCCAACTTGTTATTTACGTTCGTAGCAGAGATAAAGTGGTGGTATTTGAGCGGAGATGAGCTTTTCAGAAACAATGTGGTAATGAGTTTGTTTACTGTATGTTAGAGTATACCAATGTTGTGTAGGAATTTGATTTTTTTTTTTGAATAAAAAAATGTGTAATCTGATGCAGACAGCATATAATCGTTATCTCTCTGATAGTGACTACTAGAGTGAAATATGTAAGTTTCACAAATGTCAGATGATGGTTTCCCTTGGGTTTACATTCTATTTATAGATATTCTTTCACAAATTAATTGTCGTGTGTATGGTTAAATTTTTATTTTTATAGAAAATAATGATTTTGGTGACCACTCGATAGGTTGAAAATGATTTATCGACTTAAAACAATATAGAAAATCAAAAAGTATATACAGTATACCATATTCCGCCCAATAAACACCCACGTCCCTATAAGCATCCCCCCTATATTTTTTTTAACACATGATTGAAAATTTTTTCTAACCGGTTTATGAGGATATGTGGACCAGAAAAACATAAGTTACTGTTTATTTTTAGCCCCCCAGCAACAGATGAATGTCGATAAGTGTCCTTGGTATTAGCTACAACATTTTTACAACCATAAAAAATTTAATTGTTTGACATTCAATTTGCCTCTTTATTGGTCCCAATAAGTGCTCACCCTTTTTCCCATTTTTTTAGAACCCAATGCCCTTATTGGGTCGAATATGGTAATTTAACCTTTTCTTTACGAGTTTTTTATAGTTTATGAAAGGAACTAAGCATCTTAGATGATGTAGCTCTTCTTCACAATCCTGCGTCTTAACTTGGGATATGGTTTTCACAACAATTGTATGAATGATATTTTTGCAGTAAAGAGAGACACTTATAGAATGGAAAACATAAATAGAATTTTTTCAAGTAAACATACCTATGTGACCACTTGCGGTGGTCTAGTGGTAGACCGTTTGACTCGCAAGCGGAAGGTCCCAGGTTTGATTCCTGGTAATGGGAGAGACTGTTGGCCTTGCCAAATGCTCGGCATAAATATACGAAGTGAAAGTCTTTTGGAAGAGACTTAAATCTGAGGTCCCATGTCACAGCAGCTAATGGCACTGGCACGTAAAAGATCTCTCAGTACATTGATGTCAGTCCATAGCACAGGTCAAAATTTGTGGCATTTTACCTAAAACTGGTGACATATCAATATAAGTGAAAAATTCTTGAATGGATTTAAACAAAAAAAAAAAAGGGTAAAAGTAACATTACAAATTTCTTGTGTCGCATTCTACTGTAACTTCATTAACTTATCAATCCCTAAAACAATGGACTCTTCTGTAAATCAATGACTTGGACCAATCCAATGTGTCTTTTAGGGTAAATAGGTTAAACAAGTGCGATAATGTGAGGCAGTCAGTACCTGTTATTTCTTGTCAAGGAATATTTATACTGTAGAAATAAATTGGAGCACAGGAAGAGTTATCTAACCTGATTTTGATAAGGCTGATATAGACATTTAGTGTCACACCTGGTGTTTTTTTCAGTTGCTTGTTGATCATTAATCATTGTCACTATATATCATCTCTCCTCTAAACTAAGGTGTAACATTCCTCCACAGACTCACTTGTAATAGGACTACTTATGAAGACATTAGGTGTTTGCTCCACAGAACAACCTCTGATATTGCAGAAGTGGCATCTTAAACCTGCGCAAGATTATCTGTTGGTCAATTTCAGCATTCTGTCAAGTAACTTTTTAGTTTCTTTCCTCAAATTGTAACCAAATTTGGTATGTTGCTTTGTATTAATGAAACAGAAAAAGAGTTCAATTTTGGCCAACATTGTGCAATATTTGCCAGAGTTATTGTACTTTTTTAAAATCTTTAGGAACAACTTGAGGCAAAGTAGTTTGTCGTTTTTTGAATTTCTTTTTATCTTTTTTTATGCCACTCAAGGGAGCAAAAGTACGGTAGTTGCTAACAAAGGTTATGTTTCAATGGCCTTTATAGACATATGTGCTTTTTACACAGGTGGCATTTAATACAAGTTTGACTATTTATTTGTTTCAATGGTGCTTTGTCAAGTAAACTGGCAAACAGTTTCTTACAAAAATCAGCTTATGTTCCAGTGGGGCACAAATCTGTGCTAACCAGAAGTGAAGAGACTTCACGACTTGAAGCACGAGGCCCGAGGCATAGTTTTTTGTCAAATACATCTTGTTCAACACAGGAAGTGATTGTTCCCAAATGCTCAACATATGATGTCAAAGTCACAGGTCTTTCAGATGAGACATAAAACCAATTTGTATATCTGTCATATAACTTATTTTTTCCCCTAAAATTTTAACAATATTTTTTAGGTTTTCATATACATGTACATGTTTATTGAGAACTATGATTGGTTTGATCATGGCCATCATTCAGCTGTATCTGCCAGGGTTATGGAACTTCAAATTATTCATGAAAGAACTTGTTCTGAGGGCATGATCTTTTTTTCCAAACACATGACTGGTGCTGTAGTTTGTGTCAAAACAAATACTTTTACTTGTTCCTAACTTCTGATCTTTTCACCTCATCATTCATATGTATTCTGACAAAGGTCAATACCATTAGAGACCATCAAGTGCTATGTAATATAAGTATATATAAGAAATATATATAAACAGATTAAAAGGCAGTGACCACTAGATAACAGCATCCTGTCTCACAGAAACAAGTATTGGATACATGTCAGTTAGTTCGGTGATCTTAATAGTGAGGTTTAACTGTATATGATTAATATACCAGTGGATAAATAGATTATAAGTCAATGACCAAGTGCTAGATATAGCATCTTGTCTCACAGTAATAACTATCTGACATCTGTCAGCCAGTTAAAGGTCTTTTAAATAGTGAGGTTCCAACATGTATAAGTAATATACTGGTATATAAAAAGATAAACACTCAATAACCAGTACCCCATCACACAGAAATAACTGGTTGATGCCTTCGGTCAGTTAGTGCTTTTTATAACGAGGTTCCACTGTATATAAGCAATATACATAAAACAGACTGAAGGTCAATGACCACTAGATACATGTACAGTATCCTGTTGCACAGAAATACAGTGGAACCTGTCTTGGGAGACCACTGTTTCTGCCACTGAAATGTGGTCTCTCATGACAAGTGATCTCTCGTTAGCCTACTGGTTTTCAGAATATGGTCTCGAAAGATAGGTGCTCTTATGTCAGTCGGTCAGGTGGTCTAAATAGCAAGGTTCCACTGTATATCAGCAATATGTCACTTGAATCTCAATACCAATATGACAATATACAATGTATTTCTAGTATGGTTCAACCTGTATTGACCTATCGCCAAATGTCTTAACACATGGCTCTCCATGTGCTATTTTTGACGTCATTTAATTGTAACGTCATTATAAAACAAATGTTTGACGGGCCAATTAATTGTGACATCATGGAAAAGTTTGCCAAAAGGTGCTGTGTTGGGCATTTGCCAAATGGTCAATTAAGACACCATTCAAGGATAGATGATGCACCTAATGTCAGGTAGCTGACCCAATAATCGTCCTTCAAAGAATTTCCAAAAATAAATAAGAAATAAAAACGTTAGACTCTGATACATCCTCGTTTCTTGTAGCAGGTATTTTAATTTACCACATAAATCATGATTCATTTGTTGTAGTGTTAATCCATCTACCCCTGAAAATAATGGACTCTACTGAAAATCAGTAGACCAGTCCAAATGTGTCTTTAGGGGTATATGAGGTAACACTGTCTGCTTTGCTGTCATCATTTTGAATTGATGTAAATAGGAAACCATGTGCACCATTTAAGGAAGTCATTAAATTAAGGTTATTTCAAAGATTTGTAAGAAAATGTAGGGTTGTTATTTGCATCAGACAGTAGTTGCTAAATACTCCGAGTTGCTAAGGCAGGTTAGATTGCTGTCATACAGTATATATGTACAATGTAGTTTGCTTTTAGATATAAACTCTATATTTTAGTAGCACTCACTAAAATCTTTTACTTGTGAGCTCTCTCTGTCTAAAATATTTTAATTAATATTAGAAATATTTATTGATAAATAAAATGAATTATCACACATGCAGTTTTGCCTCAAACTCCACTGAATCAACGAGAATTGCTGTGTAACACATCTTATTTTTAAATGAAAACTCTCTAAATAGATAATGCATGTGATTTATTACATGTAGGTTAATTTCTTTCTAAGAATTTTAATCAGGTACAGTTTTAATGGGTAATGAAGATATTTTCCTCTTATCTGTTTATTTTAGTTTGGCATGCTTTACCAGCTGTTTGGTGCCCATAAAATTATCAGAATACAATATAATAAAACCAAGTGAGTGCAGAAAAGTGAGGTTCCACTTTCTTATTTTCACTGCACATATATTAACATTATTGATATTTTATTAATTGCTAGATTAAACAAATTGTGACATAATTTCCATAGAGTAATTAGTTTTCCATTTGCCTTCTTTCTCTATTTATGCCAAAAGATAGAAAAATAAATTTTGAATTTTTTGAATTTTACTGTTGTTTTATGCCACATCCAGCAATTTTGCATTCATATGGTGGCCGCCAGTTTTTAGTGTTGGAGAGAAAAAAAGAGATAAATACCGATACACACATAAAAATGATTAAATTCCTATATATTTTGTGAAAATTGCTTTAGAAACTTAGTTTAGTAATTATTCGTTTGCAGATTTTTAATTCGACTTTACTATTTGTATATATGCATATGACAATGACAGTGAAACCTGACCTTATTTTCACAAAATTTATAGGAATACAAGAATTTTTATGCCTGTGTATATAGCTCTTATTTGTTATTGTACATCCATCTAAGTTGTAAAAAACAAAAAACAAAATTTTTTTGAAAACACAGCTAATAATCCTTTAAAAATTATTTCTTTCAGAAGCTAGCAATTCTGTTGTAGGTTCATGTAATGAAAGCATCTCAAGTGTATTCAAAAACATATTGTCTGTTTGTATTCATACAGATCAAGTTATCTATTTCATGTGTGAGAAGAACTTTTGATTTATGTATCTCTGTAGATAACATGACAATAGCCGTAAATGATATGCAAAATGTAAAAGATAATGATATGTTCAACAAAATTTACAAAACATCATAGGTAACATGCACGTCATAGCAATCCATCATCCAAGAAATCAATTTCCACAATGTATTCTCAGATTTTTATTTCATCATCATAAAAAAACGAATTATTCAGAATTCTCTTGTTAATACTTTTTACGATTTTTCAAAAATCCGAACATTAATCTATAGTCACATTGACATGTATTTAGTATCAGATCTAGGATTGATAGTTAATTAACATTCATCAATAAATTGTACTTTTCCTATTACGATTGATTGATTATTGACGCAATTGACATGTTAAACATCAAAGGTTCTACCACCCACCTGAACTGTATTGGAATTTTTTTACTACATCTTTAAGTTACGTTTACAACTCGGTCAGAAAGTAAAACAGCTTGAAAAACAATCAGAAATCAATAAATCTTGTATCTTTCTATTATTTTCATCAACCCCGGAAATGTTGGTAACTTGAGGACTATATAGTACAGTAAAGTTGACAGGTTGGTGCAAGTGAACATGGGATTGGATCAATACAATGATGAGTCATATGTCTCAGCCTATGATCTCCTATACTTTGTCATGATGTAGTAGTACATGTATAATGAAGCACTCAGTCGGCTACAGGACTGACTCACTCTCTAGCATTGATACCGTAAATGTTCAAAAGGTCCCTCTTAGGAAATGACTGTTGGCTTTCAGACCTTTGACCGCTTCACCTTGTCTTCAAAGAAACAATGAATGCACTTTGGCCATACCTCCTTTAGCTGTTTCTTGTTCAAATTTAGTACATGTATGTATGGGGTGTTTTGGTGTGGTATAATTGTTGATATTAGAATAGGAATAAAACTGTGAGAGTTATAAAAAAGTCTGTCAAAAAGTTTTACAACCACATTAGAAGTTGTCATTTACTCTCTGCTTCGAAATTTTCGCCCTTGGTTATTTTCACCCTTTTACGTCAGAAAACATATCCACCCGGTCTTAAATTTGCCCTAAGTCACCACAGTCTCGTGAATGGCATAAATGTCCATACTTCAGTTACCTAGCTTGGAAATTTAGCTTTTGTTTTATATTTGCCCTCTCATTCAAGGGCGAAAATTAAACGGGAGTGAACATTCCCAAGTATACAATATCATTCAGCATTCTTATAGAAAAGACGTTAGATGATAAATTAGATGATTTGTCCTGATTTTGTTTTACAAGCAACATGAAAAAAAGGAAAGAAGATCTACAACTCAGTATTGATAGACTGTTTTTGGTTTTTTTAGCATCTGTTTCTATCATTCATAAAAAAAACATAAAATATTCCTTGATACAAATAATCGTTATAACTTAGCTCTTGAGACATCTTAAATGGGTACGTAGTGCAAACGCTTTTGTAATGATATTATGTCTGTTTTTTACAACGTAGATTAATGTACAGTAACAAAACAGATATACACAGGCATGACAATTCTTAAATTTCTATATATTATGTGAAAATTGCTTTAGAAACCCAGTTTGTCAATTATTTGTTTGCAAATGATCAATTCGACCTTACTATTTGTATACATCATGTGTAAGCATATGACACTGGACCTGGCGTATTTTCACAAAATAAATAGGAACGTAAGATTTTTTTGCTTGTGTATAGCACTGATTTGTTATTGTATTGAAAACACAGCTACATGTAATTAACACCGAAAACGCGCCCTTTAAGATTTTACATGTACTAAACCGGTCCATCTTAGCTGATTATTTTATCAGAATTGTTAGGTTAATCAAATTTAGGTATTGAGAATGGTTTGTTTGTTTACAATGCCTTGATAGCAAAATGTTTACTGGCTTTTTTTGGATTGAGACATTTTTGTAACTTAATGAATAATAGTGCCCACACTTCAAAAGTTCAGACTACATGATGGTATTATCTATATGATACTCCATATCGTAACATCTAAATTGATGTGCTTGTAGGTGGAACAAGAAAAATATTAAAGAAATAAAATCTTAACATGATAGATGTGGTAAACAAGAGATACTACAGATTTAAAAATGATTTGAAGCAAAATGTGTTGTAATATTGCCACAGCTGAAGATGGTTCTGATAAAGATCAAGTCTATCTCAGGGTTTTATGTCTTAATACTCACAATGTTTACTGTACTTTATGGCTAGTGTGTGATGTACTGAAGTTTTGACCTTCAAAAGCTTTGTGTAAATTTGCTGTGGTTTAAGTAGGAATAAATTAGGATACGTATACACATACTAGCCAGGATAACATCTTATATACTCTCCGTAGCTAGGATAAGCCACCTTAGCCCCCCTATACCCATACCCTAACCCATCCCCCTTGCCCCTCAATCAGTATTTCTGGTGATGATTTTTGTTAAAATATTTTAATTGCTCAGCAGTCACCTGATAATTTCACAGTTTGGGGATAAGTATTGATTCATCAATGTTCTCAGAATGTTTGTTCTTTTTAATTGTTCTATAAAATGACAATGTTATGTTAAAAAATTATAATGAAGGTTAGAAATTGAAGATAGCTAAAAAGCTTAAAAAAGAAATATGCATATGTGTATTCCAGTCTTTTGATAAAAAAGGGCATTATTGAAAACTATCACCTGTATTTTGGGTTAAAATCTCATGGCAAGAAATTTTGTTTAACAAGTGAGGATTTTTGAGACCTTAAAGGGGCATTAGCTAGGTTTTCTAAAACAGAACAAAAAATTATTTCATTTTTTACTACTTAGATTGATATACAATTACAAAAAAACGATATACACAAACATAAAAATTCTTTTATTCCTATTTATTTTTGTGAAAATTAAGTCCAGATCCAGTGTCGTATAAATATACATATACTAAGTAAGGTTGAAATAATCATTTGCAAATGAATAATTGCCAAACTGAGTTTCTCAAGCAGTTTTCACAAAATGTATAGGAATTAAAGAATTTTTTATATCTCTTTTTTATTATTGTACATCAATCTAAGAAGTAAAAAAAGAAAGAATTTTTTTTTTATAAAACACAGCTAAGGCCCCTTTTATGAAAATGTTTATTATTCAGGGCATTGTAGTGAACAGCACAGTGATATTTTCTGTCTCTGGTTACATGTACCCGAAATATAGATTGGAAATCTGATTTTTATTGATGCATCTAGAGTTAATTGTTCTACATCAATGCACCCAGTAATACAAGAACATTAACATCGCAATTAAATTATTGCAACACCGACTTAGTCGTTAGTCTCCGTTAGCTCTATCTATATCAACGATAGCATTGATCTGTAATTTATTAATTAAACGTGATACAGAAATATGTTAATTTACCTTCAATTCCATTAACTCTCGGAAAGTAAATCCAATATCACCGTATTTATAAAGGATGTACATGTACATATAATTATTTAGAATATAATCATAAGTGTGTAGTTTGTTGTCGATTTCCCTACCTGCATTAGATTTAATCATTTCTAATGGCATAAAATCTAGATACAATGGAACCTGTCTTGACAGACAACTGTTATGAAAGACCACAATTTGAAAACTATCCAGTTAAATATCTCTGTAAATAAAACCTCATTTAAAAGGCCACCTGTCTTGAGAGACCTAGTTCAGTGGCAGAGAAGGTGTTTCCTCAAGACGGGTTCCACTGTAGTACTAGCATTTCTGTTGTTAAATGTGTTGCTTTTGATACATTTTTCTGTCCATTTTGGAAGTCAATTTTAAAAGATTCTGGTACATTGTGTCAATTTTTGATTATTTCTGTTCCGACCTAGCTTCCCTAGCTGTTGAAAATATGAACTACAGTAAAACCTGCTATAGTGACCACCTCTATATAAGGAATACCTATGTATAAAGGCCATTTTTTTTCAAGTCCCTTGGCTGCATACTTCAACTAAATTGAACCTGTGTATAAGGGTCACTTGCACATAAAGGTCAATATTTTCTGGTCCCTTTGGTGGCCCCTATATGCAGGTTTCACTGTACTTTGAAAACAACAAATTTATTTCACTTTGAACACAAAACATTTATATCTATCATTTATCTTATTCAAACTTTTACACATACAGTGGAACCAGTTTTGAGAGACCATCCCATCTAGCTGCCACTGAAATGTGGTCTCCCAAGACAGGTGGTCTTTCTAAAGAGGTTTTAAATATAGGATTATTTAACTAAGTGGCTTCTATAATGTGATCTCACAAGGCAAGTGGTCTTTCATGACAGTGGTTCCAGTGTATTTTGTTAAGTATTTCAAGTTTGTAATAAGCCATTGTTGGTTTAGTGGTAGAACATTCTAGATTCTAGGTTTGATTCCCTGTACTAGGTCATCCCCAACACTTTTCAAAATAGGTATTGTCCGATTCACATAACATGGCATGGCAGAGTAACCTTTTCATTATCATACAGATGATTCGACTTGATTTGGTTTATACCAGCTTTGTGGGAATTGCATTTTCTGGTGGGTGTACCTTTTTGTAGAAGGTTTTCCTCAGCATCAATAAAATTCATTGACTATCGAGTTTTACACAGAATTTGTTTGCTGAACAAATCTGGTGTGAAAACAACAAATTCATTACCATGTGTGTAAATTACTCATGAGTGGTTTGTTACCTTCTGTGTTACAAGTTATTTTAATGTTAATAAAATTGACTGTTTGCATTGTAAAAACAGCATCATGGCCTGACTTTTAAAGATTTCCCATGTGACAGTTGATAAGATGTGATAATATGGATGATTTGATAAGAGCTTTTCCCTGTCTACTGATCAGTGTGGAGAATGAGGAACTATAAGAGGTAGTGGTAGGGTTTTACCCCCAAATTTCTGAAGAAACCTCCAAAACTGCACATCATTTTACAAGTATTAAAGAGTCAGTTTTCTTTTGCCTTGCTTTATCACTAGACCATTGTAGGTAATTTAATGAATATCTTTTAACTTGTTCACCCCTAGAGACATATTTGTATTGGTCTAAGTCAGTAATTTACAGAAGAATCCATTGAATTTCAGGGGTATGCCAGCTTTACACACAAATAAATCTATACCCTAAAATATAGTAATCGGTTTGCCAGCTTTAAACACATATGATTCTACACTCTAAAATCTAATCAGTCAATACAAGCTTACAAGTGTGTTAGCTCTTAATTCCAAGTTCAGTGAAGTAGGTTAAAGTGAAATCCCCAAATTGAAACAGATAAGTTTAAGATGATGTTAATTGTATATATAGGTAATTAGAATCAATTTGACTACAACCCTGCTGACATTTTGTGCTGATGGTTTTTGGATACTCGAGTCTCATTTGATGTATTTGTCTGGTATATCCAGATTAAACAGTCTAAATAGCTTTGATAAGAGGTAATCATATAAATGGTAGTATGTTTCTCTGTAAAATTGGTAATATCTTTCTGAGTGGACTTAGTGATAGTAATTTGAAGAAGTTTTCTTATAATTTATTTACAACATCATGCACTGAACCAATTTTGTGAATGCTATGGCCTCTGTATTTGGGGTTCGCCAGAGAGGAAGGGACTTTGGTCACTAATAACCAGGGCTCAGCCTGTCATTATTCATTGTAGCCCTTGACTAATTTTTTATCAAGATTGTCTAAAAAATTGGCTAATTTTCTAGCAAAAATTTTTGTCATGTTCTGTGTAATGGTTTTTGTGTATCATACTCTCTTTCAAAAGAGAAAAATCATAGCATGATTACAGACAACTATGTTTGACAATACACACAGCATGAGTAAGGGCATGCTTGATTGGTAATAACAAAATTGTCCCCCAAATTTTCCCAATCGATTAAATCTCCAGACTTGCTAATAGTTTGCCACATATACCTGATGCATATAGTAAAACCCATATAATCTGGTGGTCTGGAGTCTTGTAACCTTTTTCTTGACATGGATGAATCCTGTGCAGCTTGTCAAAGAAACGAAAAGTGAGTGGAATCATCCGTATGATAATCAGAAGGTTACTTCCCCCCCCCCCCCCCCACCATCTTATGTGAATCAGACAATAGTTTGCACTTGTTACCACGTTGTGTGACATTAAAAATATGTTTGGTTTTAATATAAATTGACTTAGCTAATCAAAATTTGAATTGGCTAAAACAAATCTTGGTTGGCTAATGGTTTTCTGAGTCCCAGGGTGAGTCCTGATAAGGTCATTTAAGTGTCAATTGTTATCTGGGTATGTTGGTATCTGTTAACATATTTCATAGTCTTGACTACCGTACTTTCCTTTAACCCATCAGCCAATCTTGCCAAACTTTCCGTTGATCATCTTGGTGTTCAAATTTCAAATTGCCTTTCTTTAGGTTTATTGCTTAAACTCTGTATGTGAAAGTCCTTTGGGCCTCTTGTTGTTCACTGATACAGTGAAACTTGTATATAAAGACCCTCTTAGGGACACAACTGTATTTGAATTTTGAATGTTGTTTTATGCCACACTCAAGAGTTTTTTTTAGTCATATGGTGGCTGCCAGTTTTTAGTGCTGGAGGAGAGAACCCGGTTACAATGTACCCAGAAAGAGACCACAGGCCTTCTGCAAGTAAATTGGCAAACTTTCTCACAAAATCAGCTAAGGTTCCAGCAGGGCTTGAACCTGTGCTGTCAGGAGGTGAGAAACTTCATAGTTCGAACTGCAATGCTCTAACCAATCAGCTCCATCCTCTCTCTTGATTTTTTTTACTATATATCATTTTTCCATGGATTGTTATGCTATAAGATTTATCGAAAAATGAAAAAAAAAAACCAATCTGTTTTGTCATATGAACCATCAGCTATAGAAGTAATATACATTCCATTAAAGTGGAAAACATGCCATTATTCTTTGTCTAAGGAAAATTATTATGAATTCACACCATGATAAGGCTTATCAGTGCCTTGTTATTACACAACGAAATGAATAATGAATGTCGCTGTATCTTTATCATAACACGGTGATGTGATTTATAATGGCCGATCATACCAATATCACAAACATCTATTTACCTGTATCATTCTTAATTTGATAATGGAAATGATGAGCATGTGTATGACTCAGCCACTGATTATAGAATGTTAACTCATCAACCCCTGAAAAACAATGGACTCTTCTGTAAAGTAATGACTTAGATCAGTCCAAATGTGTCTTTAGGGGTGAATGGGTTAATAGAAGTGTTACATTATTGATATTTCTTCATGATATTTCATTTGATTTTGATTTTTGTTTTATGCCACACTCAACAATTTTTCAGTTATATGGTGGTGGCCAGTTATTAAGTGGTGGAGGAAAGAACCCGGTTACAATGTACCCGGAAAGAGACCACCGACCTTCCACAAGTTAACTGGCAAACTTTCACAAAATTCAGCTTAGGATCCAGCGGGACTCGAACCAGCACTAACTAGAATTAAGAGACTTAATGGTTCAAAGGGCGATGCTCTAACCACTTGGCCACGGAGGTCCCACATGATATTATAAACATAATACCAAAGTTATGGTTATGCAAAAAAAAAAAAAAAGGCAAAACAAATGCTCATTACTATTGCTTTTGTCAATAAGATTACATTATTTTTACTGGCAAAAATCATTCACTGTAATTTGTTGAGAACAAAACCTACATGTAGTTTATATGAAAATAATATTTTGTCCATATGGCATCTGTAAAAGAATAGAACTGATGTTAACTCATATACTCCTAAAGACACATTTGGACTGGTCTGTTTCATTGATTTTCAGTAGAGTCCATTATTTTCAGGGGTAGGTGGGTTAAGTGGCAAAATATTTGAATCTAAGTGTTTAGAGTAAATAGAGTAATCTAAACAATGAATTTATACAAGATGTGTCTAAAATGTGTTAGTTCACTATTATTAGTGTCCTATTTCTCCTCTATGTCTGTCGGTCTGTCCGTCTTATCTGTCTATTTATTTATCTATCTATCTATCTATCTATCTATCTATTTATCTATCTATCTATCTATCTATCTATTTATCTATCTATCTATCCATTCTTTATCTATCCCTCCATCCATCCATCTTATTAAGTTGATTTTCACCTACAGATTTATTATTTTAGTGTAATACATTCATACTTGTATGCTTACTAGATCAACTATATCACTTGTTTTTATTATACACCTGCTGCTGATTGAGGCAGTTGTATATTGGCATCACGCTGTCCGTTCCTTCATCCATTCGTATGTCCGCAGCTTTTTCAGCAAATTACTGAACAGATTTTATTGAAACTTTATACAGTTGTTCCTTGCAACTAGTTCTCGAGACTTGTCAAATTTCAAGGTCGTAGTATGCAAATATTGGTCACCGTTACTATTCTTAGAAATGTTATATAACTTTACGTCAACATTTAGCTTTTCCTGATCTTTTCCAGCCAATGGATTTTATTGACACTTTATACAGTTGTTCCTTGTGACTAGTTCTCGAGACGAGTCAAATTTCAAGGTCATGGTTTGTGAATATAGGTCACCATTACTATTTTTGTATATATTATGTAACTTAGCTCATCTGACACTTTCTGAGTAATGTAATGAGTAAATTTTGATAAAACTTCATACAATTGTTCCTTGCAAGATGTTCTTGAGACAAATCAACATTTCAATGTTATTTTTGTGAATGCAGATCACCATTACTATTTTTAGAAATCATACATTACCTTATATGCTCTGTAGGTTTTTGAATGCAGGCACATTTCATTATGCATCTCCATGTATACTCTTACACCTTTGTATTATAATCACATACTAATCTCAACACAACTAGTATTCCTCTTTTGCACCCCATTATAGTATGCTTAGTGTTAATTGCTTCATTCAAATAAACTGTGCATTGCTTTTCATCTCATGCTCTTGTTTCTGTAGATTTACATGGATGTACATACAATATTTTCAATTCCGTTTTCAGATAAGGTGTGTAAACATACAAGCACTTAACAAAATTATACATGATTTATATAAAATGTGAAAACTTTACTCTTAAAAGTACACATGTCCCTGCCTCTTTACTGATACAAAGTATATAATAAAGAAATCTGTACACAAGATTTCTTGTGATACATGTAGCTCATTCCTTAGAGCATCTAGTCCATTTTAAGATAAGGTGTGTAAACATACAAGCACTTTACAAAATAATACATGATTTATATAAAATGTGAAACATTTACTCTTAAAAGTACACATGTCCCTGCCTCTTTACTGATACAAAGTATATAATACAGAAATCTGTACAGAAGATTTCTTGTGATAGCTCATTCCTTAGAGCATCTAGTCTATCAAATTTAAGGCCCTGGGTTAGAATTTTAGTCTGTGTCATTGCTTAGAGCATCTATCCTATTAAGTATAAGGCCCTGGGCTAGAATTTTAGTCTGTGTCATTGATTAGAGCATCTAGCTGATCAAGTATAAAGCCCTGGGCTAGAATTCCAGTCCAGAACATTAGTTAGAGCATTAAGCTTAACAAGCATTAGGCCTTGGGCTTTGGGTGGGGTTCCAGTCTGGGTCGTTAGTAAGAGCATCCAGCTTATTATACTCTGGCCTGGAATGTCATTCTGGTATATACTTGAAACAGAAAGTGACTATTTCTTTACCATTATCTCAACATAAGATCTTAATATGAAATAATTTCAAACTGACGTTTTGTATGTGTAGGCATTGTGGTTAAAGGAGCCATACTGCTTTGAAATACTTCCGTAGCATTGATCAGTATGAAGCACTTCACTTCCTCATGACTGAAAATAGTAAATATTTGGAGAAACATTGATAAAATTAAAACATAAGGTGATTTAAAGTTGATTAATAGTTTCTTGGGCATCACCTTATCTGTTTTGAAAGACCTACATCTGGTTTATATATGATAGGGTCTTTCTAGTTTTCTTGTATTGGCTTACTTTTACAATTAACCATTCTACATTACAGGTATATATTCTGGGCAGACCAAGGAACTGGACAGATAGAAAGAGCTAGGCTCAATGGAGAAGATAGAAAAGTAATTGTTGATAATGGAATTCACTGGCCAAACCAGCTGGCAATCAGCAGAGTATTCAGGTAACCTACTTGGATTATTTGCTTTGGATGTTATAACAATGTTAAGATAATTTTAGATGTTATAACAATGATGTGTAGATCAATTAGACACACAAGCATGAGTCATACAAATTAAGTTCTATCATCATTTCAATTAAATTTTCAGTCCTGCTTATTTCAATTGTTACATATTACACTTAATTTATGGATTGCAATACAGTAGAACCTCTCTTGAGAGACCACCCTTTCTGCCACTAAAATGTGGTCTCTCAAGACAGGTGGTCCCTCAAAAGAAGTATTATTATAGTTTTTAGCTAAGTGTTTTTCAAAATGTGGTCTCAAATTATCGGTGGTCTTTTATAACAGTGGTCTCTCAAAACAGGTTCCCCAGTACTTTTCTTTTCATCTTCAATGCAGTGTGACCTGTAACATTTCTGTTTTTCTAGAAAAACATCTCTATAGTGTAAAATCTTCCTGAACAAGAGACCCTTTATGATTAATGATATTACTGCTATCTTATAATACATATTTATAAACTTCTTGTTCTATTTCAATGGGAATTTACCACTTGTGGTGACCCATAGGTGGCACTGATCTGATCCTATCCAAGATTATGAAAGAATTTCTCTATTCTGTATTTTGTGTGTTCAGTGCTGATTATGCTGTTTACATCCTTTTACCAACTTACAAGAACCTGATCGCATAAGCTGGCTGCATTTTTCA
This sequence comes from Atrina japonica, assembly GCA_030159075.1. Classification (NCBI taxonomy): domain Eukaryota; kingdom Metazoa; phylum Mollusca; class Bivalvia; order Pterioida; family Pinnidae; genus Atrina; species Atrina japonica. Next base: position 557,579 of record BROG01000167.1, read on the forward strand.
TTGGTCGAACATGCCACATCTATAAGTTCACTCGCATTTGATTCCTTAAAGGGTATTATTCGAGCCTCTACACAACATGTCAGAAAATGGGATTGCTGAGAGATCTGATTTTAATTAGATTTGGAGGACTTAAAATTTAAATTTTATTGGAAATTGCCATTTTTTGTAAGGTATATAAATTTGGAAGTTGTAGGAACCAAGGAGAATGTTGTATATTTTCTGGATATTATTTTAACTCCCCCACCAATTGACTCTTCTGTAAATCAATAGACCCATCCAAATGTGTCTTTAGGGATGAAAGAGCTAAACAATTTGTAAAGGGAGGATACCTTTTTTTGTAATTAACTCCTCCTAGTTTAATATTTTCAACTTCTCAGTAGTATAGCAGTTTAGTACCAGTACAAATTCTCTTCAAATCTGGTTGGTGGAATTTCAGGAAGTTCCCTCAGGTTCAAGAGGATTGACTCTGATAACCTGGTTACCTATGCTAAATCAGTTGATTGTTACTGAATTTTGATGCAACATGCATGCATGTTTATATCTTACAGAAGCTGCAGGTGTACTGAGTGATAATTTTCAAGAAATGCATAAATTAATCTTAATGCATGTTTTCTGCAGAGAAAATTGAATATAGATAGTGCATAACAGTAATAGTATAGCCCTGTTTGAAAGAAAATGACATGTTTACAAAGATGATATCTCAGTCAAAAGATATTTGAAATTTTGAAATGATTGAATCTGCTTTTTCATAGCACCTGCATGTAATAATTAGCTCTGTAGAAATCCATTTGATGTGTCATCAGCATTAGATGATGGACATGAGTTCATATGTCCAAAAACTGTGTTGGGGTGGAAAGGAAAATCTTATTACCTTAGTTATAGTTTTATATACCAGTATGTCTACATGAAACTTGATAAAAGTAAGATATACCTGTACTTGGATTTTTTTGCTGCTGTTTAATTACCAGTTGATGGAACATCAACGCAGTTATGTTATGCTAAGTTGTTTATTGGGAACAAGTCAAAACACTTTTTGCAGTATGGGGTTAATAATACATTATATTGACGCAAAATTAATATGTATGTGCATTTCAGCAACATAAACTCAACTTCAAGGTTGAAATTTCCAAATCACACTTTTATTCGTATATTTTTGCTTTTTAAAATGATGAAAATATAGTAATAATTTGCTGAAAAATATATGTCTACAAGACTTGTTGAAATATATGCTATTAAATGTCAGTTTGGCGTCCTTTATGAATTTTAAGAAATTTTAACTTTTCTTTAGAATGTTACTTTTCAATTATTTTTTACCATTATACTCTTGTGATAGAATTGACATTAAAAGTGATAGACTGGACTGTTAACAATTCTTGCACATGATTAATATGGAAATGAGTTTTGGTCAAGTTTCCCTCACTGTGTATTGGCAAGATCTGTCTGTGAAGTTGGACATAGAAGTTAAGTCATTCCTCATTCATGTGATCTTAACTGATGAGAAAGTCATGGCAGTCTTTGAATTTGGGAATTGTTTTACATGTACACTTATTGACCTAGAGATTTAAGGCTACTGACAGGAAGTATAGTGTAAGGGTATAATACTGCCCTGTTGCATAGAAATTTAATATCAATGAAACAATGTTTATATTTGCACAAGATTTTATAATCATATCGCTGATCTTTGTAGTTTGTTGCATAATAAATAAGGCATCAGTACTCACGTTAGGTCAAATGTCTGACCCGATTTTTAGTTACTTTTTTTGTAAAACCTAATTTTACCGAATTAAAAAGTATTCAGTATACTGAGTGTATTATACCTCATTATAATTTACGATTGCCATCAACTCGTATCAGTACTTTCAGTACTTTGATTTTTCAGTGTGTTCGCCCTTAGATAAGATGGTGAATTTAAAGTGTAAGTAAAATTTTCAAGCTTAATAATTGAAGCTAAATATACATGCCATACATGAGACAATGGTGATTTAGGGTAAATTTAAGACCGGGTGAACATGATTTGTCCTGAAAGGGCGAAAATAACCTGGGGTGAAAATTTGCAGATATACAGTATCAGAGGTAGATGGCTGCATTTGTAAATTTTGTATCCACTATTTAACAATTTGAGTTTTATGTCTTGTAATAGTCTTCTGTTCAGGAATAAACTGGTAAAAGGGGATAGAAGTACAAATCCTGTCCTGTGAAGAATGTATATGAAGCAAAAACAACAACAACAATTGATAAACAAAAACAAAAAAAGAAACTGATTCAAGTGATCAAAATTATCCTCAAGTAAACATAAGAATGGAATAGCAAATGACAAAAATTAGAAAATGAACAAAGTATATTTTTTAGATTATTGATCACTGTATAACAATGTACAGTGAAACTTGTATATAACTACCTCCTTAGGGACACAAGAAAACCGGTCTTTATAGGGAGGTGGTTTTTATATAGAGGTTGATTTGTATACAAGTGGTACTATTGGGGACAACAAAAAACATTCTTTATGACCAGGCGGTCTTTATACACAGGTGGTTGCTAAAGCAGGTTTTACTGTATATGCATGTACAGATTTAATGCTACTTCCAACAAATTGTTTATGTCACAAACACACTCTACATCTCTCTTTCTTTAAATAGTGTCATACGCCATCCAACGTGCTTTACCAATATTAATTGTACAAATATAGGAAACCATGGATTTTGCCTGTTCATATGCATTTTGATGTATTCGATTTATTCTCAAGCTCTATGATGTGTGCATTTAATATACATTCTGTGCCTTAATTTCATGTGACTCAGCAATCAACGAGATGTATATGCAAATGAAATAGACGAAGAAAACACCAAAATATATCCAAAGTTATAGATTATCCTGTAAATGCTGTTCTTACTCTGACGATAAATAATAAAAAGTGGAAATTGGACTGCAGGAAATCTGGAGACTTGCACGTTTAACAATAACAAAATAACAAATATCAAACTTTTTACACAATAAAGAAGGAAAAATAGGATTTCAACCATGTGTTTAGTGAAATTAAATTCAGGAGCTTTTAAGGACAAATTTGAACAGATCCAGACAGCTTGTCTCATATTGGTCTCTAGGTTCTGATTTTTTCACAGAAACTCATTTTCTAAGGTCTTTTTTTAATTTCATTTTCAAGATTGCCTATCGTCTAAGATACAAGCGTACACAGACAAAAGTCAATATATATCATTGATTTCTGTATATCTCTTATCTTACATAATGCCTTTCTCTGTGTATATAAAAGACATACTTATTGTGTGTAATCTCTTGTTCTTAGTATCATGTATTAAAGGAAGCAAGTTTTAAATAAAACACACGAACTAGTCTGTGTATATGTTATGCAATAAGAAAGACATTTCTCAAGTTATAATTGATGATGGATGGATAGATGATTGCTTTGTTTCAAAATTCTGGATTTAGATCAGAGCCATTTACATATATTGTAGATCAGTGCTTGAGAATTACTAAAAAAAATGAAGTTCCTTCATTAAATGGGAAAAATGAAACTTAACAGAAACACTCCATCATCAATAACCACCCCCTCAAAAATTTAGAAAATTAGAACACTTAGTTCAACAATTCTATTTAGGATGAGCTACTTCAGATGATGATAGCAAGAAATTTTCTACACTCTTTTGGGAATGGGGCCTGGGCCTTTTGAATTTGGCAATTTTAGCAACATTTTATTGAACTTGACAAATCTAAAAATGCACAAAACAGTTTGAATATGCAATAATCTTTTCATATTCTTTGTCATTTTACTCAATTTTGAAATTCCGATTGCAAATTTGAAGAAAAAAAATCTTTTTTTTTTATTGGGAATGGAGCCTTATTTCTACCCTCTACAATAGGATGGGAAATCCTTGCATTAGTATACAAAGTCTCTAAAACACTTATTTAGGCTCTTATGACTGACCTTGGTGGAATTATCCTGACACTTAACACCTTAGTGGAATCATCCAGACACTTATCACCTTTGTGGCTGATACTTATGACCTTGGTGGAATCATCCAGACACTTATGACTTATCCTGACACTTCTTTGTGGCTGATACTTATGACCTTGGTGGAATCATCCAGACACTTATGTTATTGATGGAATCATCCTGACACTTATGACCATGGTGGAATCATCCTGACACTTATGACCTTGGTGGAGTCATCCAGACACTTATGACCATGATGGAATCATCCTGACACTTATGTCATTGATGGAATCATCCTGACACTTATGACCATGGTGGAATCTGACGCTTACCTGGAGTCACAGACACTTATGACCTTGGTGGAATCATCCTGACACTTACGACCTTGGTGGAATCATCCTGACACTTATGACCATGATGGAATCATCCTGACACTTAAGTCATTGATGGAATCATCCTGACACTTATGACCTTGGTGGAATCATCCTGATCATTAGAATCATCCTGACACTTACGACATTGGTGGAGTCATCCAGACACTTATGTCATTGATGGAATCATCCTGACACTTATGTCATTGATGGAATCATCCTGACACTTATGACCTTGGTGGAATCATCCTGACATTTAGGACCTTGGTGGAATCATCTATAGGTAAATGACCATGGTGGAATCATTAATAGATAAATGACCGTGGTGGAATCATCCTGACACTTATGACCTTTGTAGAATCATCTACAGATAAGTGACCTTTGTGGAATCGTCCGGACATTCCTAGTACTTGTATAACTATAAAAAACACTCATACCCTTGGTAGAATAATCCATACACTTATGACATGATGAAATAACTCATACACTTCTGACTTTTGTGGAATCACTCATAGACCTTTGACTTCATCCATACACTTATGACTTCCATACATTGATGACTTAAGTAGAATACCCCAGAATATTATGACCTTGATAGAATCAGCCATATTTTTGGTACACAAATCAAATAACATTTTGAGATGAGGATCCCCAAAAATCTCTTGATTTTACCTTACATGTAACATAAATATTGGTTACAGATGTCTTGATAAGTGTAGGCAATATCAACAGGCTTTGTAGTCCTAGTTTTACCACTAATATCTTAAGTGCTTAACATTTCATTTTTATTTATACAGTAGGACCTGTCTTGAAAGACCACCTGTTATATGAGACCACCTGTTGTATGAGACCACCTGTTGTATGAGACCACACTCTCAAAACCATGTGGGTAAACAATCCTTTAAATAAAACCTCTAGTGAGAGACCACTTGTCTTGAGAGACCACATTCCAGTGACAGATGTGGTGGTCTTTAAAGACAGGTTCCACTGTATTTATAATTATGATTCAATCTTTTTATTGCAGGAAGCTTTATTGGGTGGAGGCATCCCCTAGCAGTGGCATTATGTCATGTGGCCTAAATGGTGAAAATTATAAAAAGGAACGTGAAATTTTCCAAGTTACAGACGGAAATCCCAGTTTTGGTCTGGTTGTCATTGGTAACATGGCCATTATTAGCACATGGTTTAGTAACTCTTTATACTCTACTTTTGTGGAGACACCCTATGCAATATGGCGTACAGAAGTGACCAAACTTGGGACCAAGGAGCTGTTTAGTATCGTTGCCATGGAAACATCTCTGCAACCACAGAGTAAGATAATGTTTAATAAAACAGTGAAACTAGCTACACAAAAATGTCTGAAAAATTACCAGTTGCTACCCAGCATTATAACTAAACAAAAATGTCATTTAGTAAATCACTGTTCAAAATGTATATTGTTATTATGAACTGAGGCAGCTTAAATAAAATACTTTATTGGAAATTTTCAATGATTTTTTTTTTATTAGTAAAGCACATGGCACAGCAATAAAATAAATGCTTACAGGGGAATTAGCTGTGTTTTCCAAAAAAATTGTTGTTTTTAAATTGTTCTTTACACATTACAGCCTGTTGCTTACCACTGTATCTGAATGATGTCTATTTCAGAGAGGCATCCCTGCAGTACAGCAGAGAGAGGAGGATGTTCTCACCTCTGCCTCCCCTCAGGGTGGGGTGAGGATTACTCTTGTTCGTGTTTATCATTCCAAGGCTTGGCTCTGGGTTCTGACAATAAAACATGTCAGGGTAAGTCTGTGATTCTTGACGATCTCTGTATTTGAATATGTAAATTTATTTAAAGTTATGAGGAGGTTCAGAATTTTCTTTCACAAAAAGAAAAAAAAAACAGAATATAGTTTATCCAACATACAGACAAGTTTATTTTATACAGTACAAAATAAGTTGTGAAAAAATAGTTAGCGTATTTCTTGTACACTGTCCATCTAAATGATCTATGGCTCTCTGTGGTTTCATTAACTTTTGTTTAACTGTTGTTTTACACTCTGCCAATAGTCACCAGCTATAGACAAAGTGCCACAAATTTTGACCTGTGCAATGGCTGTATACCAATGCACTTTGGGTTCTTGAACATACCTATTTTTGGTTTTTAGTCTTATCCGAAAGATGCCCAATAGAAGAATGGTTAGCATACCCGAAGATCAGGTGGCATATTGTTTTTCTCTCTCGTTCTGACCATTCATCCATTTGTCTGGTTCTTTACTCAAATTTAGAACAAATTTGATATATAGCTTTCTATTGATAAGATCAAGGACGAGTCCAGTTATTGATAACATTCATCCATATTTGCCAGAGTTTTAGACCTTTACACTTTTCAGAAATGACTTACTCCTGGTGACCTAAAGTTTCTAATATCATGTTATGGTGTAATTTCAGATACTAAGAACAAGCTGTTTTATACATTCCAAGAGATGGGAGAAGTCGGCTTCATTTCAACAAATAAACAAAGCATTCCAGAACGAAATATTATAAGTCAGAGCAGCTCACCTCTCGCTGTTGTTTATGATCCATCAAGCAAGGTAATGTACTTGTTGATTTATCCTGTAAATCCGGAAATTTCTGCTGAACTTTATTTTTGTGAAACACCGGATCTGACTTCATTTGCGAGATGATATTTTTAATATTTGGAATGTCCATTTCGACATACTTTCATTCTACATCATTACAAAAATTGCCCTTCATATACCTGTGTTCTGATGTAAACTTTAAAAATAGATATCAACCGTTTTCTAAAACTTGTCAAAAATTTATCAAGCCCAAGAACACTGCATTGTGCCTTTAAGTTTTACTCTCGGTATCAGGTTAGAAAATTAAGTGAGAATTCTATTTTTGCAAGCGAGACCGCTCACCAAATTACACATAAATAAAATTCTCACAAATAAAACCTGATTTCACATCAAATGAGAGAAGATGATAAACCATACAAAAGCAATGAATTACTTACTGTATTCATACGCCCCAGATGGGGTGGTCATATTGGGTTTTGTTTTAGACATCTGTGCATTTGTCTGTAAAATTTTGTTTTTCTGTGAGGTATCTCAAGTTTGTCTCCTCAGATTTTAATCAAAAGTTGTGTTGCTTTCTCACAAAAATCACCTTAGGTTCCAGCGGGGCTCGAACCTGCATTGACCAAAAGTGAGAGACTCCATGGTTCAAAGCGCGATGATCTAACACTCGGCCATAGAGTTCCACAAATAATCGTGCAATATTTGATGGTAACACCACTGCTACTTTTACTGTTTGTGTGTTTGTCTGTTCATCCTCAAAACCTGGGAGTACTAATTTACCAGGTCACAAATCTTTCTTTTCATTTCACCACCAACTCATCTTAATAATTAAATGTACATTTTGTACATGCTACATTATATGATTTTTAACTAATACACCCCTAATGACACATTTGGACTGGTCTGTGTCATTGATTTTCAGTAGAGTCCATTATTTTCAGGGATAGATGGGTTACATTGCACCTATGGAATTTAAGTCACTGGAAACCATAGTATCAGACTAGTTAAAGTAATACAATTAGATTGAAAAGTACAACACAAGTCCAACTGTGTAGCAGGTGGCATTCTGTTTATGGAAAGGCACATTTTTTGTTATTTAAAATTTGACTAGTACATGTACATATTGTACTTCCACATATAACTTTTTACTGTAATCAGAGCATGTTTTAATTCCCTAGTGTGGTGAATATTTTATGCAATTAACAGGAATTCTTGGCTTAACCTATGCAGTTAAAAGGAATAATTTACATATAAGAGATAGGAAATGGTTTTGAGTTCTTACTCAATAAACAGGAATATGTAATTACCAGGACCCAGTTGCACAACACATTATTAAATTTAACGTACAGTTAGCCCATTGGTTTAACATTGGTTAACTTCACATTAAATTTAACAACCTGTTGTGCAACTGGGTCGTGGTATGCAAATAAGTGGAATAAACTGTATACAAAGAATCATTATTTGGCTACTTCATTTTCTTAATGAATTAATCACACACAGGGATAGTTAGAATTCAGGTCCTCTAGTTGGCTTAAGTCTGTCAAACACATATATAAGAATCAAAGTTTCAAATTTTACAAAATTGTATTAGGTGAATTGGTCTTTTTGATAGCTATGAACATGTTTAACAACAATCATCAAAGACAACATGTTTCTTTTTAAAAAAAATCAACCAAAATCTACACAGTAAGAACTGCACAGAGATAGGGTCAAAGGGAGATAACTCCTACTTGTATTTGGTTGTAATATCTTCATAAACTGGCATATATGTTAATTATATCTACACAGGTAATTATTTGGAGTGATAGCAGTCACATTGTTTACAAATCAACTTTTGGCAGTCCTAATAGAGAAGTCATCCTAACAGAGGCTGATGGTGTTGGAAATATTACAGGTATTACAGGTCTAGTGAATAGAGTCTTTGTATTAAAATAATAATTTTCAAACTGCCGGGTAATATTCAAGAAAGTAAGCATGTATCAGTGTGTAATCTCCAATATATGTCAGTAGACTAAAAAAAGTTGAATATTTCACAATTTTTAGACTGTAGTCAATTGACCTATCGCCGAATGTCTGATACATGACTGTCCATGTGCTTTTTTCATGTTATTGGATTGTGATATCATAATCACAGAAGTGTTTGATAGGCCATTTAATTGTGACATCATAATGGAAAAGTTTGCCAAAAGGTGACGTGTTTGCGATAGGTCAATTGAATATGCAATTTTTGGGAGAAGTTATCTTGTATTTAGGTTGTAGGTATATCCTCTTACTTACTCATATTTCCTTAGCTCACTCACACTGACAATATAAACCACCTTCCCAGAAATCGATCTAGGAATCTAAATAAGTATTGTAATTGATTTCTTCAAAATATCTGTTACTTTTAGCTTTAAATTAATTCAATATGCAAATTTCAGCTCTAGCTTATGATGAATCCAGTGAGTTGCTGTATTTTACTAACATGGGACAAACAGACTTGCTGAAGGAAGGCACAAACAATAAATGGCAGAACATTGAAGTGGTCAACTTAAACAAGACATTCAGAAGTACACTGCTAGCACTTGATCAGAGATTGACAGTGCTGGCATTGGATAAACAAAACGGGTAAATTGCGATATATGATGTATACATATTTTGTAAGCAGAAATTGATTTTTTGGGGGTGAAGGGGTTTCATTTACCTTTAGATTAGCCTTCAAAGTTCTTTCTTTAAAATTTATATGTTGAGACATTATCTTCCATGTTGTAAATACAGAGTATGATATATAAATTCAGACTTGTCATATATTTGTATCGTCCTGTGTAGGTTCTTTTCAGACTTGTCATATATTTGCATCATCCTGTGTAGGTTCTTTCCAGATTTGTCATGTATTTGTATCGTCCTGTGTAGGTTCTTTTCAGACTTGTCATATATTTGTATCATCCTGTGTAGGTTCTTTTCAGACTTGTCATATATTTGTATCATCCTGTGAAAGTACCTTTCAGACTTGTCATATATTTGTATTGTCCTGTCATATAATTGTATTGACCTGTGTAGGTACCTCTCAGACTTGTCATCTATTTGTATCATCCTGTGAAGGTACCTTTCAGACTTGTCATATATTTGTATCATCCTATGAAGGTACCTTTCAGACTTGTCATATATTTGTATCATCCTGTGAAGGTACCTTTCAGACTTGTCATATATTTGTATCATCCTATGAAGGTACCTTTCAGACTTGTCATATATTTGTATCGCCCTGTCATATAATTGTATCTACCTGTGTAGGTACCTCTCAGATTTGTCATCTATTTGTATTGTCTTGTGAAGGTACCTTTCAGACCTGTCATATAATTGTATTGACCTGTGTAGGTACCTTTCAGACCTGTCATATATTTGTATTTTACTGTCATATAATTGTATCGACCTGTGTAGGTACCTTTCAGACCTGTCATATATTTGTATTTTCCTGCGTAGGTTCCTGTATTATACTGTTTGTGGGGACAGCTTCAGACTCGTGCGGACATATTTAGATGGATCCAGCCCTGAGACAGTTCATACATATAACAGTTGCCCAAGGGCTTTATGTGTATCAGATGGGGAGGTTTATGTAACAACAGCAAATCCTGATGGTCAATCCCACATCCGGATATTTACCAGTAAAAGTCCAGATGATATTAAAATCTTAGTGACAGAAACAAGGGTATGTATCATTTATGTACATTTTTATGCAGTGTAGCATGCTAGAAAATTTATCTCATACCTGCCAACCCTCCTGTTTTGTGAGGGTGTCTATTGTGTAGATCTACAAATTTTTTATGAAATTCACATATGTAAATCGAATATTAATAAATATTTGCATTTTTTTCACAAAATTATTGCTAAGCGAGATTCACTTACATGTGCATATATATCCGCAGCTATAAAATTTGGTTTGTGATCATTATTTCCTGTCAGTCAGTAAAAAGGAATAGACCTTTTTTGAGTTGTTCCTTTCTGCCATAGTTCATCTTAATATTAATACTATGCAGTTTAAAAGCAATAGTAGGGCAATATCACTTTCTGTTTAGCAGATTATCATAAATACGACCTGGAATATGGATATCATACAGTGATAGGTGCCATATTTACAAAACAACCTTGATGACTGGAAACAAGATATCGCCGAATGTCGTCAATGTAAATATTACATAACCAGAAGTGACCTTGCCCAACTTTCAGTTGCAGTCACATGATCTGAGTACAAACTATTCTGACAAACCTGAACAGAATGGAACAACTCGAAAATGATATTTTGTTATTTTTTTACAGCCTATATCCAGTCTGTCTGTGACATCAACATCTCTCTACTACACTGTCGAATCTACAGATAAGAATTCAGGTCAGGTCAAAGTGTATGACCTAATATCAGGGGAATCATGGACCTGGTTGCCTTGGAAACCATCCAATATATTTTTGGAGTCAACGTCCACAAAAAGCGGTATGTACCAGCAAAGCAGTAAATTTCTAGAAAATGATTCCAACTATTCTCCAAACCAAAATTATAGAATAAACTGTAACATTTGTTTCCATGGTAATAATCTGAATATAAATTTGTTTTAATCTACGCAAATATTAATCTCCAAAAAAGGTGTCAGCTATGTAAAAACTTGTACAGATTCTGGTCTATAGCTTATGTTAATATAACTTCTCTGTGGTAATTATTACATATAACTTTTCACTTAACCCTGTTCGTGTGAATTTGCATGGCAACACAATACAAAACGTCACAAGAAACAATAATTTTATCATCCAAAGTTACAGTTAAGTGAAAAGGGTTCATTTTTAAAATTAGTGAAAAAAATCTTCATATATTGTTAAAATCTAATTTACCAGCCATTTACAAGTGTTCTTATTATTGTATTTTTATTGACAACAACACTCTCAACCACTTGTCAGTGATATGTTGGTAATTAGTAATGACAAACTTTATGTTCCAGGGTCCAGTGTTTGCAATGGGTCAGGTTGCAGTCATCAGTGTTTCTCAGTCCCGGATTCAATGACAGGAAAGACATACAAATGCAGATGTCCTGAACAATCTGCTCTCATGTTGTCAAAAGATGGTTTTAACTGTACCAGTAAGTTGTGTGAAAATCATTGAAGTATATATACTTGTAAGGTTAAATGAGGAAATTTGTGTCATTAAGAAAATACCATACACAATATTGTACAGGCATTGTGGAAATCCTAATATTAGAGCAATTTTAAAACATGTTAAAGATAATAGAAAAGTATATGCCACCAGAGATGTCAGGAAGACTTACATGGGGAGGTCAAAAATGACCAAAATATGTAATGAATATAAAACAAATACTGTATAGCTGGAAATTTTCGGCCCTGGTTATTTTCGCCCTCTCACAACAGAAAATACATTCACCCTGTCTTAAATTTGCTCTGAATTGCCACAGACTCATGGATGGCTTGTTTGTCCTTGCTTCATTTATTTAGCTTGAACATTTTACTTCCATTTTAAATTCACCCTCTCATTTAAAAGTGAAAATTAAATTTGCCCGTAATCAATTATTTAGCTTAAAAATTTTAAATTGGCCCCTTATCTTAAAGGAAAAATTGAATGGGAGTGAAAAATTCCAGGTACACAGTCTACAATATAAAATAACTGTACTTACCTTCAGCCACTCTCTGAAATAGTCAAAAGTATACGTTACTAATTGAAGTTTATATATGCAGATTTAACAATGCTTCAATAAACTCTTAACATAAAGATGATTTGCTCTCATTGGTCAAATAATCAGATTTACTACGTCAGTTGCTTGACTTCTCTTTTTTTATCAAACTTACAGAAATCTGATGATTTAAAGATCTTTAACCTCTGTTCATAGGTCAAACAGGGGTTTTGTCAGTGCCACAGATTTATCTAAAAAAGTGCAAAGCTTTTGTTTAATCACAGGTATTTGTGAAATATAAATGGGGTAAAATATTTTGTATTTACAAATGATACAATGAGATCAGATATCATTAGTCTCTGGGGTTGAACTTTAAAAGATCTTGAGTTAAATTGTGAATACATTTTTGTGTTTTTAACAATAGAGTAGAAGGTATATATAAGGTCACTGATTGTTTATAGAAAGCATTCTGTGTACTAAATGATATATCTGCAACAACAAGGATTATAATTGTTATGGCCTGGAGGTCATAGATGGAGTTATACATGTATTGTTGTGGATCTATCTACATGTATCAACAATTTTGACTTTTCTTATAACCTTTGAACTTATTAGGATAGAATCTTTATTCCAAACAAAATTTCATAAAAAGGTGATTTATAATTTTGACTGAAGGTATAAGATTGTTAATCTCAATAAAAGTCAAAAAGTTGATTTTGGGGGCATTTGTTTGTAACAGCTTGTTTATTATATTTTCTTTTGTAAGTATGTTAATTAGATGCTGAAGTAACACAAATTTTTGGAAATTTTGAAAATCGTTACTGCAATAGCATACCTCCACTGACTAACTCCAAATTAAATGATCATTTTCAATTTCTTACATAATTCGTTTTGGATCTGGATTTTTTGTGCACCACTTAAACTTTATTAGCCCGAGCGATTTCCGATACATGTCTTTGTGTCAGTTAAGAAATAAAATGCAGTTATATCTGAAGCCTGTATTATTGTCACTTGTCCTTTTATGTCAAAAACAAATTGACATTAATGTCCCAGAAATATACAAGACATGGAATATTGTGACATTTTGATTTATTGTATGAAATTGAGCATCTGATCTGGTGACCTATTTAAACAATGTAAAGCAAAAGCAGCGAGGGCTAAAAGTCACATGATAGCAGCACCAAATATCTAGAATGATAACGGACAATTTGAGAACTCGAAAATCTCCTATTACACTTCTTTTGATGGTGTAATCTGACACAGAACATACAAGTAACAATTTTCTTGATTTTCCTTTTAGGACCAGAAAATTTCCTGTTGTTTGCCGACTTGAATAAAATCAAAATGCTAAATTTAGATCCTGATACAGAGGATACAGTTCATACTCTTTACCATGGTGATGTCCATGACAACATTGTGTCTATTGCATATTGCAGTTCAACCAACAGACTCTATTGGAATGACCAATCTAAGTAATGCTTACTTCATATACATGTACCATTATATCTTTCATATTAAGAACAAGGCGATAATTTTGACTACTTTAATTTATTTCTATTCAGTCTACCTGTTTGTAATGCATATTTCATCGACATTGGAATACTGTAATTCCAGAATTTTTCACGGGACTTTACTTTCGTGAAACATCAGATTTTAATTTATTTGTGAGATGATATTTTCGCAATTTCAAAATATTGTTATATGTTTGTTGGTAAAAGTCAAGCCCAAAACATTGCATTATGCCTTTCAATTTCAATTTCAATATCAGGTTAGAAAATTAAGTGAGCTAGAGCTCTTGCGAAATTAGTCAGAAATAAAATTTTCTTGAATAAAACCGACTTTATAGTACGTCGTTAATTTGTAACGTAAAAGATTCCCCAAAGCATCAAATTTCACTAGACATGCGATATGCACCTCCAGGAACTTACATCCACTGATGACACAAATCACAAAATCAAGTAAATGTTAATCTACATTGAACATTTTTTTTTAAGTTTCAGAATAGTATTCTTAAATATGACCAGCATGAAAAGGATGATAGTACATGAAACTGACCAGTTCTTAGAGGGACTGACCATTGATGAGAACAGGCAAAGGTTGTACTGGACCTCATGGAATAAGAATCTTACTGGTGTTGTGTGGAGAATGAAACTGAGGCATGCTGGGAGACAGGCTGTTCCATTGATTCAAACAGAAGCTGTTCCAAGGGCACTTATTCTTAGTACAGATAAGAAGTAAGAAAATGGTCATTTAAAGATACATTGCTACCATATTTGACCTAATAAGTGCCCAGGGCACTAAAAAATGGGTATAAAGGGTGGATGATTATTGGGACCAACTAAGAGTCAAATTGATTTAAAACAGTGGTGGTAAAGTTGTAGTTATTACCGAGGACACCTATTGGCATTCTTCTGTTGCTGGGGTCTAGAGTTAAATTGTTTTTCTCATCCACATCTCTTCGTCAACGAGCTAGAAAAGGTTGTGTGTAAAGTAGGTGAGTAAATCTGATATATTGGGGAGGGGCACTTATAGAGACATGGGCATTCATTGGGTAGAATACGGTAAATTAGAAATTTCAGACAGAAGCCTTCAAAACTATTTTAGTGTATAAACCATCTGTACGACGTTAAATTTTATTTTTTCTGGTCACCATGAAGCTCATTAGAATAGATATAATCAATGTAAGACTGATATCCAAAAGTCCTTTGGAGTTGCAAATGTACAGTTTGTCAGAGAATTTTCCTCCAATTGTTAAATCTTTATTTTCGCCATTTTTAAAACCCTTACATATGAGCCATTTTCTTCCTTTTCCCCATTATGGAATCACATCCAAGGATACTAGCCGGTAACTGATTTATGAATGTTCTGATATGAGATAATGTGGAAATCTGTACTAAATCTTCTGAGTCAGATGAGGGTAATAGAAAGCCCAAGATACCTCTAACATATAATACTGAAAAAGGGTTTTGTAAATTTTTTTCTTTTCAGGTATATTTTGACCTCTTTTGTATATTTAATGTAGCAACCTCTGTTAATAAAAAACATATCTTGAAAGTGTATAATATAGGTCCACCTGGTGGTGGCTGTAGTAGGAAAGTACTGAAGCATAGTAACGATTTTGTAATTGTTTATCATTGAAAGTCGGAGCCTCAATACCTGTGTCCGAGTGGTTAAAGCATTATGGTTTTGAAACTGACTGCCACCGTTTTACTGAATAAATTGTTGAGAATGGCATAAAACAGTTGCACCATTAAAACATACAAAACCATGGAAAGTCCAGCCAAAATTTGTTCACTTATTTGACAATGGCACCAACTAGAGGGAATGTATCACCAGTATTTTGTATGATATTGTATTTACATTATGTGTCATGCTTAATATGGTGCACACATGTCATGGAGGCAAGTAACTGTCTCTGCTTAATTGGTATCAAACATAGAACCTCTGGTTTAAAAATTTAGTGTTCTCTCAATTGAGCTAAATGGGTAACCCTACTTGACAAGCAAGTAGGAACACCATATACCCACTGCTACATTACCCCCTCCATTTTGAAAGAGACGTCCTAACTCTTTATTCAGAGGTAACTACCACTTATTGTGAAATAAGTTATGGACAGTCATAGTCTATCCAGGAAGAACCCAGGTCGCAATGTGGGCAACACATGTCATAGAGGCAAATAACTGTCTCTGGTTGGAATTGAATCTAGAGCCCCTGGTTTACAAATCTAGTGCTCTACCATTTTAGCTAAAGGGTTGACCCCACTAGCCAAGCTAGTGAGAACACCATATTACCACTGCTACACACATACTGCTTATGTTACAGACACATTTACTGGACAGAAAACAATCCTGATGCTGGAGATGGAACTGGAACAATACATCGAGCCAAGGTCAGTGGTTCACATCACAAGGTCATCTCTACTTCTGTTACACTATACTGGCCAAACGCACTAGAGATCCAGGGAGAGAAGCTTTATGTTGCTGACGCACATGGCATCATTTACAGAATGAATTTAGATGGTGAGATTTATTTATTTTACCCATTTCAAACTGACTGCATGATAAAGATCATGTTTGCTGTTCTTAGATAAATGTTCTTCATTTATATGTCTGCTTTATAATTTTTGGTTGGGATGCACAAAGTTGGTGAATGTCGGGCAGACAGGAAGTAGGGCACCACAGGGAAGCCAACCTCTCTGTTTTGGTTTGAGTTTCTCCATTTTTTGTGTTAAAACCTGTGCCTCTGATTTCCTTTTTAGTCCTCTGATTTTTCCAAAAAAAAATCTTGGTCATTTTTTTCATAGGTTAGAAATTGCATATACACTAATTTAACTCGGGGAATATGCATCTGTGAGCATCTAATTTTCAATGTTTTCTGGGGGAACATGCCCATAGACCCCCTAGCAGGCTCGTGCCTTTGCCACATGCATTAAGACACCATTTTTCAATTATCTAAAGTTGGCATCTCTGGTACCGATACCTATTTTGTATAATCGACTCCTCTGACAATTTTTTTATGAAATCACCTTCTAACATTGTAGAATACAGTCAAGCTTGTATTAAAGGTCACTTCTGTATAAAGGGCACCTGCTTATTAAGATTATTCAAACATAACCTTTGTTAACTTTTACATAATGAATTAACCTTTTTATAAAGGCCACCTGTCTATAACTTTTGCCTGTTCCCTTGAGTAGCCTTTTATAGAAAAGTTTGATTGTAGTTTAAAATGTATTGAAGTTGTGCATCAACTTTTGTGGATTCATTGTGGAATCCATCAAATAATATCTGTATCATTGACCTTTTGTTGGATAGTCATTCCAGCACTTCAGCCATTTGAGTATTTGACCTAATTTTTATGAATTTATTCAACCTAGGTCCTCCATGTGACAATCAAGATAATGTTTCATTGTCCAGAAGGCTAATATTTTTTATAACATTTGATTTGCTAATTTTCTTTGAAAAGGATGATACATTTTAAGCTTTTACCTATATTTGTCTCAGCAATTACTGATTTATGATATCCGTTAACCCATTCAACCTTAAAAACACAATTGGGCTGGTCTAAGTCATTGAATTACAAACTAGTCCATTGTTTTTCAGGGGTTGATGAGTTGATTTATCGCAGAATTTAGATGGATACTACAGTCTTTAATTCCATCATACATTTATTTAAAGGGTCTCACATGGAACATATGAAATTCTTCGTCGGAGCCACACAGCACATATTCGACATGAAACTCTTGGGGAACCTGATGTTTTATAGTGACTGGAAGTCACACAGTCTTAAAATGATCAACATGGTAACAGGAAAACAGGTGTCCATGGCAACAGAATTAATTAGACCTATGGTTTTGGCACTCCATCATCCTCTTAATCTGAATAGTAAGTAACTGCAGTGGAACACCCTCTCTGCCACTGAAATGTGATCTTAAAAGACAAGTAGCATCTCAAAAGATGTTTTATCTAAAGGATTATTTAATCAGGTGGTTTTAAGAATACAGTCTTACAAGACAAGTGGACTTCTATGATAGTGGTCTCACAAGACATGTGATCTTCTATGACAGTGGTCTCACAAGACATGTGATCTTCTATGACAGTGGTCTCACAAGACATGTGATCTTCTATGACAGTGGTCTCACAAGACATGTGATCTTCTATGACAGTGGTCTCACAAGACATGTGATCTTCTATGACAGTGGTCTCACAAGACAGGTGATCTTCTATGACAGTGGTCTCACAAGAAAGATGAGATCTTCTATGACAGTGGTCTCACAAGACATGTGATCTTCTATGACAGTGGTCTCACAAGAAAGATGAGATCTTCTATGACAGTGGTCTCACAAGACATGTGATCTTCTATGACAGTGGTCTCACAAGACATGTGATCTTCTATGACAGTGGTCTCACAAGACATGTGATCTTCTATGACAGTGGTCTCACAAGACATGTGATCTTCTATGACAGTGGTCTCACAAGAAAGATGAGATCTTCTATGACAGTGGTCTCACAAGACATGTGATCTTCTATGACAGTGGTCTCACAAGACATGTGATCTTCTATGACAGTGGTCTCACAAGACATGTGATCTTCTATGACAGTGGTCTCACAAGAAAGATGAGATCTTCTATGACAGTGGTCTCACAAGAAAGATGAGATCTTCTATGACAGTGGTCTCACAAGACATGTGATCTTCTATGACAGTGGTCTCACAAGAAAGATGAGATCTTCTATGATAGTGGTCTCACAAGACATGTGATCTTCTGTGACAGTGGTCTCACAAGAAAGATGAGATCTTCTATGACAGTGGTCTCACAAGAAAGATGAGATCTTCTATGACAGTGGTCTCACAAGACATGTGATCTTCTATGACGGTGGTCTCACAAGAAAGATGAGATCTCCTATGACAGTGGTCTCACAAGACAGGTGATCTTCTATGACAGTGATCTCACAAGAAAGATGAGATCTTCTATGACAGTGGTCTCACAAGACAGGTGATCTTCTATGATAGTGGTCTCACAAGAAAGATGAGATCTTCTATGATAGTGGTCTCACAAGACAGGTTCCACTGTAATTTGTTTATCATCAGGTAAGGTCCTTCCCTTGGTGACAGGTTCTATAGATAAAGTAAGTGCTCGGATTCCTCGTAAGGTCCTCCCCTTGGTGACAGGCTCTGTTGATAAAATATGTGTTCAGGTGCCTGGTAAGGTCCTCCCCTTGGTGACAGGCTCTGTAGATAAAATATGTGTTCAGGTGCCTGGTAAGGTCCTCCCCTTGGTGACAGGCTCTGTAGATAAAATATGTGTTCAGGTGTTTGGTAAGGTTCTTTTGACAATGTGAGAAAGTTTGAAAGTTATTTTACAGAAGCCTGGTAGTCATTTACAAGTGAATTGTAACAATATTTTGGCCACCATTAAAACTAACTGCAAAACATATAACTCAATTTCTGTTGAATGTAAAACAAAATCATCCCAGGATGTAATGAATTACAGCTGTATTTATTTATTTCCACCAGAATCAGATAAGTGCAGTCTTGCAGTGACTAAATGTAGTCACACCTGTTTACCTGTACCAAAATCATATGAATGCACCTGTCCTGCAGGGATGAAACTCAAATCTGACAATCTCACCTGTACTAAAGGTAAGACTTATTATGTCAATAAAACCTTTCTGTATAACATATTGAATTTATTAAGGATTATTAGGAAACTTCTTATCACTAAAAGATCAGGTATTTTTTTTTTCTAGATTCATTCAGATTTCATTTATTTGTTTGTTTAGAGTTTGTTGCAGTGCCACTTTCCTATTTTTGGTTTTTGTTATTTTATATATCTATAAATATTCATAATGCAATATTATACAGATACTACCAAAGTTATAGTTTTGTGAAAAAAGGGGGAGATGGGGTGTCAAAACAAATGCTCAAGACGATCATATCTGACAATGAGACTTCATAAGCTGAGATAGAGATACTGTAAATCTGGACATTTTTGCAGGACTTTATTTTTACCCTACACAAGTTGCAAATTTATTTGCAAGATGATATTTTCGTGATTTCGAATGCCCATTCCGTTAAACTATTATCATACTTCATTACACGATAATTTTATTTTTGCGAGCAAGAGCTCTCACAAAATTACGCGTAAATAAAATTCTCATGAATAAAATCGGATTTACAGCAGATAGCACCAGTATATTATATGAAACTTACTTGCCTTTTATAGCAATAAGGTGTCATGTTTCATTTAATCAGACTATCCCAGTCACAAACATTCTAGAAATACTTGACTAACATTATTATGAACCCTCATGAAAAAGTATCACACACCTAATAGATATAAACATTTGATTTCAGCTGAGGCATTATGGGAAGTAAGACCTGGTTATTACTGTGAAGATAAGTGTCAGCAGCAGTCGAATCTGGAATGTGTGCAGATGGTGTCGACCTTGACATTTCAGTGCATGTGCAAACCAGGTTACCATAGAAATAAGACGCATTGTCAAGGTAACTAAGTCACATATTATGTTCACTAGCATGAGCTTAGCTGTTATATTAAAATTAAGAAGACACATAGGTCCAGGTCATGTATCATCTCCTATGTGGTCAGATTTTGAAGTAATTTACATCCATGTAATCAATTGCATTTCTGCTCTCTCCATGTTTATGGAATATTCCACTGACAAATAATGTGTCAAATTATTTTCCAAATTACATCCAAGTCCAAGTCACCTTGACCTCTTTGCTAAGCGTGTTTTTACTACCTGTATATGTATACCACACTGGACCTGACCTTATTTTCACATAATATTTAGGATTGTAATATTTTTATGTCTGTATAGCTCATCAAGTACAAGTAATAAAAGTGAAAAAATTTAAATATTTTTTGGTATACACAGCTCATGCTCCTTCAAGTGATTCAAGACACTTTGTTTTCTTTTTGTCCTGATTGTATAATTTCTTTCCATCTTCAGTTTGTGAAGGGAACAGTTACCAGGCTTCCTACAACAATGCCTCTAAGTGTTTACTTTGTCCAGAGGGTATGATGACTGACTCCTCTACAGCAGCTACCAGCTGTTCTTGTAAGAATAAAGAAGACATGATGGTGAATGGGACATGTACAGGTAGGTGCTTGTGAGTTGATATCAAATGATCAATGTTTGTGTTTTGTCTTAAGGACAGAACTTGTCATAAGAGATCACAGGTGAATCACAACCTGTCTTAAGAGACCGCTGATGAGACACTACCTGTCTTAAGAGACTGCTGTGATGAATTACTACCTGTCTTAAGAGACCACTGTGATGAGTCACTACCTGTCTTAAGAGACCACTGTGATGAATCACCACCTGTCTTAAGAGACCACTGTGATGAGTCACAACTTGTCTTAAGAGACCACTGTGACGAATCACTACCTGTCTTAAGAGACCACTGTGATGAATCACCACCTGTCTTAAGAGACCACTGTGATGAGTCACTACCTGTCTTAAGAGACCACTGTGATGAGTCACTACCTGTCTTAAGAGACCACTGTGATGAATCACTACCTGTCTTAAGAGACCACTGTTATGAGTCACAATCTGTCTTAAGAGACCGCTGTGATGAGTCACTACTTGTCTTAAGAGACTGATGTGATGAGTCACTACCTGTCTTAAGAGACTGCTGTGATGAGTCACTACCTGTCTTAAGAGACCGCTGTGATGAGTCAATACCTGTCTTAAGAGACCACTGTGATGAGTCACTACCTGTCTTAAGAGAACGCTGTGATGAGTCACTACCTGTCTTAAGAGACTGCTGTGATGAGTCACTACCTGTCTTAAGAGACCACTGTGATGAGTCACTACCTGTCTTAAGAGACCTCTGTGATGAGTCACTACCTGTCTTAAGAGACCGCTGTGATGAGTCACTACCTGTCTTAAGAGACCAGTGATGAGTCACTACCTGTCTTAAGAGACAGCTGTGATGAGTCACTACCTGTCTTAAGCAATGGCTGTGATGAGTCACTACCTGTCTTCAGAGACTGCTGTGATGAGTCACTACCTGTCTTAAGGGACTGCTGTGATGAGTCACTACCTGTCTTTAGAGAATGCTGTGATGAATCACCACCTGTCCTAAGAGACCACTGTGGTGAATACACCATCTATCTTGAGAGACCACTGTGGTTAATCACCACCTATTTTAAGAGATCACTGTGGTGAATCACCACCTATCTTAAGAGAACACTGTGGTGAATCACCACCTATCTTGAGAGAACACTGTGTAACAATAGATTTCAGTCCAGATTTAAGTCTGAAACTTCCCTCATGTAGTGTCTCGTACCGAAGAAGTGAAACTCAAGTGATCTGAATCTTGTTTCATGAAGCATGTAGATACAGCATGACGACTCATTAGCGCTTCATGCAGAGCACATCCTCGCATATTTGAAGACCATGTAGATTGGAATTTAGCCATTGTGAATAGATTTTATTGTTGTATATAAGATCTTTGTTGTGACAGGTGAACCTAGGCCCTCTTACTACCTGCACAGATGCTGTATTGAATAGTCTAACTTTGACTACACACTCAGTCCTTGTTTCACTTAATTCACTGCTAATTAA
Source organism: Atrina japonica (assembly GCA_030159075.1). NCBI lineage: Eukaryota > Metazoa > Mollusca > Bivalvia > Pterioida > Pinnidae > Atrina > Atrina japonica. The sequence goes on from BROG01000167.1 coordinate 580,196, forward strand.
GGTTAACAGAGAACATATTACAGTCAACTGAATTTAGTATATCAGTGAGCAAAATCACCTGGAAAAATATGTAGCACCTAATCTGTTAATCTGTATCCAAATTTGCGGTCATTTATTCAGAATCTTTCATACAAATTGATATTTTTTTCTTCAGGAAAACATATGACAACAGTTCCCTCACAGAAAGTACAAGGGACCGGAGAGGTGTCTGTTGACTCTGACACTATAACAGAGCCCATGCAGAGAGAACCATCTTACCGTAATAATGGTATGTACAGTCAAACAGTCTATAAAGACTACTCAAGGAAACAGGCAAAAGTAACCATTATAGACAGGTGGCCTCTATAAAGAGGTTTGCTTATTATATAAAGTTAACAAAGTTTTTGTTTCAATGATCTTTATAGGCAGGTGCCTTTTATACAGAGGTGGCATTTAATGCAAGTTTGACTATATAGGGATTTTGATATTTACAATCTCTGGTCATATAACAGTACAGTTTCCAGTTACATTTCTTACAAGCTAGGCATGGAAGTTAAATAGATATTCTCAGGAACTCCCTTGTTTATTAAAACTTTTCTTATTTCCAGATTGGCCATTCTTTGAAACTTCATGCCCAGATGGAGATATATTGACACTTAAATTACCTCCATATAGAAATAAAGTCAAGCTGAAAGTCAAATGGTCTGCCTTTGATGGCCAGGGAAACAAGCTGAAAGTCAAATCCAATTATCCAATCAAGAAAGGGGAGATAAATATGGGATGGTTGGCTAATGATCAGACTGGCATGCAGAGAGTTATAATGGAAGCTAGTGACAGGAAAGGAAGGACTACGTTTTGTCAATTTGATGTTCTTGTGTTAGGTAAGTTAGTAAGGATACTATTTTCTCCTTTCTTGGACAGGTATATCTACTATTTTGCAAAGCAAGAATTTATCTGTCCTAACCCTAGGGTGTAGACAAGCTACACACACTATAATGTCAAAATATAATTTTATAGCGTAGGACTTCTATGTGATGAGAATACAGTGCATTCAAACTTGCGTCAGATTTTATTTACACGGATAAACATCTGTTTGAGGCATGGGAGAAAAATAATCAAACATTAGTGTGATGAGTGGAAAGGGAAATTTTTCAGCACTCTTGGAAAGAATCTGAAAGTCTAGTCGGAGGTAAATCCTTGGAATTGAAAAGGATTCTTAACGCTTGGGGGTGCAGATTTCTTTGTCCATGCTGCACACCCAGATAAGATTCTGTGTGTGGTGTTCCTGGTTCAGTCCTTGGTCTGGATCACACTTCCAGATTGTGTCTTCTCTGTAAGTGTTCAACATATGACATGATTGTCTTTGGTCATGTAAACAAGATTTAGAACTGATGTTACATGATGGATGTGGCACATTAAATTTCTCTTATTTCATTGGCATAAATCAAGACCATGTGTCTAAATGTGCGGCACTTCACCTCTTGGTGGTCAACTCATAGCAGAACCCAAACCAAAAAGGGAATAAAACAGTTCTGATGTACTTTATTTGTTTCAAGTTAATTCATTGGTCAAAGTTGAAAATTCACAGAATTCTCATTTCAGTGCTGTTTTTATATGACACCAGAGACTGAATATACAGTAGGCCTACAGTTTAGTTGACCTACTTTGATTTTCCTATCAAACTTTTCTGTTTGCATATTATAACAAAACTATATATCTATTTTATTTATTTATTATAGCATTTTTTAGGGTCTATAGTTGATATTGTTTTCAAATACTAAACATCACTTATATCATTTGGCTAGTTATGTCAACAAATAGTTAATGAAATGCTTAAATTCAAGTGATAAATCAGTAACCATGTTTTGGACACACTGATTTGGTCATTGATAAAAGTAGGGCCCACATAAGCCTATGTGTTATGGCTGTTTCTGTCTTTATTAATGACTAATTTGAATGTGCAAGGCATTAGGATATGGTTACCTCATAGTGATAATCAAGATAGGTGGTCTCTCAAAAGAGATTTGATTTAAAGAATTATTTAAGTGCATGGTTTTTGGAATGTGCTCTCTCAAGACAGGTGGTCTTTCATGAGAGTGGTCTCTCAAGACAGGTGGTCTTTCACGAGAGTGGTCTTTCAAGACAGGTGGTCTTTCATGAGAGTGGTCTCTCAAGACAGTTGGTCTTTTATGAGAGTGGTCTCTCAAGACAGGTGGTCTTTCATGAAAGTGGTCTCTCAAGACAGTTGGTCTTTCATGAGAGTGCTCTCTCAAGACAGTTGTTCTTTTATGAGAGTGGTCTCTCAAGACAGGTGGTTTTTCACGAGTGCTGTCTCAAGACAGTTGGTCTTTCATGAGAGTGCTCGCTCAAGACAGGTTCATCTGTATTTGTTTCTTATTTTCAGGAATTATCATACTGTTGTCAGCACGGGTTCTGATTTAGTCTCGTTTTCTCTATTTCAGATTTAGAACCTCCAGTATTTACTTACTGTCCCCATGACCTGACCTTCAGATCACAAGATACAGAAGAGAGGGTTTTCTGGCCCATCCCAGAGGCAGAAGATAACATTAAAGTTGCAACGTTTAAAGGAACTCATCAGCCTGGGACAATTTTCTCTCTTGGCATTACCAAGGTTACCTTTACTGCGGTGGATCAGACAGGAAATACAGCATACTGTAATTTCTCTGTCTCTGTACGGCAAGGTTTGGTCAACTTTCTGTGTATAGTTAGTTAATGACTGTACAGTAAAACCTTGTTATACTGCCACCATTCGTTCAGCCCAAATTTGGCACTAGAAAGGGAAATGGCGATAGATTAAAGGAAACCTTAAATGAAATTACAGGGAAAAGTGGACTTTTCAAAAATGTGGCATAAAGCGAGGTGGCAAATGAAACGAGGGGCATTATAAAGAGGTTTTACTGTATATACATTAAGTTGATGTTGTTTCAGACATTTCAACATCAAATTAACTGCCCTCACTTATCCTAGAAGTTATTTCACTACAGACACAGAATAGGGTATTTCTCAGTCAGTATGTTATGAACAAATGACCTTTAACATGACTTTATAGTTGGAAAATTGGCCTTACATATGAACTTATAAATTACTTAAAAACCTCTTTGATGATAAAATACATTAAAGCATCCGACTGTGGTCTCAAAGTATTTTATTGGCTGTGGTTTTTTTTTACAAATAATATACTGTATATCTGGAAATTTTCAATCCTGTTTAATTTTCGCACTTAGATGAGAGGGCGAATTCAAAATGAAAACAAACATTTCAAGTTGAATAACTTAAACGTGGGCATAAGTGTCATCCATTCCGTAATGCTATGGTAATTTATGTGAATTTCAGATGGCGTGAAAATAATCTGTTTTGTGCCATAAAAGGGTGAAAATATCCAGGGATGAAAAATCCCAGGTACACAGTAGTCAGAATGTCATGAACTAACAAATCTTTCTATATTGTTTTCACTTGACAGTGGAAAAAGCCTGCAAACTACCGGATATACCTAAAGCAGCCTTTGCATGTGACAGAAAACTTGGAAGTCTGGAAGAATCATGCTATATTGTATGTCAAAATAACTACCTTGTAAACCCAGCTGTACCATTGTACTCCAAGAAATTCCAGTGTAAGGAAGAAAAAGAAATTTCAAAGTTAACACAGGCCCTTTCAACACAAGAAATTTGTTTACGTAAGTTTTTGCTTCATCCAGAGTTTGACACCTACATCATTTTTATTCAATGTATGATACATCATGCGGGAAATGTATTGCCTGTTAACTTTTAAACATTTTTTAATGTTTTCTTAGAAAAATCAGAATATATTTCTCCATAAATATTTTCTGGGCTAAAGAATACTAATACAGTAAAACCTGTCTTGCAAGATCACTCTCCTGAAAGACCACCTGTTTTCCGAGACCATAATATGAAAATCACTTGGTTAAATAATTCTATAAATAAAACCTCTTTTGAGAGACCACCTGTATTGGGAGACTACATTTCAGTGGCAGATGACGTGGTCTTTCAAGACAATTTTTATTGTACCACTAAAACCTGGTCTTTGTCTCAGATTTCTCAACTTATCTATTGTCTAATGACTATAGAAATTGAAGAAATGTTCTTGTGTCTCTGTTTTATGTAAGACATGTGATTCTGGAATGAAAAGAAACACAGTAAATAGAAAATTGAGACAAGCAAAAATTGGGAAGTACTAATTTCCATAATTTTGTCCTTTGAGACTTGGCATAAACGTCACAAAAATATTGTTCAATCATATTTTCTTCTTGCAGCCATCAGAGTGCCAACAGTTGTAACACAAGAGTTTACCATGTTGTTTAAGGGTCCCTGTGAATCAGATGATCTGGATCTTCAGAGTACTTTATCTTCAACTGTTGTAGAATACATTGCAGCCAGAAACATCTGTCCCTTTACACAATGTGGGTACAGCAATGTGTCAATAGACTGTGATTTAAAGGAGACCAACGGGAAAATAAAAAAGAGAGAGGCTGACAGTATTGTTCTGTTTGCTGTAAAATGGAATATAACCATTGATAACAGGTAACCAGTTTGTCTGGTTGAAAATAATACTGTATACCTGAAAATTTTCCCTCAAATTTGCCCTTAGATTAGAGGATGAATTTTAAAAAAAGATGAAGGTGAAATATTTTCAAGCTAAATAACTGAAGCATGGATAGCAAGCCATCCTTGAGACTGTAGTGATTTGGGGTGAATTTAAGGTGGGCTGAATATGTTTCCTGTTATGAAAGAGCAAAAATTTTCAGGTATAAAATTGACCAGGTTTGTCAACAGTTCGGATGCCATTATCCACATTGAGTTACTTTTATGAGGTATACAGAGCTGGAAACTTTTTCAAACAAAAGTTTGCAAACTCATATGCATTGATACGCCATGTTACTTTAAACAATATCAATTACATTTTTTATTAAAAAAAATTCTCATAAAGCAAGAAAAAGTAGTCACAAAATTTCCAAAGTATTTTGATTGGACGAGTGAAAATAACAAAGTTGACATTGATTTTGCATTGGAGTGTTATTTTTCAATATGAAATCTATTTAATAAATCCTTACATTTTACTGCCAAAAAAGTAATACAATACACTCTTAGATTAATTACTGCATTTATTCTTGATATTTCATGGAACCTTTTTTTTCATGTATTTAATATAACTTATTTTCAGCACTGGATTTTATCATGGACAGATAGAGGGAATTTTGACCAACATCAGGTTGGAGTTATTGAAGCTGTTATCAACGGTTCAACTCACTATTGCTGACAGAGATTATGTAGCAGTTCCCAACATCAAATACTCAGCTCTCATCTGGGCATGTCAGGTCGGAGAATTGTCCACAAAAGGAGGCTGTGGTATCTATCTCTTTTATACTTTGTTGTATGAGCATTTTTAAAAAAAAATGTAGCAGGAAATAGAAACCTTATAAGAACTTAAGTCAACTGCTTTAGCTGGGGATCATTTATCCATTGGAGATAATGGATTGACTAGATGTTAAACATGACTGGATAATGTTTGAACTAATGAGAGGTTGGATTGTCTAGATATATAAAGACAAGATATGTTTGAACTAGTGAGAGGTAGTATTGTCTAGATATATAAAGGTGGGATGTTTGAACTAGTGAGAGGTAGTATTGTCTAGATATATAAAGGTGGAATGTTTGAACTAGTGAGAGGCAGTATTGTCTAGATATATAATGGCCGGATGTTTGAACTAATGAGAGGCAGTTTTGTCTAGATATATAAAGGCGGGATGTTTGAACTAGTGAGAGGTAGTATTGTCTAGATATATAAAGGCGGGATGTTTGAACTAGTGATAGCTTGTAGGCCGGATGTTTGAACTAGTGAGAGGCAGTTTTGTCTAGATATATAAAGGGGGGATGTTTGAACTAGTGAGAGGTTGTATTGTCTAGATATATAAAGGCGGGATGTTTGAACTAGTGAACTAGTGAGAGGTAGTATTGTCTAGATATATAAAGGCGGGATGTTTGAACTAGTGAGAGGTAGTATTGTCTAGATATATAAAGGCGGGATGTTTGAACCAGTGAGAGGTAGTATTGTCTAGATATATAAAGGCGGGATGTTTGAACCAGTGAGAGGTAGTATTGTCTAGATATATAAAGGCGGGATGTTTGAACTAGTGAGAGGCAGTATTGTCTAGATATATAAAGGCGGGATGAACTTTTAAACTAGTGAGAGGTAGTATTGTCTTAGATATCATAAAGGCGGCATGTTTGAACCAGTGAGACTCTCTTATTGTCTAGATATATAAAGGCGGGATGTTTACAACTAGTGAGAGGCAGTATTGTCTAGATCAATAAAGGTGGAACGTTTGAACTAGTGAGAGGCAGAATGCCTGTCTAGATAAATAATGGCCGGATCTATTTGAACTAATGAGAGGCAGTTTTGTCTGAATATATAAAGGCGGGATCATTTGAACTAAAGTGAGTTTGTACTTATTGGGTTAGATATATAAAGGCGGGATGTTTGGAACTAGTTTTGATAGCTTGTAGGCCGGATGTTTTTAACTAGCGTGAGATTTCCAGTTTTGTCTAGATATATAAAGGGGGGATGTTTGCTAACTAGTGAGAGGTTGTATTGGCACTAGATATATAACAGCGGGATTTTTTGAACTAGTGAACTAGTGAGAGAGTAGTCTGTTGTCTAGATATATAAAGGCAGTAATGTTTGAACTAGTGATAGGTAGTATTGTCTAGATATATAAAGGCGGGATGTTTGAACCAGTGAGAGGTAGTTTGTCTAGATATATAAAGGCGGGATGTTTGAACCAGTGAGAGGTAGTATTGTCTATAATATATAAAGGCGGGATGTTGATAAAACTAGTGCTAATCTGACAGTATTGTCTAGATATATAAATGCGGGATGTTTGAACTAGTGAGAGGTAGTATTGTCTAGATATATAGCTCAGCGGGATGTCTTTATCAACCAGTGAAACGTAGTATTGTCTAGATATATAAAGGCTGGATGACAATGAACAAGTGAGACTGTAGTATTGTCTAGATGCTTATATAAAGGCGGGATGTTTGAACTAGTGAGAGGCAGTAGATTGGTCTAGAATATATAGAGGCAGGGGATGTTTGAAGTCCAGTGAGAGGCAGTATTGTCTAGATATATAAAGGCGGGAGTGTTCCTAAAACCACATTGAAAATTGTCGGATAGTAGCCGTCTAGACTTTATCCATAAAGGCGGGATGTTTGAACTAGTGAGAGGTAGTATTGTCTAGATATAAAAAAGCCAGATGAATGAACTAGTGAGAGGTTGCATTTGATATGTTTGATAATGTAGATTGTGTAGATGTATATAGAAAGTTAGTTACCCTTGGCTCCGTAACGTTTGATGAACTTTTAATCTCCCTTTATAGTTACACAGGTGTCTTTGTAATTTCAATAGAGTTAGCATTGCTGTAAGATTATACTCTCTTTTTCAGTTGCCTGTCCAAAAGGCACTTTATACAACAGTAGGGCCAACAAGTGTATTCAATGCAGTGGCGGGACGTATCAACCCTACGATGGTCAAACAGAATGCCTGCCTTGTGGGGAGGATCAAATATCCCCAGAGGGGTCTATTGCCGCAGACAGCTGTACGTTGACAATGTTATATGAATATTTTAGATGTATAACTCATTCAACCCTAAAGTCACATTTGGACTTCTCAGGGGTTGAGAAATAAATCAAAATATAAAACTGGAAATACAAGTTTTCTCAACAAATAACACCACAATAATGTCTTGTTATTAGTGTGACGATTTCCAACACGCCAAATACTAAATAAAGATGCAATGTATGCTATAGGTATACTAAGATGAATTGGCACATACATACAAACACAGCGGATTTAAATCAAATCATAACATAGGCGACAGAGTATCTGTTGACACAAAAATATTAGAGCTACAGTAATGCAAGGAATCTGTACAAGGCAATATGCTTTACTTGAACACCCTATTTTTGGAAAATAGACCATAGTTTTGGTTTCTTACAGAACCTGGATGTTTCACTTTATTTTGCTTAACCTATATCAATTATATCAATAAATAACAAATTTTGATAAAACTTGTTTTATTGCTAATCTGACAGTTTTTGGGGGATTCTGTTAATATGTAGTGTGTTCAGACACCAGAGTCACCAAATTTACTCGATATTTGAGCTCAGCTTATTTTCTTTATCAATTTAAGATGAAAAGTAAAAGTAATTCATGCTTCATTCTGCAGCTGGACAATGCTGCAAGTGGACACTGTTGTATATTTATTGCTTACAATATTGAATATTATTATACCTCATAGAGGACAGAGATTGGTCAAGAACTGTCATGTGCCAGGGCGACAAAATTTCAAGTCTCCTTGTCATGTCTACCCCCTTTCTGGGTTTTAGACACTCCTAAGTGTTCCTAATACAAACATTAACAAAATTGTCGGATAACAAGCCGACGGCACTTTCACTTTCCATCTTGTCTTTAGAGCTTAGTCCTTGTTGATTCTGTATGTCAGTATGATAAACAATTTATTGCCTAGTTGTAGGGAGACATGACACTTTGTATACCCATGGCTAGAAATATTTCCCTTGGACTTTGCCCTTGGGAAATATGACATGCCTTGGATAAACAAATTGTCATGTCTCCCTACAACCAGGGCAATACATGTATAATGGAGCCGACCTGGCTCAGTCGGTAGTGCGCTCGACTCTTGATCGTGAGGTCGTAAGTTTGAGTCCAGCCGGTGGCAGGTTGGTTTCCTGTCTATCAGATGAGACAGTAAAAACCGAGGTCTCGTGTCAGAGTGCAATAAATGTATAGTGTTTCCCTACAACCAGGGCAATTAATGTATAGTGTCTCCCTACAACCAGGGCAATAAATGTTTAGTGTCTCCCTACAACCAGGGCAATAAATGTATAATGTCTCCCTACAACCAGGGCAATAAATGTATATTGTCTCCCTACAACCAGGGCAATAAATGTATAATGTCTTCCTACAACCAGGGCAATAAATGTATAATGTCTTCCTACAACCAGGGCAATAAATGTATAATGTCTCCCTACAACCAGGGCAATAAATGTATAATGTCTTCCTACAACCAGGGCAATAAATGTATAATGTCTCCCTACAACCAGGGCAATAAATGTATAATTGTCTCCCTACAACCAGGGCAATAAATGTATAGTGTCTCCCTACAACCAGGGCAATAAATATATAATATCTCCCTACAACCAGGGCAATAAATGTATAATATCTCCCTACAATCAGAGCAATAAATGTATAGTGTCTCCCTACAACCAGGGCAATAAATGTATAATATCTCCCTACAATCAGAGCAATAAATGTATATTGTCTCCCTACAACCAGGGCAATAAATGTATAGTGTCTCCCTACAACCAGGGCAATAAATGTATAATGTCTCCCTACAACCAGGGCAATAAATGTATAATATCTCCCTACAACCAGGGCAATAAATGTATAATTGTCTCCCTACAACCAGGGCAATAAATGTATAGTGTCTCCCTACAATCAGAGCAATAAATGTTTAGTGTCTCCCTACAACCAGGGCAATAAATGTATAATGTCTCCCTACAACCAGGGCAATAAATGTATAATGTCTCCCTACAACCAGGGCAATAAATGTATAGTGTCTCCCTACAATCAGAGCAATAAATGTATTAGTGTCTCCCTACAACCAGGGCAATAAATGTATAATGTCTCCCTACAACCAGGGCAATAAATGTATAATGTCTCCCTACAACCAGGGCAATAAATGTATAATGTCTCCCTACAACCAGGGCAATAAATGTAGAATGTCTCCCTACAACCAGGGCAATAAATGTAGAATGTCTCCCTACAACCAGTGCAGTAAATGTATAATGATGAAAAATTGCTCAATTAAAGAAATTTCAGAAATGTTGAATAACATTTTTAATACATACTCCAATTTTGAATGCCATACTCAAAGCAGTTTTTATTTCTTAATGGGAAAATCAATGTTTTAGATATGAATAAAAATACGAATAATTTGTTTCCTATTCAGTCACATTCATAAACAATTATATTGTCAAAAGCTATTATTCAGTACTGAGTAAATTAAGAGACTTTGGGCAAAGAATATGGTGATGGACTGTTTCTGTTTTGGTTTGATTTATTTTGGATATTGGGTCTCAGTGGCCGAAAGGTTACAGCATTACGTGCTTTGAACCATGAAGTCTCTCACTTCTGGTCAGTGCAGGTTCGAGACCAGCTGGAACCTAAGCTGTTTTTGACAAGTTTACTTGCGAAAGGCCAGTGATCTCTTCTTGGGTACATTGTACCTAACTGTGTTCCCTCCTCCACCACTTATAAACTGGCTGCCACCATTTAACTGAAAAATTGTTGAGTGTGGCATAAAACAATATTCAAAATCAAATTTAAATCTTAAATATTGAAATTCTTGACATTCAATCTTTTTTCACTTTATTACAGGTATTGCAGTGTCCAGGCTGGATGACATGAGCAAGTTTCTTATCATTTCTGCTTGTTCATTTGGATTCGTGTTCTTGGTCTTGACTATCATAATGTTCTTACAATATAAGCGTCAGCAAAAGAGAAGTGAACAAAGTACCTCTCGTTCAGGAAATCAGAAATACATCACTCCAAATATCCATGTGGCACCGCCGCCACCAATACCCAGAATGCAAAGCTTCAGCAAAAATTCCCCTGTATTACAGCACAGAAATTCTCCTAAGATGCCAATGAAAAATTCTCCAAAACTTCCCAAAAAGAGTTCTCCTGTGTTACAGTGTAAAAGTGACATTCTTCGACTTCCTGAGGGTCTCCGTGAGGAAGGAACACTGACAGGGAGGAGATTTAATATCTATAAAAACCATGACTACGAGGACGTAGGCTATCAAACAAACCTTTCCGCAAAAACAGATTTTTCCACAAAAACAAATTTATCAGGGAGAACTATGTATCAAAATGATTATCCCACCACATCTCCACCAGCTAGTCCAGTATCTCCGGGATCCAGGAACAATTTTGGATCAAGATCTCCAATGGCGTCAAGGTCACCATTTGGATCGAGATCCCCACTTGCGTCTCCTGTGAGTGAAAAGGCAATTTACACCGGAGACTTCAGAAACTTTTCCCCATCTCTGCGAACAAATAGTTTACGAAAACACGGGGAACCTCACTTGTTATTGTATGATAAGTGATGTATCTGTTTTTTTCTCTCATATTCTTTTTTACATTTGGTTGTGATTTCTTCAGCTAAGGTGCTACATGTCTTTTTTTATTTCTGTAAACATCATTGACTTTTCAAGTGAGTTGCCATGCACTTTGGATACTTTTGTTCATGTACATCCATATCATATTTTGACTGCTATTCTTTGTAATTTTATGGCTGTATATAAAAATCTTGTGATGATTGGAAATAAAAATTAAAAGTTTGATTTTCCAGTACAAATGTTATTAACTGTATACCTGGAAATTTTCTATCCCGTTTAATTTGCGACATTTTCGCCCTTAGAGGAGAGGGCTAATTTAAAATGAAAGCAAAACTTTTCACGATAAATAATTGAAGCAAAGACATACATGAAATTTATGAGACATGTGATAAAGGGCAAGTTTAAGATGGTGAATATGTTTTCTGCTGTGAAAAAGGCCAAAATAACCAGGGGCGAAAATTTTCAGGTTTACAGTAAAGGAACAATAATACTATATATATATAACTGTAAAATCATCAGTGTCATTTTATGGCCCTTGACACTCTTTGCTGGATAAAAGAAATAAAAAGTGAGTGTGTGTATTCCATTCCATTATTTTACTGTTTTAGTCACCAGAACAAAGTTTTGTAGATTTATTAAACTTATAAGGGGTGTTTTGGAATTCAGACAGGTTTGTACAATACATATTTGTTTTTGAAAGTTTTTAATAAACTAATAAGGGGTGTATTGGCATTCAGACGGGTGGTTATGCTATATATTGGTTTTTGAGTTATTTATTAAATTAATAAGAGGTGTATTGGCATTTAGGCAAGTGGGTATGATATATATTGGTTTTTAAAATTAACTACATTTCCATCAAGTCCTGTGAGTCTGATAATGTAATTATGGCGCATTATATGAGTGAAGAGTTCAAATGTTACCAGTTTCTCTTTCGTTGTTCAAGAGTATGTCTGCTAGAAATTACAAAAATCGTCAATATTTGGTGCAGATATCGGAAACTATAAACTATTTTCATATTTGCTGTGGGAAATTACTTCACCATTGTTGCTCACCAAAATTTACTCAGATTTTGCTTTGTGATATTATTATATACTCATTTACTCATTTCGAGAGGTTTCTAGGGAACATTTGCAACAGGTTTAGCATGCCGACAGGGTACAATTACTACTTCTGGTCATCTGGTCCTGTCCTGTTTAGGATTCGCAATTGTTCTTCATGTTGAGACTGTTATTATATCCAATTTGTTGTATTCTAATGTACTTGGAGATACGAATATCCATTGGTACTTCTTCATTTTTACTTCTTACAAATCAAGGGTAAAAGAATGCCTGCTATTTGTACATGATTTTAGGAGAGTTGCGATTGTAATTTACATTCAATAGCAAAATACGAATATGCAGAAGAAGTATAAATCTGTGTAATTGTATCTCTATGGAAGCTGCATGTACGAACACCCAGAAATATGGCTTGAAGTAAATCCTCAAAATAAATACATGTATCTCATTCATTGTGTGGGGATGTGAAATGTGAAAGTAAAATTCATCTGTGAATGTCACATGTTCACTTCGAATTTTGTATAAAAAATTAACTTATTGTGGATACGACTGACCATAATTTCCTGTGTATTGCCCGTTGCACCGTATATAGCCCGTATGGTCTCGTTTTTATAAACCATACATACGATACAATAAGAGATGATTTAATGTGCAGCATGATTACTCATAGCCCTTGTCACACATCGTCGCTACTCCTTGTGTTTAGCGTGTAACTATATGATGGAGTTAGTTACACGTGTATGCCATACGTGTGTACTTGTAAAATATATGATGCAAAGCATCACAAATTTGTGTATCTTTATTGATGTTAATTAACTACACCTACGTTTACTTTTCATCACATCATACCTGTATCCACACCTGACTGTGACACTGATAGTGTTGTATCACTTCATATTTGCAGTTCATATGTTTGTATTTTCAATTTGTATGTTTTAAGTGGAACGAAAAGTACGTTTACTTAAAACTCATCAAAAGGTGAATTTAAATCATATTTTTTGTGTAAATTACACTCATGACTGTCTAGTCCAATTACCAAATAGTAATTAATTCATCGTTATGTTAAAAACTCAATTCACAATATCGGCGATGTACATGTATTATATATCACTGATGATATTCAGTTAATACTAATGAATATACAGCAATACCTGCTTTAGTGACCACCTGTGTATAAAGACCACCTGGTCATAAAGATGTCCTCAGTAGTACCATTTATGTACAAATCAACCTCTATATAAAAACCACTTCCCTATAAAGTCCATAAGAGGGCCTTTATATACAAGTTTCACTGTATTACTTCTTGAACAAGCATCTTTTTGGAATATTGAAACAATTTGTATTCAGTGATTCATTTTTAGTAAAATCTCTTGAGTAATTGGAATTTATAATGTTGAAAAACATATAAAGAATTCTATAATGTCTCCCAAGTAAAGAGATGTTATCGGGTATAACCAGTTTGATTATTGATATTAAGAACGAAGAGTAGGAATATTACATGAATTAAGATTTTGTCCGAATTCCGTTGGGTGTCTTACATTTGTAAATATCTACAGCTACAGTTTCATACTATAAATTTATGAACAAATTTCATTTTCCCATTACTTTCATATAAAACAGTCTTTATGAAGTGATTTTAAATGACTGCATATTTAAGTCTATTTTATTTCAAAAAATTACCAATTATATAAAAAATGCCTACATATCGACCTCATAACATTTTTAGTTGAACCTTGTTTGTTAATTGGGAAGTTACATGTACGGTATATATATTTATTTTTTTAATGATTTTTGTTTATCATTTTCTTCTTTGTTCTTAGTAAATTACTCAAAGAAAATCTTTGTTGTAAAGAAAATATGTTGTATCTTAGAAATCTAGTACCACAACATAATCAGTGATTTATTAGAAGAAACTGCATGTATATAGATTAAGCTATATGGTGATGGAATCTAAAAAAGATGGTCAAAAACATACCCAGGAGAATAATTTAAAAAATATAATCTTGCATAGAAAATAATGGGGAACTTATGTTTGTTCATAAACTTAATATGACACCGTACTGCAGTTTTTATTTACATGTGTTATATATCATACCTGTATTTATTTGGAAGTAAGTGTGTATCTCCGAAGCTCAAAAGAATTTCAGCCATTACAAATTGTCACAGAACAAGCAGAACGATACATCATGTTGTGTCTTAACAGATTTGTTTTTACTTGACTCCGTTATAACCTAGGGCCCGTTTTACGAACGGTCATAAGTCTAAGACTTGGTCTTCTGCCATTTTACAAAGTGTTTGGACTTGTGACTTACGACCAAATCAGGTCAGGTCTTTGTGAGTGCCAGAGGCTTTATACAGTCCTAAATTATTGTTGTAGTTTTCATACTTTATCTTTGTAGATGTACCAAGTATGTGTACTCATAAACAATCAGAATCTTATTTGAAAATATGCGAATATGTCTTGAGACTAGAGTGGGGATAAAGTTGATAAAACGTTGTGAAAACGGGCCCCAGAGCTTTATGGTAGTTGGACATACTATAAATGTTGTTTATCATTATATTGTATCAATATAAAATGTTTTCAATGTGTGATGATACATGAAGGTAGTGTTAGTTCACGGTAATCATATTTTGATGTCACAAAATTTAAAGTGATAACTCGCACATGCTTCCATATTAACAAAAGGGAGAATGAAATCCCTATATTAGCTGTACGTGTAATTAATATTGACAAGCGAAACTTTATAATCAATCTCTGTTGTGATACTTGGTTTATTTTTACTTTTGTATTTCTTTGTATAAATTCTTTAATCCTGAGTACCTGCTGTATAATGTGGATAGATTTTGTGTATAAATTGTGGTTCATAAATCCGAATAATGAGAAGACATGATTTTCATGTTAACATACACCTATATCGTCAGTGGTTATGTGCAATCAATAATAAAAAACTAAAGGGAAAAATGTTTGTTTTTGTTTCTTTTTATTTTGATTCTTTATAGATTGTCTTGGAGATAAAGGATCACAGGGATATGTATTGTTTATGATCTGTCAGTTTCAGTTTCACTTTGCTTTTTAAACTCTCAAATATGACTCATGTGTAACTTTGGGTTCAGACAAGTATAACCATGGTATAGTTACGGTTATAAAGTGAACTGTAATTAAAGATTTATAATAAAGTCATTGGCGTCGCACATTTTGAAACGATAGAAGATAATGCAATTATACAGAAACATGGACTTGTAGTGGAATAACTGATGAATTACTTAGTAAATTATGAGTCTTGTTTTACGCCACACTCAACAGTTTTTCAGTCATATGGTGGCAGCCATTTTTAATGGTGGAGGACAGAATTTGGCTACAAGGTAACCATGGAGATACCTTCTACATGTAAATTTGCAAACTTTCTCACAAAATCAGTTTAGGTTCCAGTGGTACTCGAACCTGCGCTGACAAGAAGTGAGAGACTTCATGATTTAAAGCGTGATGCTCTAACCACTTGGCCGTGGAGGCCCCGCCCCTACTTACTATAATGATTGTAGATCAAATGTCCAAATTTTACAAAATATAATTTTCAGTCCAAAATGTAATTATAACACTATGATACAAGTCTCTTTATACATTACCTTAAAATGACCCACGGTCTGGCACCATAACAGTTAAGAATTACTTAAGATTTCTCTAATAACTGCAAATTTCATATTTTCTTTTCAATTTTCTAGAAAATAGTGATTATTAGAATCTGTCTCTGATTGGATTATGAATGACAACTTCAATACACTGTGAGATCTGATACGAGAATTCAGCTTGTAAATAGTTCAATCTTTTTGTGTTTACTTTTCATTTATGTGTTCGAAAAAATAAAGTTCAAAGTAGGATTTAACGTTTTCAAAAGAAATATTTGTATTAAAAATAAACCTCTGATTGCTGCAGAAGGACTTGCTGAAACACCTCTCCCTTTACTGATAGTACAGTTTGTATTTTGTCATTACGATGTCCCAAATTGATGGGTATAGACTAGGCATAGCTGAGGTCGAAATTATAGTCATATTGCTGGTCGCAAGTGTAATGAAGAAGTACAAATGGATATCCTAAACTCCAAGTCCATTAGAATACGACAAATTAGATATAAAAACGGTCTCAACACGAAGAACAATTAGGAATCACGAACAGGATGGAACCAGGTGTCCGGAAGGAGTTAGTGCCCCCCGTTAGCATGCACGCCACACCCATTGCAAATGTTCCATGAAAACCTCTCGAGTTTGGTGTAAAGGTCAACCTCGATGAAAATGTCATCAGTAAGCTCCAGATCAGATCGGTCAAAGGAAACCACTGTATAGGGTCGTGCTCCAGAATACTATCTAACAATCATGAGAGGGGACTTCGTATTATTTAACAAGATCCCCTTATCGATTATAAAACTTCCTTAGTGACAATTTCAAGCGTTCAACAAAGAAAGAACAATGAATAAAATTCTGTGAGAGAACAACTTTAACAAAAGGACACCAACGGATCAACTGTGGCGAAATGTGTAAAACAAAAACATAATAATGACTGGTTGACAAACTTGGACATGTGGGAAATACAGGAGTGGGGTCAGGTGCCAAGGGAGAATGGTCACATTACACGTATTAATTCAGATACATATCCGTTTCATTTTGCCTGGAGAACGTATCCCAGTATGACAAGACTTGATTAATGTTTCATCGATGAAGAGAAAAGAAATTTATCGATTCTAAATTTAATTCAAATTTTATAATAAAAAATATATGTATATAGGTAATGCAATGTATAAGAGATTACAATTCCTACGGATAAAAAAAACAATAAATCCTGTAAATAATACAATAAGAAGCGCAATATCACAATGGAGGGCGTCAGGATTGGACAATAAAATCAATAAAGAGTACTGCTACGTCAAATTTTGATAAATGTTTGTATATTTAACCCTTTCACCCCTGAATATCTGAGTGGTATGTTCTTTCTATTGTTCAAAACCAGTCTATTATGGTCCGTAGGGTTGGAAGGGTTGTTGGACTCTATTTTAATTCAGTGGTCAGAAAGACATGAATATTCACAAGAGTTCATTGTTTCTCAGGGGTTGATGGGTTAACAATACCAAAATGAGGTCAAAACAAATTCTCAAGACGGTCGTTTTTATCAATAAGACTTCATCAAACTGCCTTATGAGTAGAGATATAAACAATCATTTAAAACATCAAATTGATCTGGAAAAAATGCTAAACATTTTATATACACGTGTACTCGATAAAGTTGACTAAGAACTCAGATTTCGCAAGTTTACCAAGAACTCAGATTTTGTCAAGTTTTCTTTGATTTTGTCTTTTGTTGACAAAGAAACTTTTCTTCAAGCGATAAACATATAATTAAGATTCCAGTGTTGCTCCGTACAATATGCGATTTAATGCAAATCATCTAAGTTTGTGTATTTCCTTTAGATATATCTTTTTACAACATTATAATCGTTAGAAGTTTACTCAGAACAAGTTCTTTCGGAAGTTTTGGGTAAATAAAATCGTCAGTTCTCACTTCTCTAAAAAATTACTTTAGAACCTGTTTGATAAAATATCTGTTTAATGTCAAAATCAAATTTTAAATATTTAAATTTTACAGGATATCGTTATCGATTTCAAAAATGTCTACAGGTATTAAAAGGCAATTCTTATGATTAACTTGGTTTGAACAAAACTGATAATTGAGATTTTCTGTTGTTCATATGGTAAACAAAGTCGGTTGGAACTTTGTATTACCACTACTAATGTATATACAGAATCAATACCTATCTGGCGTACAGGCGTTTGGTCTACAAATAAAATAACCATATAATCCTACTCTAATATTTATCTCGCGCTGTCAAACATATACTCAACAAATATATCGAGCACGTACCACAGGGGTATATAAAAGGGGAAACTTACGTCTCTGTTCTGTCTAAGTACATTGAAGGGTGTACGTTTAATAAATCTATCCACTCAACTACCGTTTAACTTAAAGCTGTCGTTTTAAATTTGATTGTTATTGCAATGTGTGATACTAAGGACTTTTCCTGTTGTTGACTCTGGGAACGTACGGAATAGCGAGTTGATTTCGTCTGAATATCCCTCTGCATTGCCAGTATTAGATGATGTAGTAGGTCCTTTTGTTTATCCACATGGAATAAACAAATTTGAAATTCTATGCATTATTGTGTACTTTTAACTAAGGAAAGTTCGTTCTGAGAAGCTGGAAAATATATCCCAAAACGAATGATGACTTCCAATCATCATCATCATCACTCACCGGCACTTTCCCATAGGAAAATGATCCCAGTGTCAACGGTATCCTCATTTTATGAGCTATCTGCTCCTCTGCTGAACGGGAAAATGGAACAATTTTCAAAACATGATGGCAAAGTGACAATAGTCGTAAACATGGCGTCCTGTGACAAGAACACGAAACAAGAACTTTCACAGGTAAAGTATGGGTTTTTGTCAGCAACTGAAAATATTTATAAATATGTTCCTGGATATAGAAAACAAGGCTTCTATTACAGGCTGTTTTTTTTCCGGAACAATACATCCATTTAAAATTCAAGCTCAACTGATGAAGTCCTTGCGACAGAATTTGTCGTTTAATTTTCACCATTTTCGCTCTTAGATGAGAGGACAAATTTAAATTGAAAGCGAAAATTTCAAGCTAAGTAACTGAAGAACGGATATGCATAACAAACATTCGTGGGAATATGGTGATTTGGTGCGAATTTAAGACTAGGTGAATATGTTTTCTGTCGTTAAAGGGCGAAAATAATCAGCGGCGAAAATTTCCAGATATACTGTATTTAGGTATTTTAAGCAAACCTATAACATTGGTATTATGTTTATGATATAAAAAGTATAAATATATACCAAAGTATAAATCAATAGAATGTCCAGGACATAGATACAAATCCGGTAAAAATGGACAAACACGGACCTCTGGAAACCAAGAGGTGGGATCAGGTGCCATGGAGGAGTAAGCATCCCCTGTCTATCTAATACTTGTCAGATCATAAAAATATGTATTTTAATCTGTAATTTTATAACAATTGACGTATGTGTAAAATACATCGTAATGTTCATGCATGCATGTGTTTAACCTATGTAAAATAATAATTTCTGTACAATATACACCTTTTCTGTTTGTTCTGGTGCTGGTTTATCAACGAACATATTTTTGCTGATGAATTACCTTTCGAAATGTAAATTGACACCTGATCAACAAATATTTTTGAAAATAATTCTGACATGCTTTTAGAATAGCCTTTGGTAATATCAAATGTTTATTGACTTTTACATCATAAACAGAATATTCCGGTGTAAATATAGGTCAGTTTATTTTGTGTATAGTTCTTGCCTAACGCATGCACCCCTAAAGAGACATTTGGACTGGTCTTTGGGAATCGATTTTCCGATAGAGTAGAGTCCAGTATTTTCAGTGGTAGATAGGCTAACGTTATACTCTGATTCTTTTCATTCGTTTGGAGACATCAGTTAACATCGAAAAGTATAAAAACAAACATGTTTATTAGGTTAAACCAACACTGTTATTAATTTGTACCGTAGACCTTTACGATTATAGATCTGTGTTTATATCAACGCTAAAGTAAACGACAGCTTTATTAAAATGCGAGTTACTACATCTTTGACAAATTTTATACAATCAATATATTTCAAGTTATTCCATTTTATGTTGATTGTATAAATTCGATGTTTTAGATCCAAAACGAGGGAATATCCACTTATTTTACGTAATAGTAAGTAAAATCAAGACTGGTAGATTCCTTTTCTATCCGTGCGATTGTACATTTGCTTACTGTTATATAAATATTTGAAATGGCAAGTTCCTTTGTTGAAATAGCAAGGAATCGTTTTAAACACGTCAATTTATATGTTGTGAAAATATTAGTAATGATAATTGAAAGGCGCTTACAGAAGGATAAATCAATATTTGTTTGTGTCATGATTCCAAAATTGTTCATATTACAAGTGTATAATTTTCTGAGTTGTGATATCGATGGTATCTTTACGCCTTAGTTGAATGTAAAACGTCATACACCAATCGTATATATCACCTTGTCTTGTTTATATAACGGACACAGAGTCTGCTCAGATAACAATCATTTCGTATCTTGTATTAGTATTTTCCTGAGTTGTGATATCGATGGTAACTTGCCGCCTTAGTTAAATGACAAACATCATTTACCATTCGTACATATTACTTTGTTTATAAATAGACACAAATGTTTAGATGTCTGCCACATGCACAATATACTTACACTTCGTATTTAGTATTTGATGGGCTGTACAAAAAAATATACACCGTGCGCATCATACACAAATCACAAGTAGGCCTACATCTTGCAATACAAAAGTACGGTGCACTATAAACAGTGGGTCATTATTAAATGACCATGTAGATAGATTACCTTTATATGGGTCACACTCACGGTGTATTACCTACTAACAATTGATTTGTACTTAAATACAACTGCAAAGCACTATGGATATTTCTATTCTTGTACAAGAGTGCAAAGTGGGATAAGTACAATGACCATAGAAGATAGTGTACACAATGGAAACCATCTTACAATAAGACGGTTAGAAGTTCTTCTTTTATTTTATCTACATGTATTTCATTGTGGTCATTGTGTGAAAAGTCGATCGAGAGTGGAAGGACTAATAACTCTGTGTAAGAGATTGCGTCCGAAGTGATCAAGTGAACGAGCAGTCAATTAAACAAAACGGAAGGCCCTAGGTTCGATTCCCGGAACTGGATCGTTAAAAAACTTAAGACATTAAAAAGGCAGTTTACATTGGATATTGTTCATGGATGAAAGTAATAGGTTAAAGAATAAGTTATAGGCAATATATGCATGGTATGTTAAAACATCTATAGTAATATTTTTAATCAAAGTCTAGGTCTAATCTCGGGATATATTTTTTATCAAAATAAGAGCCTATATGCCTTTAAATTTTCAGTTTAATAAAATATAAAGTGAAAGTTAGGGCAACTTTTACTTCTAATCCATGTGCACATATGTTTGTAGAAATATTTATATTTGTGGAGGCATAAATATGCACATGTGCATGTATATATGCATTTATGTATTAGAAATTATTTATATAAATGGATACGTGAATATGCATACATACACGTATATGTGCATTTCCGTGTGTTTCTACCTATGTTTTTATGAAAGGGAATGCGTAGCACTGTTTGGAAACACTTCATATGCTATATTTAACAATGCTGAAGTAGTTTTCAAATTGAATAAGGAGAAAGTCAAACACAACGGAGGACGAAACCACACACATACGGGGAATATTTAACTTACCTTTTATTTACCGCCGTAAACACTGTATAAACACTTATTGGTAAAGTTCAAAAGTTGACATTTATTGTCAACATGAACTTATAAAACATGCTGTCTACGATGATTTATTGCCGGAACTTTTTGGATTTGATATCTGTACCCGTTGTAGTGATATAGATCACATCAATATCGTGATCAGATTTCCACAATGCTAAACAACTCCTTCAGTGACATCCTATTTTTACAATAATGACCAGCAGTGGTATGTCGACATTTAAAAAAATTGAAATAAGGATATTATGTTAATACGATTAATTTATTTAAACTTCTTACTTGACGTTACAAGAATCTTTTAGTTTAGCTTATCTAGACCGAATATAATAGTTTAAACTACTGAAATCTACACAGAGAAGACAAAGTTTTGTCCAAAAATCACTCGTACACATTGTTTGTACAGTTTAAAGTAGCTGTTTAACACAGATTGTCTTACCTGGTATTCTATCTCTAATTTAGCCATTGGCACCCTCTGTCAGTTTGGATTGGAGATGCCACTCTTAAAACAATGCAATGATTGGTATTTCAAGTAAACAGAAAGATATTTTGATAAAAGAAACAAAATATAAATCGAACGAGCATCTTTCTCATTTGCCGGGACCTTATAAAAAGAATCATTTGAAAGGTGCAGATTGACCTCAAACTTCCCAAATTAAAATATTTCAATTTTGATACATACTGACACTAAGCCTCACAGAAATCCCCTTGTAACTAGTATGTGTTTGAAAATCAACACATCATTATAATGTATTGAACTTTGGTTTTAAAAAAAATTATCTTACAAATCAAAAGTTAGAAAAGGGCGATATTATAATGCTTTATACTTTGGTATTATGTTTATAATATTTATAACCACTAGGTCTTTGCCACTGCTGGTGGACTGTTTGAGTCCCCGAGGGTATAGATAAGCCTAGTACCTGGTATTTCGGTACCAGCTGATAATCTTATACTAAAGTAATATTTGGCATTGACAGCACCATTTAAATTCTAATTTTTTTTTCAAAAGATAAGATAGTCATCTTTTTACAGTGGTTATTTTTAGACGGATTTAGCAATGCATTTAGATTTATTTTTTTGGCCATGTATTATAGATCTACCACTTTTCCTTTAGAAAACCTTTTTTGTAAAATTGGAGCTCAACTGATGAAGTCTAATTGACAGAAACGATCGTCTTGAGCATTATAACTTTGGTATCATGTTTATAATGTAAATAGTACGGAGGTTCAGTGTCAGTGAGCTTCCTTGACAACAGATGATTGAAGTTGTAAACTTTTATGGTGATGTAGATACAGTATGGGGTTTCGCCGTGCAGGTAGAAAGGATTGAATGGACCAGTAAACAAAAGCAACGTAAATATTTTTATTGCATGCAGTAAATATTTATTTTGCCTGCAGTAAATATTTGTATACCGTGCAGTAAATCTATTTTAGCCTACGTTTTATTAGCTTTTATGCCAAAAAGAAAAAAAAATCGTTCAAATATTTTAATTTCTTGTAAAGGTGATATTGAAATACACAAAAAAAGAACAAGGTTTGTGACAACTTTAAAGAGTTTAATATATAATGACACGGCGAAGAATTCAATTATAGGTTAAAATTATGAAATTCGTAGGGGAGGTCCGAGTATACAAATCTATTCAGGTCATTCCGTTCGATAAATTGCGATTTTGAAATAATATATAACGGAACATTGAATCAAGTAACTGTATATACGTGTACCATTGTGTGGATGATGATGGTGATGATGATGATGATGATGATAATGATGATGATGATGATGATAATGATGATGATGATGATTGTTTTATGATTTTTTCTCGAGAGAGAAACCATCGGTTATTCTTTTCATCCATTCAAAGTTACAGCGGCATTAACTGTTTTTTTGAATACATGTATTTCTTTTACTACTAAGACTGATACACAGTTATAACAAAAAAGATATATACATATACATGAAAATTCTTAAATGCCTATATATTTTGTGAAAATTGCTTCAGAAACCCAGGTTTGGCAGCTATTCACTTGTAAGTGATAAATTCAACCTGAATACTACACTGCACCTGGAATACACAAATTGTTTTGTTTTGTTTTTTCCTGTGTAAAGCTTTTATTTGTTATTGTACATCAGCAATCAAGCACAATTAGTAAAATTAGAAGAAATCGGAATAATTTAAACACAGCTAATGTCCATACACACACACACACACATATATATATATATATATATATATATATATATATATATATATATATATATATATATATATGTATTAACACTTTGAATCAGGTGAAAATGTTCATCATGCAGATGTCAAATCCTTGAAAGGGAGCACCTGTTACCTTTCACATAATCCACAGTTAAGATAACGTCACACATTTTGTTTTGTTTGAAAATTATACTGTGTTTTTATCACGTTATAAGTAACCATTCCTTTCTTGCGTAGTAAGTCACTGGAATTTTTATGACATATATTAATTGAACAAATCACTCATAAAAGGTAAAATACTTTATGATTCAGATGTAGATCTATTTTCATTGATTACTAGTATCTGTTTTTCTACAGGTCATTTGTCAAGCCACAAAAATACTTCACATCAAAGATTTCTAAATATTGATTTAATCTTATTATTTTTTTTAAATTTAGTCCATACATGTATACATGACTAGCACAGTATTATATACATAATAAAAACAGCACAATACACTAGACTGGAGTGTAAACATCTTTTACTCACTATTTCTATCCATTCTCATTCATTCTAACACGGCAATACATGTAATGTATTGACTATGAACCCACAAAGTAAAACGGACAATTATAGAAAAATTCTCAAATTAAGACAATTTACTTTACAAAGGTACATATACTAATCATATTAAGACAGATATATACACATGTAAAGTATAGTTTAAAAATAAAGTAAATGTATTTGACAAATATTTCAATTGTTTGTAAAATAAAGGGTTCAATACAGTGAATTTGTGCTGTGGTTGTCTTTGATTACATGTTTAGGCACAATGTATTACAATAAATACATATTGACTTAATTTCTGGCTACATTTACAATACCTTTTTGTTTTGTGTATTCAATCAACAGTTTGAACATATGATTTATTTTACTAGTATGTCACGTTTCGGTATTTGTAGCTCTTTTTACTCATCACCCCCTTAGAAACAGTGGACTCTTCTGTAAATCAATGGCTTAGGCCAGTCCAAATGTGTCATTAGGAGTGAATGAGTTAAAGGTGTTATTTCCAAGAATTTCATGAAATCCTATTCATCAATTTTTTATCATAAAATGTTTCGATTTGCTTAACCCATCAACCCCCGGAGTCACATTTGGACCTGTCTATTTTAAAGACTGGTTAAGTACAGTATCAGGGGTGTGTGATTTAGAATCAAAATTTTATAATAATTTTACATGCAATATGAACTTGTTCACTCCTGAATTATTTATTTAATGATTTTGGTGAGTCTAAATGTGATCACAGGGGTTGATGACTTAAATATTATTATACATTGATTTGTTTTGCAAATTGCGTCCGCAAATAAGACGCAGGGGATGGACAAGAGCTACTGTACCGTTTAAGACGTTGTGCGACTTCCTTATATCAGCTGCTAGTATGAAAAACCCAAACAGAATGTCTAACTACAGTTTAGTTCTTTATATACTAGTTTAAGGTG
Source organism: Atrina japonica (assembly GCA_030159075.1). Lineage (NCBI taxonomy): Eukaryota > Metazoa > Mollusca > Bivalvia > Pterioida > Pinnidae > Atrina > Atrina japonica. The sequence goes on from BROG01000167.1 coordinate 605,553, forward strand.
GATGTAGTTATGATAAACTCATCTATTAGTTAACAAAACACAAGTCGTATGTCATTATTGGTATATTTCAGCTTGCGTTTATTGCAACCGTATGTCCTAATTATATCGGTCTATTTCAACTTGGCGTTTATTGCAACCGTATGTCCTAATTATAATTGTCTATTTCAGCTTAACGTTTATTGCAGTCGTATGTCAGTTTTATTGGTCTATTTCAGCTTAACGTTTATTGCAGTTGTATGTCATAATTATAATGGTCTATTTCAGCTTAGCGTTTATTGCAGTCGTATGTCATAATTATATTGGTCTATTTCAGCTTAACGTTTACTGCAGTTGTATGCCTACTTTATTGGTCTATTTCAACTTGACATTTATTATATATCATAATTTCCTTTAATTTTATTTCAGCTTAACGAGCTAGTCAATCTCTACGGATCCAAAGGACTGGTCGTAATGGTATTTCCATGCAATCAGATTGGGAAACTGGAGCCCCTAGACAACGATGAAATTCCTTTGTTTTTACAAAGTGTTAGACCAGGTGCGAGATTTGAGCCAAAATTTATGTTGTTTTCAACAACGGAAGTGAACGGACAGCGATGCAGTCCGGTGTATGAATACCTGAGGATGAAACAACCTCTTCCCCAGGATGACGATGGTCAAATATCCAGACATTCTATGGATATTTCCTGGAGCCCGATAACGCGTAGTGATATAGGATGGAACTATGAAAAGTTTGTGATATCTCACGACGGCCATCCTGTACGTCGCTTCAGTCCAAAAACGTCATATGACGTCATAAAAACCGACATTGAATATTTCATAAGAAGGATACCTAAATCAGTTCGAGAACATTTACAACTTCAGCACTAATTAATTAACTGCAATATCAAGTCCCTCCACGTGACTCCTGAGCATGTTTCGATCCTTTCTATCACTGATACACTTACATTTTGCTCATATTAGGACCCAATTTGCACCACTTTGTTACCATTATAGAACAGATTTTAATGCACATGTATTTATGTGTAATTATACAGGTATAATACAGAGTTAAATGCGCCTGCGCAATACACAACACTATATTGCACCGTAGTAGATGGATACAGCATTTCACCGGAGCTACTTTTCTAAATGGAATTCAAGTCATCCAAAATATTTGATGGCGTCGTAAAAAGAGGAATTAATTTTAAATTTGTGTACACGTAGATAAATAAGGGACATGTAATAAATACAAAACCACACGAATGTCCCTATCCGTATCATCAGACTGTACTTCATCGTTGTAGCGGATGGATTCATAATTTTGCAAACTATTTATGCAAGAAGCACATTTGTCATCACTGTCCTTTAGATTCATGGGAAACCCGAATATTTGTATTTGTTTCTGATCTTATGGTGTGTTATGTTTGTTTGTTTATTTATTTATTTTTGTAAATTACTTGGTAGTGGGAAACGCAAAACTTATGTCTCCACCTAGTAAATTCAAAATTTAAAACATGACACCATGTTGCAATGACTTTAAGATTTTTCGCAACATGGCGAACGTCGGATAAATTTGTTTAACAAATTCGACATACCATGGTCACCCATGGGAGATACTATTTACCAAAGTTGTAAGTTTAAATGTAAGGATTCGCGAATTAACTGTTGCCACATTGGTCATAACCAAAGCACCATTATCATAGTATAGTGTTATCGAAACTCCGCTCAGCACAAAATAGTTCCCCCTTTTCAGTAATGTACATTTTATGTGTAAACAAGTAAAAATTTGTAATCATTTACAAATAAAATGAATTATGGTTGTGAGAAAATCACAAACATTGTAAAGTTTACGGTTTGAGCAACCATAGCACCATTAGGTTTTTATAACACGTGTGTAATACCATATGTATAATATAACATGAGCATATAAGACATGTAAAATACCATATATATGACATGATCATATGACATATAATACCATATATATATATATATGAAATGATCATATGACGTATATAATACCATATATATGACACGTGTGTAATTCCATATATATGATATGAACATATGACAAATGTGTAATTCCATATTACATTAACATATGACACATGCATAATACTATACATATGACACGATCACATGACAAATGTTTAATACCATTTGTGACACCTGCATAATACCATATGAAACGAGTGTATTACTATATATATATATATATATATATATATATATATATATACATATATATATATATATATATATATATATATATATATATATATATATATATATATATATATATATATATATGTATATGACATGAATATATCACACATGTGAAATACCATATATATAACATGAACATATTACACGTATAAAATACCATATACAATGTATATAACATGATTATGACGCGTATGTAATACTATACTTATGACATGATAATATGACACGTGTGTAATACCATACTTATGACATGAGCACATGAGCATATGACAACGTCAGACAGGTCAGTGATGTGGTAAATGTTTACAAACGTGGTATATAGTGGTCTACATGCTTTTTTTGTTCTGTCTGTATTTTGAATAGTGTTTTACGCCATACTAAATAAATTCAGTTAATAAATATGATGACAGCCAGTTTTTAATACAATTTACCCGAGAAGAAACCACCGGCCATCCGCAAGTGGTCTGGCAATCTTTCCTACAAAATCAGCTTAACAAAAGACTTAAGCCAAATGTAGTTACACCTTATATGTAACTAGGCCTATATATAAATATATTATATAGGGTGTAACCACATTTGGCTTTAGGTCTTTTGTTTGGTTATATTTCCTGGTATATCCCAAAATTACCATGTTTTGATGAAAAGAATAAATAAAATAGGCTAAAAAATCAAGCGGTTATGGGCAAGGCACACTTAGATGGTCTTGTCCACAAGTACCTGTGATTTGACAGTAGTCTACTAAAACCATATGTGACTCGAAACACGCCATACGAAACAAACTTTCAGAAAACCCATAGGAGCTGGAAACGTCCGGTCGCTATTTTATACGACGGCCAGGCGTATCCGGCTCCTGTGAGACACACATGGTTTCAGAAACCTACTGTCAAATAGGGTAGCACCTCACTATTTAGACCACCTAACTGACTGACTCAAAATGGTCTGATTTGTGAGGTGATACAGTGGAACCTCACTATCAAGACCACCTAACTGACGGACTCAAGAGCCGGCCTGACTCAGTCGGTAGCGCGCTCGACACCTGAAGTCGTGAGTTCGAGTTCATTCGGCGGTAGGTTGGTTTCCTGTCTTTCTGATGAGAGAGTTAAAACCGAGGTCCCGTGTCACAGTAGGTGTCGGCACGTTCAAGAACCCTCGCTGCTCAATGGCCGTAAGTGCCGAGCATAGGCCAAAATTTGAAATCCTTCACCAGCACTTGGTGACGTCTCCATATGAGTGAAAGATTCTTGAGTGGGACGTTAAACAATACCAAACAAACAAACAAAAAGATTGACTCAAAGTGGCCTGATTTGTGAAGTGGTCTCTTATATGTGGGGTTTTGTACTTATTAGGTATTTATCAAGCCTGGGCCCGAAGTCACCAAATTTACTCAATACTCAAGCTCAACTTTTATTTCATTATTTTGACTATAAAATTGTTTATAAAACTTTTGGATTTTAGTGATTAGGAAACATATTATTATTTTTAATCATTTACATATACATTTTTGCGTCACACTTATGATTTTCGTTTAAAAAAACGAATAAATACGTTGAGTACGGTACTCAAGATTTGAGTACGTACTCAAGCATATTTTAAATATTTCTGAAGTTTTCTTTAAATGGGCAATAATTTTTATCATTACTTACATTTGTATGCCATCAATATACAAACATGTCCAATTACAGAATAAAGTTTGCATGTTTTTACCTTAAAATCGCCAAAAGTTAGTTGAGCTTGAGTACTGAGTAAATTTGGTGACTTCGGGCCCAGAAACTGAAAACTTGACTGTCTTATATTTATGTGAGGTGGTCTCCTAAGCAAAATGGTCTTTTGTCGACGTTCCACTGTATTAGTGATCAGCCGCACAGCTGACCGAGAATGGAAATGCTACAAGGCGCATCGGCTTGACAACCATGAGCCGCCCAGGGTTGGATTCTAAGTAAAGATCACTCACTGTAATGCTATGACATAAGTCCCTTGCGACACTCACAATACGTTAATTCATCAACCTCTGTGGCCATTTTTAGAATCACCCAAATCAATAGATAATATGATCTACTGTCATGATTTGGGAGTAAATTTTGATTCCATATCATACACCCTTGAATTCAGATAGTGGATTAACCATTCTTTGAAATGGACAAGTCCAAATGTGACTTGAGGGGTCGATGTGTTAAACACCTCCTCAAATTCGACATTATGACACGCAACGGCCTAATATATAAAGAGAGATAACTCTGAATGACTCAGACAGCTGGAAAGAGAGATGATGTGATCACTTTCCAAATATTAATCAGTTTCTATACTATACACGTGCAGTGATGATGACCGCTTCAGGTCTTGGCATTTGATGTTGTCTATATAATGGAAATCAAAATTATTAAAATTAAATAATAGTTTATCTCTCTCACATACTGTCTCTTCTTCAGTCATGTTATGCGTGACTTAACGACACATAAGAACAAACATAAGATTGGACCAATTATCGTTTTTGAATTTATTCTCCTGTGTATGTTTTTTGATCACTTTAAAAAAAATCATTTTCCTAGAACTTAATCCATGTATTTTCTTCTCATAAATCATTGATTATTTGTTATAATGAAATTCTGAGATACAAAATATTTTCTTTAAAATAAGTATTTTTTTTAGTACTTTACTAAGAACAACAAAGGAAATGATGTTGCAATACTGGTATCCATCAAATGAGATTAAATCCTAATTAACAACAAGGTCCAAATAAAAAAAATTATATTATGAGCTCAATCTGTATATAGTATTTTGAATAAAATTGTAGAAAAGTCATAGAAAGAGACTTCAAAACGAAGTTCCTGAAACCTATTTCAAGAACATTGTTTTATATAGAAAATAATGGGAAAATGACATTTCGGTTCATGAACTCATGAATGATTGAAAAGAGCAGGTATGAATCATCAATTACAAAGCTTGTCCCTTGCAAAATTCCTAAGTGTACCGTGGTAGCATACACCTGAATCCCCTAACCAGGGACTTAGTTTGTGGATGCTGAAATTTGAATTTCCCTTTCTTTTCGGAATTAATCTATCAAGCGGTTGGGGAATTTATCAGTTCCCAATTTTCTAATATATATATATATATATATATATATATATATATATATATATATATATATATATATATATATATATATATATATATATATATATATATATATATATATATATATATATATATATATATAAACATTTTCTAATATTAAACCTTCCTTTTTTAATATCAAAATATCAGTCCAATATTACAAAATTGGATCTATCTTTAATTTAAAAAAAAATCTCCTTCTCAATATTACAAAATCGAATTTTTAATGAAAAAGGCAATAAATTCCCGCAACGGCTTGCAAGCCAAATTGAAATTTGTTCCCCATCCTTTATTTTAATAGTAAACACCTTTGGCTATCTTCGTTTTGCCCACGTGGTTTGTTTGTTTTGATTCTATTTTTTAAATGTGTTTAAAAAGGATACAGAACTTTAATATTAGAATTTAGCGATTACATTCCCAACAGCTTGCCATACTAATACATACATATTTGTCTGAAAGCTTCAAAATGGTCTCTCGTGTCCAATAAATTAAAAAAAATCAGACCCCAAGATTCTATAATTTAACACATAGCTGAGTAGGTTTGATGAAGCAATCCTCTTCTGAGATGGATAATCATATCAACGGGTCAACAGGCCTGAACCCCGAAGTAAGCCTCTCTGGCCTTCCGAATTTCTTGACCTAATAATTAATGTTCACAGGCTTGAGTCCCCAACTCATGTCTTGTAACGATTTTATTAAGAAAAATTCTCGGGGAGTAGGCCTATAATCAATATAGATGTTTTTCAAAAATGAAAAGCATAGATAAAATTGACCTGTGCTGATGTTGTTTTTTCGAAAAGCGAAACACCTGTGCCTACTTTCGTTTTGCCCACGTGGTTTGTTTGTTTTGATTCTATTTATAGTGTTAGAACCTCGTGGGTAACGTCACATCCGCTCTTCTGATCAAAACATGGCGACTTTGAATTCGACACTCCCCTGTTTCCGCGTTTAAAACCGGATTGATAAGACCATAATATTTCCATGTCTTGGAGAATTTATTGTTACCATAGGAATACAGATATATTGTGTTGAAAAGAGCAATAAAAATGGCGGCGGTAAATAATGTACCGTCGGAAATCCAAGGTAAGTAAATATGAGTCTGTTCCTTATCGCCTTTCTTAACTCCATGACTGCTTTTGGTTTTGCCCACCGTACGAGACTTCCTCTTTCGGATTCAGTTACGATCGTGGTCAGAACTTATAACGGTCTAAATTGTATAAAATCCAGAAATTTTAAGCAATTAAAAATGTTAGATCTGGTTATTATATGACATGGACCAAAGTTTGACAGCAGAAACTTTTTAAACAGCAAGTAGCAACAGAGTGTTTCAAAGCTTTATCCATTGCCTTACTCCAACTGTGTCCAAGTGTACACATTTTTATATAAACAATAATGATGTAGTGATGTTCCTTTGCCGTTTGCTTATATACAATGTATATATATACACCAGGCATGTCGTTAGAAGGCGGTAACAGGAGAATTTAACCCACTACTCTCAATAGATATCCACCTACTTTTGACAAAATTGCATAGACTTTTATAGAAAAAAGACAGAAATTCTCCTTCTACTCTGACAGTTTCACCTGTTACTAAAAAGTTAATGACATACTTCTACTCAATATATGTTATATATTTAGGATCAGAAGTGACATGTCTTTTAGAATGTGCTGTGTCTTGGCAGGAATGGTATAACGTACATTTGTACATGTGCATTAACCCTTAAAGATGCATTTGAACTGGTCTAAGTCATTGATTTATAGATGAGTTCATTGTTTTTTCAGAGGTTAATGAGTTAGATTAAAAGAACTCTTACTGCATACAGTACATTGTACATTATAATTGTAAGTCCATAGCATTGGTCAAAATTTTGAACACTTCACATAAAGTTGATGACCTCTCCTTATACATTGTACATATACATGTGTACAATGCAAGTGAACAATTAAACACAAAAATTATAATATACATGTATGTCCTGTGTGTATTTTACAATGTGTGTGTGTTTGTACATGTATGTGTATTTTACAATGTGTGTGTGTTTGTATGTGTATTTTACAATGTGTGTGTGTTTGTATGTGTATTTTCTGTCAATTTTGGGAAAATGCCTGCAAACACAATACATCGTTTTGGAGATCCGGAACGGTTCAGAAATTACAGTGCACTGATCATATAACTTTGAGAAAATTTATGACAATTTGGTCGCGGTGAATACGAATTAACCATGGAGGCTAGAGAAAATTGGTATAAATAAAAAAAACATGCGCAAGTGCTGATATGTGATGCCATGTTGTAAATCGGATTCCAGAGAGAAAAATAAGTTGGATAAATACCTGTGGATGGACAACAATTCATTAAAATGAATTTCCCAATAAAATTATGATCCTATAACTGAAGTGTATTTACATGTAGGTCCATGAATATAATATGCTATCTCTGACACTTTCTGACACTGATGTAAATTTTGAGTCAAATTGGGATTTGATATACATGTAGGTAGTTTTCAGTTCTCTTAAATTGTAAAACTGTAATGTACATGTGTATGTAACACATCTACAATGTATGTCTGTGCTTCAATTATATAGTAATACATGAAGCCAGAAAATTGTCTTCATTTTAAATTACATGTAGCTCTCTCATTTTAAGGATGAAAATAGTGAAATTTAAATGGGAGCAGACATTTTCAGGTATACAGTACCTGTTTACATGTATATATACAATATACATGTAATAATACATGTAAATTTCTTGTTGCTATTTACATATTCTACATGAGTATGTATACATGTACCTGTGAACAGGATACACATGTATTCTAGTTATGATACATATACATATTATTGTATATACATATACAAGTACTGTACAATTTGTACATGCGAGTTCAATAGTATTAAACATTCAACTGTAATATAAATACTAATTACTTCCTTATATTCAAGTACAATTTATATATCAGCATTTACTCATCTTAACATCATCGTTTGACCTAGAAATTGATCATCTGTACATGTGTTAAGCTTTATATTGACTCTGACCTACACTGTAGTCTGTACACTGTACAAGGTACATACATGACATGTGTAAGCATTCCTGTTTGTGCAGTACCATGCTTAAAGTTAGATTTTCTGTTCCACACTTAAATGTCTGTAAACTAGGTTAAAGTTGTTAGCTTCACAGTATTTTTTTTCTTACAAATGTATATGATTTTGAAATACATTTTGTACATGTATATTGGACAGGGACCAGTAATACACGTACATGTGTATGTAACTGGCTAACTTTACTAGGACCAGCTGTAGCCAGCTATTACATGATTTCGGCTATAGGGCACACAATTTTATGAAATTTTAAAAGATCAATCATGGGATGTTGGATATTTTTCTCAAAGACTCCAACAGAAGGCAAAAATATATTGTCGTGGTACACACTAAAGACGAAATCACACCATAGCTGGCTACTGGTCCTAGTCGACTACTGGTTCCTGACCAGTATAGTAAAAAGTAATTGTGACCAAATACTTTTTGCATGTCTCTGTACATGCGCTAAATGTACATGTATATACATGTACACAATGTACATGTATGTATATCATATTCTTACAATGTATATAGTTTGTATGTACACATTGTCCATTATACATGTACTGGTACATTAATTACACATACATGTACAATGTACAATACACACATACATTTGTACAACTGTACAAATTAATGTCGTATGAGACAAAGGACCCACTTCCTGTTTGAGGCAGTTCATGATCAATTACCAGGAACTGATTAAATCTTTCTGCAAACAAATGTTACTTTGTACATTTTATTTATAATTAAGTCATCTGAAATCTGAATAAGAAGTTATCATTTAAATCACAATACAGATCTATTTATACATGTACATGTTAATGCTTAAAGAGACATTGATTAACTTTTTTTTTCTCCAAATTATCCCTCCTTTTACTACTTAGATTGATATACAATGTACAATAACAAAAAAAAGGTACAGTATACACAGCCATAAAAATTCTGGAATTTCTATATATTTTGTGAAAATTGCCAGAGAAACCCTGGATTGGCACTTTTTCAATTACAGTTGATTAACTCAACTGTACAACATTTGTATTTTTATATGAATACCACACTGGATCTGACCTTATTAATATTTTCACAAAATATATACATGTACATGTAGGAATATAAGATACAACATGTACAAGTAGTAAAAGTAGAGAAAATGAAAATATTTTTTTTGGTAAACACAGCTACGTTTTATGCCTCTTTAATACAGACAGTATCATCTGTACGTTTTCCAATACATTACAATGTACATGATAAATGTACATGTAGTGGAATGCAAAATTGTACAGTTTATGCTTATTTAATGCTCTGTGTATATGTACAATCATGACATCTGATATGATATTTCACATGGACATACATGTATATACATGTATTTACTAATACATTATAACATGTACATTTCACAGCCTCTTGTGAGACCAACTTGCTATATGTAATCAATAGCAAGTTGATTAATTGACTTGTTTACAGATTGACAATGCTCTATGCACTTGAACATGATGAGGATGTTTATCAATATCCTCAACGGACAATTTTATCTCCGGGCTTTGATCTGGTATTTCATGGGACCACTGACATGATAATGACCACTACAGGAATTATTAATATCAGTGATCACTTATGCCATTATGATATTTTACTTATACACACATGTACAAAACCATGTGCAGTACAGTACAGTGGAACATGTCTTGAAAGGCCAATCTGATGAAAGAGCACCTGTCTTGTGAGACCACATTCTGAAAACCATTGGGTTAAATAATCCTTTAAATAAAACTCTTGTGAGACCACTTTTCAGTGGCTGATTACATGAGACTACCAGTAGGTGGTCTCTTAGGACAGCTTCCATTATATCATTCTCCCTGATGTTTTGATGATTTAAACAATTTTATATATATATATATATATATATATATATATATATATATATATATATATATATATATATATATATATATATATGTATATATATATCTGTCAAGCAGTATCTTGAACAGAAAGAAGCAGGGATAGAAATTATCAGGGGTCCATTAGCCCATGGCAAGTAAAAACTGAGCTGGGCTAATAGATTTCACAGTGTGTTATAATTAGACCAAGTGGCTACTGAAAATTTGGGGGTATATCTTGCACTTTCACAAATTTAAAGAAATATTCTTGTAAACTGAGTATACATTGTACCTTGCTAGATGTACAATGTAGCTAGTGTATGAACTACTTTAAAATATGTTTCTGTAGCAGGATTTTTTTTATAGCATACAATGATGTTATAGAAAGAGCATGTTTCTGAGCTTCCAGATATGCAACTGAGATGACTCCTTAATTGCAAAGTATAATTTCTATCCCTTAAAGCGGTATGAGCTGCCATAGGTGAATTTTTTTTCATGCCCATTTTATGTAATATATTATCTAATATATATACCAAAGAGACCATCTGGTGGTTAGAATAACAAATGCATGTGTAAAATTGCAACAATCTGTGTAACCAATAATATCAGTTATTGTTTGTCCGCCATTACATTGCAAATTAACATTGCTTACAAACTGAGTAACATGTGCTATTTGCAGGTAAAATACATTCTATTCAGTTATTGTTTTTTTGTACATCATCCATACCTAAATCAGGCATTGAGTTTGAGCATTGCAAATCTAACACTTCGGCTTTATCATTCTTGACACATTCTTGCCCAACTCCACTGGAAAGATTGCATACTGTTAGTTCTAATTTTGTCCAGCATAAAACATTACAGATCGGAAAAATATCTTTTAGCAACCCGACATATTTATTTATATATTCATTTGATTTTATTCAGTTATTTAAAATAGCGTATTCATGTATTTTACATAATTGCGTTTATAAAAATTTTATTTTAAATGTAAATTTAAAATACAAAAATCACCAGACTTTAACATAGTCCTAAGATCAGAATTATGCAAAGATATTGATCTTGCTTTCTGGGAAAACGTAAATTCTAATAAAACAAATAACTTTGAAAAGAAGATAAAGTTTCACGTGTTTGATAATGTATGATTTTTTTCTAATTTCCCTATGCTTTAATTTTATAACATAACTCATCTACAAAGAATTTCATATTATCTTCCGTCCAATGTGGTTAAGTTTTTCTCCCCGTTATTTTTTTTCCTCGATACCAATGCATCTATGATCTCATTGGATTTACGACAAAGCTTTTGCAGCTTCTGTTGCTAGTAAAACTTGCTACAGGACTTACGTTTATGGAGTAAAGTTACACCCTTTCGAGCAACACGTCAGTCGTAAACACTACGTTTATGTCTAAGCGTAGGTCTGGATTTATGACCTTTAGTAAAACTTGCTACAGGTCTCTACATGTACAGAGAAACTTGTATATACATGTAAAGACCTCCTTAATTAGGGACACAAGAAAACCGGTCTTTATAGGGAGGTGCTCTTTATTTATAGAGGTTGATTTGTACACAGGTGGTACAATTAGGGACAGAAAAAAAAAACGGTCATTGTGACCAGGTTGTCTTCATACAAAGTTGTTCGCTAAAGCACGTTTTACTGCATATATATAGCAGACCACAAAATAACACGATAGCAATCGTTCAGTTTACATTGAGGTGACGACAAATACAAATCATGTAACCTCCTTTTCGTTCTCAATGAATTCCATTTTTAAGCCTTCATTATTGCTATCGTAACCTGCAGGTTACTGTCATTCCTTTAAGCGTAACCTGTAAATGAGTTATGATGATTTCTCTACAGTAGAACCTGTCTTGAGGTATCACCCTATCTGCCAAAGAAATGTTGTCTTGCATGTACGTGTAAAAGACAAGTGGTCTCCTAAAAGCGGATTTATTTAAGGTGGTTATCGAAATGTGGTCTCATAAGAACAGTATCACCACTACATATATTATACACATGTGCATTTTGTGTACAAATGTACATGTATACATGTAGTTTGTACATGTACTCATTCACCCCTAAAGACACATTTGGACTGGTCTAAGTCCTTGATTAACAGAAGAGTGCTTTGTTTTTCAGGGGTTAAAGAATTAAATGTTTATTGCATACATTGTATGTTTTACCAGCTGGTGTTTAATTACATGCAGTAGATCTTTGATGATGGATTTTTAATTGACCTTGAATTAATCTCAATCATTTAACATTTAAAGTTGAAGGACTAGTATATAGTGAAACTTCTATATAAAGACCCCTTCGGGACATAACAAAACCTTTATAGGGAGGTGGTCTTTATATAGAGGTTGATTTGTACTCAAATGAGACTTTTGGGAACAGCAAAAATATGGTCTTTGTGACCTGGTGGTCTTAATACACAGGTGGTCCCTAAAGCAGGTTTTACTGTATATGGTTGATTGGATAAGTAATATATTGATAAAATGGGAATCACATACATTTACATCTATATTATACATGTACACGAACAAATGTATACAAATAACTGGTCATGACTACATGATGTACTGCTTTGAAACCTGCTGTTTTATGATTTAATGTTAACATTTTCCGTATCATTTGTTTGATTAAGCATTTCTTTATCTGTGTTTGTAATCCGATTCACCAACGATTTGTAAATCAACATAAGTAGTTGTAGACCTGCTATATCCTGTAGTGTGTACATGTACATTGTACATAGGTACATATACTAGTAGATACGTTTTGTACATGTACATGTAACCAGTTTTTCTCACGTTCAAAATTAGCTTTTCTCCACTTTTAATTTTATTCTATTTGAATATAATGATGTGAATTTCAAATGTAAATTTCACACACTTTTATGTAAATGATGTATAGGTGAATTCATTAAGTCCATCTGAAACAGCATCATCATCATCATATTCATCATGATCATTATTTTTTTATCATCAAATATATTTAAAATTTGTCCCTTCACAAGTGACAAGTTGAATATGGAAAGAGAATCAAGATAATTTACACACACAATGTATTCTCCATATTCCACCCTCCTTTACTGTATTTGTCCTTATTTACCGTTGTTGTCAGTATGGAGAAGTGTCATTGTGTTGATGTGTCTAAATCTCTGGACACAGTTTTAACTTTGTGTCCCATGTCGACATGTGATATATGTACATGTATGCAGGGATTTTCCACACTCTTTTGGGAATGGGGCCTGTACCTTTTGAATTGTGAATTTTAGCAACATTTTATTGAAATTTGGAAGTCTAGAAATACACAAAACTGTATGAAAATACATCTACAAGAATCTTTTCAAATTCATTGTTCATTTTAATTTCATTTGGGAAATTTTGACTGCAAATTGGGAAAAAAATACATTGTTTTTGCATTCGGAATGAGGCCTTAGTTTGGCCCTGTGTGATAGCTAGGCAGAAAATCCCTGGTACAACTATTGTCAGTGCCTGTTTACATGTACAAGTATGTACATGTATGTACATGTAAACATGTACAAAATATGTACATGCACAGTACATACATCTATTGTTTCAGTTTCTTTGTTTTGCTGGTCGTCTTTTTCATACTCATACAGGTTACAACACTGTTTAAATGATGCTAGTCGGTTTTTGATGGTGAATGAGAAAACCAGATAACAATGTACCTACACGTGTACATGTAGTTAAGCTACATCAGTACATGTACATGTAGTTCACCGACCTTTCACAAGTAAAAATACACCATATGTACATGTACAATGTAAGGACAATATGTAAACATGCAACCTTTTGTAGACATATACATGTACATGAATAATGTTTACATCTTTCATGTAATATTTAAGTTTTTGAGGCTTGATAAGCATTGGTACCATGTCCCTGTACTTGTAAACAAATCAACGAAATGTTACTGGTCTGTATGTACATATATATTATCTTGACATGTACTTGTATAAAAAAGTAACAGGCAACATACATTGTACATGTACATGTATCCTTCAATTATACCTACAACATACAGAATACACATTTATGTTATATAATTGATTAAGATTGACATATATATGTATACAAGACAGGTACAGGTACACTCAGATCACCATCACTATTCTGACAATTTTACATGTAACTACCACCCTTATCTTGT